>JAJOZX010002635.1:67500-477500 GCA_023014485.1 Bathynomus jamesi | reverse complement strand
GCTTTTTGTATCTGATTCTGGCCACTCTTTAATCGGAGTGCTTTAAACAAGCAATGAGCAATAGAGACAACAGATAGAGAAGGATAAAAGCTGGGTTGCAGAGTGAAAATTAAATTTTAAAATTACGCTAGTATTATTTCATGTTAAACATTATTCATATAAGATTTTCGGTGCTACTGTAGTATGCGGTCTACCTACGATTCGGCGGTCTACCTTTTAATTATAGCTTCTTATCTTGTTTACTAATTGTTTGTTTACATCCCATTGTCAATCGCCCTTGACGATTGGTTAGGTTTAGTCATGATATTTTCGTTAGTTTTAACGAAAATATCATGATTAAACCTAACCAATCGTAGGTAGACTGCATACTACAGTAGCACCAGATTCTCTCTCTCTCTCTCTCTCTCTCTCTCTCTCTCTATATATATATATATATATATATATATATATGTACTTTTTATTACTGAGAAAATAAATTTTAGAATTTTATTGAGAAAATTATAATATCCAACTGCAAAATCGTTAAATTACTTGATGATTTTAATTTAACCTTTTTAAATGAGAAAGTTATTTTTGCATCTTAAGTAAAAATAGTCCTCTTTAAATGACACAAAATATGGGGACTTCATGGACGAAAAACATATTATCACTAAAATGTCTTCTAACAGGGAACTTGAGAATACTTAGTCGAATGCTGATTATTGTCTATTTGTGTCTGCATTTTGCATGAAGGATATTAAATTTTTAAGACTTATATTTTCCTTCATCGAACTAAATTGTTTTCCAGCTACAGCATCTACTAATTCTATATTAAATACATTTATACGTATTATCACTTTATATTGCATCTTAGTTAAAGTTTTAAGACATAAAATATATATAGGGTGAACCAAATGTAGGTGGACAGTAAATGATAACGTTTATTTTGAGAATACATATTTAATTTTTTTGTATACTATAATACAAAATAAAATTTAAATAAATTTAGTTATAATATTTAATATAAAAAAACACAAACACCATAGTTATAATGAACACCATAGTTATAATATAATATAACACAAACCGTATTCAACCTACTGTCCACCTACTTTTGGTTCACCGTGTATATAAAAAAGTTTCTGTTAAATGCGTGGGTGCGTGGAAGGGATTTTTTTTTTCACTGTTTAAATACTCACAACTTTGTGGAGTTGATACGAGTAAGATGTAAGAACAGTATTTATCTGTAACAGAATGATATACAAATGTTAACAGTAAAACGATCATTACAGTAATCCAGTTTTCAATTTCGATGAGAAGGTATCGCTTATATTGTTATTTTGCATCGCTCTCTATTTTCCCACTGTCATTCGCAATCAGAAGAGAAAATTCTCGAAACGAGAATTAGAGATTTATCTTCACCTAACCTGACCTAACCATTCCTAACTCTAACCCTGACTTAACTAATCTAACCTTAACTTAACGGAACGACTCATGGCTAAAATGGAAAATCTTGAGATGAGAATGACAAAATTAATGGCGTGAAGTGGGACGATATTGTTTATTGTTTAAAATGAACATAACGGTTTATACTTTGCAGCAAGTATGAATTTCAAACTGAAAAATAAATAAGACAGTAATAATAACAATTAATATGCAATTACCTTCATCATTTATTGTCTTTTAAAGTTATTACCGAAATCCTTAATCTACAAATTTGACAGATGCTGCCTTGGAAAAGTTTTATTAATAACAAGATAACTTTCTTGGTTCAGAGAATTCATTTATTTCTCTAGACAACCTAGTTATGTAACCTCAAAATTAACAAATTACCTTATACCCACCAATGATCATTCAGGATTACCAACTTTTCACTGTTAACTTGAGTAGTCTGGGCGCAAAATGGACGAGTGCAAGAATGTTGCAGAAATAATAATCAATGTTGCAAAGGGGTGGGGGTATGTTGCAAAGGGGGTGGGGTATGCTGCGAAGGGGGTGGGGGTATGCTGCAAAGGGGTGGGGTATGCAATGAAGGGGGGAGGGGAGGGAGCTTCGGGGGGAGAAGGGAGGATGACCTCCCCTCAAAGAGGTAGCCTTAACCTAAGAGAGGAAGAGAAGGGAGAGACGGAGGAGGTCTTTGGGGGAGAAGGTGGGATGTCCTTACCCCAAAAGGGAAACCTAACCTAAGTCTTAACCTAAGCAGGAAGGAGAGAGTTCTTTATTCCGCCGAAGTTCGCATCATTATGAAGCTCCCGAAGCCAAGCAGGTCTTATATAGAGGAAGGTTGAGTTGCCAGATACCACTTTTTATTTTAATTGTTCAGGTATACATTATTAGGGTGAGTTGCTAGATACCACCATTTATTTTAATTTACACGAGTTACCGTTTTTAAAAGCAAATGAACTTTCTCCTTAAAGAGAATTAATTACTAAAACGAAACACAAAAGAAATACATTTGAACTGAAATAAATAAAACATTCACTTTGTTCTGTCTATTTAATTGACATTCCTTTCTTGTGATTGAAAAATCAGAATGCATCGGGAAAAATAACATTACACATCTTATATATATATATATATATATATATATATATATATAATATAAGATAAACAGCTGCGAGAACGACTTACTCCTTAAAGTTATTGAGAGCTAATTATTAAAACGAAACCCAATATTAACAATAAAAGACAAATGGCTTAGCAAAAGAAATCGTTCCATTGACATATTCTCTAAGAATAATATTCAGTTTTCCATCATTAAAACCTTAGAATGTATACTCTGTCTATTTACTTTTGTCATTCCTCTGTATATATTATATATATATATATATATATATATAAATGTGTTTTCACAACTTTGTGCATTTTTCTCGTTCATTTTATTAATTCTATCGATTTGAGAAATCTATATACACACACACACACACACATTTATATTAAATTTCCATATGAAAACAGGATTAATAATATGCGAAGATATACTGAAATGTATATTAAATTTGGTAATAAACAATTATTCTCATACAATATCGTTTATTTTCACATTGTGTTTGGTCGAGAAGGAATGGAGACACGAATGGAAAAGGGTCAACCATATTTAGCCCGAAGCTTTTTTGAAGACCTCAAAGCTTAACCGCAAAGTTCCATTTGACCTAAATTCTACCATTCAGTTCGAGGAAACCTCCACTCGCATCAAATATTCTCAGCATTATTATTATTACTGAGGGTAAAAACAACTTAAATATATACATAAGCATCACGTGATTGTTTTCCAAATTATTTATAGGCTAAATTATCCCTTTGATTAAGTAATGAATTTCCATATGCAACAACAATATATATAGGGCGATGCAAATTACGGTAGTAATAATAATAGCTAACTCAGTTTTCCTTTTCACCGAATTGTTCATTCTGATGAGGGTCAAACCTTTCATACCGTCTTAGACCTACAGTTTAACGTGGAAACCGAACTAAGCTGCAGCACAGGCGGGGAGAAATTACAATGTCATCGCCCGATCTCTCAACAGCACCCAGCGTCTAATCCACTAGGATACCTATGGTACCCATTTATCTACCAACCCAAACAGACATTCATGAACTAAATAGAAAATTAACCACACTCCTACGCGAGAAGTAAAAAATCAAGCCGAATACATTAATCAAAGTTGAGGGTCGAATAGCATGGCCGCAAACGTGTATGTTGCAAATATTTGAAATTATCGTGGCAGAGACTGTAAAATGCAATTAACACACACATATATATATATATATATATATATATATATATATATATACTGTGTGTGTGTATATATATATAACACCAAATCCACAAGTCAGGAATCTTGAGAAAGCTGTTATTAGTATGGCCGCAAAATATGATAATGCACATTCTGCTTGTAGAAATCTTCTAGACTTCTTATTTTGTAATGATCTTTGTGTTACTGTGCTGTTTCGTCAGGATTATGAAGAGTAGCTGCGCTAATTTTGTTTCCTGCGGTACTGAGCTGAGCGACTCTGATGAAGATATTCCTATAACGACACGCATCCGAAAAATTGAGACTCAATTAGTATGGCCGAAAAATAATAAAATATTGTTGTGATGGTTGATCAATATTGCATAAAGGGGAGGGTTGGGGAAAACCGAGAAAAGTATGGATGCAAATGCAAATATTGTCGTGGTAGAGATTTGCAAGTGCCAATACACAATGTGAGCACTAAATCTACGGAGAGAATATAAAGACGCCATTAGTCGTCCAATCAGGACGTCCAAAGCTTGGACCCATAATATAGGTGTTACGATTTGTACGCATTTTATCCCCGCCCAGCTACACTGACAACCAATCATTACGAGCCGCTCTTAGTCTTTTCGGGCGGTGCTTGGGATTATGCGTATAAAATGAAATATTTTCAGCTGGGAGTCACAGTAATTATTTTCACCAGTGAATAAACACTCCCTCAGCCATGAGTCAAGAAATTTATAGTTTACCGGATTTATATCAAGATGGTGACATTGTAGTATTGTCCACAATTAATCTTTTTAACGCTGCAGACCGGGATGGATTATTTCCAACGCAAACCGTTGATGATATTTGCAACAACACTCCTTACGATCCGACGCAAGGGACTGCCGTAGAAATGTAAGTGCCTATAATTTTATTTGTTTGTTAGTCAATTACTCGCGAACTGTCAGAAAGAGGATTATTTCATCATAAGATATATATGGAGGGTTGTAGTAATTCACCTCGTCAAATACATCATTTAGGTAATCGCAATTATAGATTAGTCTACAGTTATATCCTGTTTGGATTCATTGAATTTTTTTATAGTAATCTTTTGCATGTTTTTTTATAAATTCAAATGTTATTCGGAATTACCTCTTAAATGAACTTCTCTGAGCGGTTCAAAGATATCTTCACATTGTAATATCTTACTATATGTATACTAGGGTGTCAATTTTGTCAACTTTTTTCAAATCAATTTTGGTAGTGAAAATATAGTGTCTTTTCATATCAAAACTTGAAATTGGCCAACCAAAATGAAATAAAATAACCCTTACCTACATCAATTTTACCTTAAATTTTCAGAAATTGACTCTTTTACTAAATAATAGGATATAAATTGATTAACTATTCATCTGTCACACAATTATCCCACTGATCGCTTATGGAGTGTTTTCAAGGTCATATAGTTGTTGTACAATGTACAAGTCATAACATGAATAGAACTGTCCCTCACTCTCAGTCCTCAGTTGCCTCTTAGATGTCATAGACGGTGGTTTGCTGTTATTGCTCTTGTACCTACTTCATAGTTATTCTACTGGACGAATACTAGTTTAACTGTAAGTATGAATTATTGATTATTACAATTATTTATTATTATCATATTCTTCAGTCTAATTATGTTGTAATCCCATGAAATATTTTTTTATTGAATTTTAGAACATCGAATGACTAAACTTTGAAACATCGTAATTGATATAAAATACTTAAATGTTTTTCTTTCTTTTCAGATATTCCTAAGATGCCAAAATTGAAGACAAGAGGTCAGTCGTCATGCCACTTGAGCCTGTTAGTCGGTACAGGCAAGGAGCTTCCCGTATCAGAACTACCAACAGTGCGAGACATGCTGAGACTAGGGTTACTCCTTTGTGAACAAAATACAAAGGATAGAAGGAACTACACAGAGAAAGAGCTCATAGGGACATGATTCCCCCTCTTCTGCATCAGTGGAAAAAAGCTAATGTGTTATTCAAACCATCTGTACTCAATCAGTATAGAACTATTGAGCTAAAATTAACAAAGCTGTGGCACAAAGCAGTTGAGACATCACTTGGTAAAGGGAAACTAGCAAAGAAAAATAAATTTCTGCACACACTTGATACTCTTCTTGACATTTTTAACTGCCAGTGTCCCATAGAGTTGTGTTCTGAAGCCAATTGGTCTCCTTCATGCAGAAGAGAACCTCACCCTCACATTGATTGTCGCTGTCCTCGTGAGAAGAAGATCCCTGTTTTGGAGCTGGCTTTCATAAAGGCGCAGAGAACAAAGGCAGGAGGCCAAGGAAGTATGCAGATTGGTTCGGCAGATTATTCAGAAACCAAAAACAGATTGTTATTGCAAGAAAAAAGAGAAAATCCGAGAGAGGGAAGAAAGGAAGAAAAAGAAGAGTGAAGAAGCCACCCAAAGAGATGAAGAGCTCTATCAAGAGGTTTCTCACTTCTTTGAAAGCTCTTCAGATGAACAGAAAGAAGCAACATCAGATGATAGCTCCAAAATGCCATCTGAACCTTCGCCGAAGAGAATGAAATACAACACTAAAGACATCTCAAACATTACCCTTGCCAGTATTCGCCACCATACGGGGCTACGAGAGACTGCAGAGATTGCCACTGCCGCTTGGATAGATGCAGGCCTCATCAGCAAAGAGGATACATCCTTAGTGATAGATCATAATAAGATAAGAAGAGCACAAGAAAAAATAATGAAGGAAATAGCTGATCAGCATGAAAAAGATTTGAAGGAAGAAGGTCTCTCTTGCCTTTTGTTTGATGGAAGAAGAGATGACACAAAAGTTCTCCTAGAGGTAGAGGGAATAGACAGAAAGTTTCCCGGTCTCATCAAAGAAGGACACTACTCTGTGTGTTCCGAACCTGGTGGCCGCTATTTGTTTCACTTTGTTCCTGAAGCAGAAGTAGAAGGCAAGAAACATGCAGAGGCAATTGCTGATCAAATAATATGTTGGCTTCAAGAAAGAAGACTTGACAGTTCACTGCAGGCCGTTGGTGGAGACTCAACTGCGGTGAACACTGGATGGCAGGGCGGTGTTATAACGCATTTAGAGAAAAAACTTGGAAGAAGGATTGTTTGGATTGTATGTGATTTGCACACAGGGGAACTACCTCTTCGTCGTCTCATCCAGGAACTTGATGGTCCTACAAAGAGCAACAACAAATGGTCAGGCCCTCTTGGCAACATGCTAGATGAAGCAATGGAATTAGAAATAAATACAAAATTTCCAAAGGTCGAAGTAGGCCCTCCCCTTCCAGTGTTGTCTGAAGAAGTTATCAAAGACCTCAGCACGGATCAATCTTACGCTTATCGTATTGTTCAAGCAATCAGATCAGGAGAGTTGCCTCAAAATCTGGCTCTCTTGGAGATTGGACCCGTAAGTCACAGTCGTTGGTTAACTACAGCGATTCGTTTCTGCAGGATTTGGGTTTCCAAACATGCACTGAAGGGCAAAATGCTACAGAATTTGATGTTGATTGTTGAATTTATTATTGGGTTTTATCTTCCTCACTGGTTCAATGTAAAACTTAATCCAATGTGGATGGAGGGGCCCAACCATATCTTGTTTCAATTACAGCTACTGAGAACCCAAAAGAAAGTAGTGGTGGACATCGTGTTACCTGTGGTGAGAAGGTCCGCTTGGTATGCTAGGCCAGAGGCAGTTTTGCAAGCAATACTCTGCAGCCAATGTACCAAAGAGCGAACTGAGGCTGTGGAAATCATTCTAAAGCTTAGAGGAACATCACTAGATGATGACCAGCTGGGAGACTGCTCTATTCAGACAAGGAAGGTACCTCCGATAAACGTCAATGCCACGAAATTGTCAGAATTAGTTAACTTGAGTTCGGAAGTTTTGGAGCCACCACTGACAACATGTATAACAAACAAAGATTTAACACAACTTAAAGAGGCCCCAATGCAAGTGCCAAAGTGGCCTTCTCACACTCAGAGTGTGCAGAGATGTGTGAAAATGGTCACAGAAGCAGCTAGTCAAGTTTACAGTCACGAGAGACGAGAAGGCTACATCAAAGCGCAAGTAGCAAGCTGAATGCTGATGTCAAGGAACCGCAGCAAAAAGGACATGACTGCATTGGTTACTTTCAAATAAAGACTCTGAATGATATCGTATTGCCACTTTAAATGTTGATAGGATGTTTGCGCACATTTGTTATTTTGTTACGAATTTACGGAAAAATGGAATTTTTGAATTAAAATTGATGTAGGTAGGAGTTATTTTTTATTGTTTTTGAAGCAAGGATATTATTTTGTATGCCAAATGATTACATTAAATTGCTACCAAATCACATGATTTTCAATTTAGTCATTTTACCCCCAAAATTAACACACCCACCCTAATGTATACTCTGTATATGTTTTTATTAAAAAAGATTCAGTATGAACATTATTCTTTCTCCTTTAAGGTCAGATGAGGATTTGACACGTGTTATACAATCTTTTCGTTTTGAAGAACCCCGTGTCATGGACCTGAATACGGAGGATTTGCCGAGCAGTCAGCCCAACGAATGTCACATCATAAACGAAATAATGCAAGTGTTTTTTTGTTTCGATCTTTTTTGAGGGAAGAAGACACAATGTATTTCATCAATTTATTAAATGAAAGAAATCATGGTTTTAGTACAATAACCATCTTAAACTACAGAATATACAAACTAACATTATTGGTTACAAATAATATATATATATATATATATATATATATATATATATATATATATATATATATATATATACGAACAAAACATCATACTATACAACGAGTACGCACAATCGGAAAACGGTATTTTATCTGTCTGCATACCATTTCATCGTTTCGTTGAGTGTGACACGAGTCGAATAATTTAAAAAAATTTATAAATTCTTTACCACGTGACATATGCATGAGAAATGAAATGCAGTACATTCCACAAGTATTACTAAAATAACCTTGTAATCGGAATGGGTTCCATACAACTTCGGGGATATGCAACTGGTCGAGAAATTTTACAATAAGAGGGTCACTCCAGGGTTGAGTCCCGAGTGAATCAAAATAGTACATGCGGTCCCTATTTTTAAAATAGATTGCAAGCCAATGAATCCCTTCATTACCAATGACATCTGTGTTCACAATAAGACTACCGCAATCTCGCGTAGTTGGCAAATTCAATGTTTCATTCTTCGCAAACACACCGATAAATTTGGAACGTGTGATTCGTTCACTATTCATTACTCTCTGAAGTGTATTCGCATCCATTTTAAAAGTCAGTGATAACGCCCCTAAATCTGTCTACTTCTATTAGAGCTTGTGACTCGAGATATACTAGTACACTAATAGGCGCGTCTATAGGCTTGATGAATTCCAACCTCACTGAGATGTTTCCGCTCTGTTGTGGACTTAAATGTGTATTTACGCTAGCAGATAAGTCAGGTGTGATGTCAAACGGATAAAGGTTAAATTGATCAATGAATTCTTTCTGCGTTACCCCATTCCCAAGCTCATCACAATCACCGGCAATATAGGCCAGATTACTATATGCTCTCGCGCAAAGAGGTAACACAGCGTCTGATGAATAGTCCGTATCCAATGTTCCTCCCAACGCAGTGGCATTAACATATAGAGTTATATTTTTAAGTCCGAAATTCTCGAATTTAAAGGCGCTCTTTTTATATTTTCCATTCACCGAAGCATGGTTTTGCATTCCAACTAATATCCTTTTACGAAGATTTCCCAGGGCGATGTTTTCTATCGGTTTCGATGCCAACCCTGCTGGCACCGTGTATAGTTTGATTTGTACTCTGTTAATAGGATATTTTACTGTAGCGTTTAGTAAATTTTTCTCAATTTCTAGTTGTTTTGGTGAACTTAATTTCACTCGCCGTACGCGGAGGTATGTCTCCATAATATGAACCACAACGGGTTTTGCTCCCTCTTGATCAGCATCCAGATTTAAGCAGATCTCAGGACTCGTGCGGGTGAGCTTTATTTTCATATCCACCCCATTCACAAGCAACTTCTCCTGGAATGTGAAATCTGTATGCAGACGTCCAAAACACTCGTATATCTTCTTTTTAGAATTTTTAAATTTGTCCTTTATACTACTTTCGTCTTTAGTTTGATAATATCCCTCGGCTCTTAAAAAAGTATCCTTCCCTTCTTTGGAAAAGTTGAGGACATTTTCCAGATAGGCTCGTAGGTGATAGTACCTCGTGCCTGCCGATATGTTGACCTGATTAAATATGCGTCACAATGATTGAATATGGAGTGCAGAAAGTTTGTTTCAGGGTATACAGCATATTTGTCATCGCAATCCGTTCCATCAGAATGGGCTATACGTAGTTTAGCGTACATGTGCACGCAGCTTGGATCAAAAAAGTAAGGGCCTAAGCTGGGTATCACGAATTCTATAGGAGCACTCGGGGAACTAATTGTGTTTAAAGGGTTAATTGTAATAAAGTCACTGTGTTCAATAGAAACTTGAGTTGGGGGCATCTCAAAGAGGGATAGCTCCGATTTACAGCATTGTGAACTACACGGATGGATAAAGCGTGCCATGACGAGTTAGAAATAGTGCCTCCTCTCTCGACAAGTAGTAAACAAACTATGATTCATGAGATCAATGTCCTTAGCTTATATCAGTCAAAAAAATGGTCAACCATAGGTTTCATTCGCTTACAACACTTCTTTTTTATATCCTTTTACGCTTAATGCCACGTGGTGATAATCCCTTCTTCTGACCAGTCCTCTTCTTCTTCCCACCACCACGCATTTTTCTCTTTGCATCTTTGACGATTTCATCCCGTGCACGTTTTAAGTGTTTTTTTAGAGTTTCTTTAGGTTTAGCCCCAGCCAATATGTCTTCTGCAGTGTTAAGACCTGATTGTAGCGCTTTCCTTCCGAGGTATCTGGCACCCCTCTTCAGCAAAGGAACAGCCGTACGTAGTATGGTTGAAAAAATGGACCCAAGTCCACTACCACGCTGGTATCTCACCCCTCGATAGACGGTGAAAGGCTTTCTGTCCATTATAACTCAGTGCGTCGAAAGTGCAGCTTCACTGTTAAGCTCGTCACCGAATGGGAAATTTTTACCCTCAATCGTTCTTATATATATTGAGATATTGGTTATTAGATTAGTTGCGACATTCACATAATGGGGTCTGTCATATGTAATACTCAAACTCCTTCCTCTATGGTTGGGGATGTGGCAATGCGCAGCAGGCGTGCCTGGGTATCCCCAACAAACTGGTGCTCCACTATATTGCTGTAAATATAGCACATGTCTGGGGGCTGAGAGCTTTCACCAATTTCTCCATCTTCAATTGATACATTAGCTGGACAAGTCATGCTGTGCCTCGTGAAATGTGTCTCTTTGGAAGACTGATCGATATCGCCCCTCGGTCATAATTTTCAACACTATTCGGTCTCTAATATTTCTGTTAGTCTTTGATTTTAGGATTAGAGTATGTGCAGGGTTTCCTTTGTTTACGATTTCGTATACTAAATCAGTCGTAAGATTTGAGTTTTTTAAACTTACGTTTAAGTCTCTCACAACATCCTCAGCCGAACCATAACGGCCAGGACCTAGTGTTACTACTGTACTGTAATACCGTGCAACCCCAATCCGGGCGATACGTATAGTTTCATCCCGAGTTACCCCGACTTTTTCACACTCATCAATGTCTCTAAGAATCGTAAAAACGGTATCTTTATAATCACTATTTAAAAAGAGGGTGTCCAGCTGAATTTCACATATCCCCACCTCATACGAATCACGGCCCAATTCAATGGGTCCATGGAGTTCTGTTACAAAGTTGGCTAGTGTGTTGTTAGGGTGTACAGACAGGGACGAGGAGGACGGGAGTGTGACGTAGAAATGGTTAGGAGCCATGTTGCTTATTATTTAAGCTTCATTATTGCAGCAGCTTTTATGTAGGTGTTGAAGCTTTCTGGGTACCCTAGCCATTTCACCAGGTACATTTTTCTCTTTCCTGAACTTTTGCTTCCTAAAATTTTCTCAATTTTAAACACATTTTTTCCTAAATTAAATGCCACTTTCTGTAACTCCTCGCGGTAAAAGACTCCTGAGATTTCTTCCCCATTCAAATCTTCAACGTAGTACATCATTATCTCACCTTTAGGTCTCATAGCCCTAACTTCAAAAATCTCACGTGTCCATCCTTGCTCAAATCCCTTCGCGAATTTATTTCCCGAACGCGACAGCCTTACATAAATAATCATTGATTTTGAAACGAGCAGTGGTAGTGTTCCATCTCTTCTCACCACTGAAAGCGTACCTCTTTCTGAAACCTCGTTAGGTGTTGTCCCAATCGTGCGATGGTGTGAGCGGTTGTAGGATGATGCCAATGATTCCAGAATGTCTAGAAATCTGTGTTTTTATGTGTAAAATAGCGGTGCATGCGTTCCTTTATGGTACGTTGAACTCTTTCAGCTAAAGAAGCCTTATGTATAGAATTGGTTGTGTAATAGCTGATATTAAACTCTGTCAACATGTTCTGAAAAGCACGGCCTATAAATTCCTTCCCCATATCAGTACAAAAATAGCCAGGAACCCTGTTTTCTTTTAACATCAGTGTTTTGGTGGCTTTAGCAACTGTTTCAGGTGATTTATTTTTCAGAGGAATTAGCCACAGATATCTGGAGAATACATCTATTATGAATAGAATCTAGCGGTAACCATCGTTATACACAGAATATCTTTACATGTCTGTTAATTCTGCTTGCCAAATAGAGTCAATCGAGGCAGCTGTTGTCTTGGCTGTTTTAAACCTTTTTCTCAAAGGCTTATGAAGTGTATAATCGTACTGCTCCCGCAAAAATCTCTCAACATCTTTTTTTCCTACTCCGTAAACACTTCTGTACAGTCTATCTAAGCCTCCGTAGAAGGCGGGGTTAGAAATGTCATAATAACGTCTTCTTAATATGTTAGCCATTTGCGTATTTTAGAGGCACGTGGGTAGGGTTGACCGTTGTTTAACCCCTTCTTTCTCCTCTTCAAAGGTGTTACCGCCGGGGGTGATAGCGTCTTCAATTGTGTCACGTGCGTCGCATTAGCCCTGTTCAAAAATCAACTTTTTCTTATTTTCATAGGTTTCTGTACTTTTTCCCATGCTTTTTGACCTGAAAAGGCCGAAAATCACAACCATTTTGACCTAGGTTGTTGGGAAGCATTGCCGCATGGAGCAAGTCGCAACCACCATCGCCTCATTATATTTTACGGTGTTCAAGAATAACTTCATGCCTAAAGACACCTTAGCCATTATTCACAGAAACAATCCCCGCAGTTATGGGCAAAAGGCTATTTACTGGCTCATACACCTACAGCAGCAGACAGGTGTATACATAAAACATGCCCGCAACACGGGTGAAGTACAGGGATGGGGTCAAATACGTATTTGTATTTGTATTTGTATTTACAAATACACAAAAATGGATATTTGCATTTGTATTTGAGAATTTAAAAAGCTGCATATTTGTATTTGAATTTGTATTTGAGCCTTTTATTTGCCGTATTTGCTTCAAATACAGTCAAATACACTAATGTAATATAACTGTGCATATAACTACAAATTGATATGAACAGTAAAAATCAAACATTGAGAAATATGAATTTATTTTCTTTAATTATGCAAAAGTGCAGAAATATCAAGAAGTGTGAAATAATTTTCTCTAATAAAAATAATAAACAAGAGGAATTTGTTACTTTTCTTGCCTTGGTGTGAAAATGAAGTCTACTTTGATAAGAGCCAAAGTATTGCAATGTTAAGTTTTATACAATAAGTACTATACCAGTATTGTCTTACTTGAGGGGTAGCCGAAGTCAAGTAAATATTATCCGTTTATATTTAGGATGAAATTGGTACGAAATTTGCAAATACAGTAAAAATTGTATTTTATTTGTATTTGAAGCTTCATATTTGTATTTATATTTGTATTTGGGGATTTATAAATTCGAATATTTGTATCTGTATTTGAATTTCGCCGTAAAAAAAATAGTGTATTTGTATCTATATTTGTATTTGGGCAATTGTATTTGACCCCATCCCTGGTGAAGTACCCATTAAGATTATTGGTCGTGTTTTTTGGGTTGAGGGTCTAAATGAAAATCGTGCCACTGGTGAGAAGACTGTGTACTCCTTTAACGGTTGCTGGTGGCACGGATGCCCCCGTCCTGAGTGCGGAATCGCAGGAGATATCCACGGTAGATCTCCTGCCGATTGTTTTGCGTGGACCGCACCCGCGATAAACTTATAGGATCCCAGTTCACTCACAAAGTCTTGTGGGAACATGAGTATGATGCACGGATGGAGACAGACGGACAGTACCGTGAAGAAATAAACACGATCAAGCGTTCAATGGTGCTGGATCCTCTCAAATGCGGTGATAGTTTGTTCGGAGGGCGTACAAATCCCTTCAAGCTATACTTTCCGCCTACGGAGGGTGTGAAACTCCATTACAACGACTTCTGTTCTTTATACCCAACGTGATGAACAACAATCCCTACCCCGTAGGTGCGCCTGAGAAACTGGTGGGGCCTGATCTACCCACCATCAACGAGTTCTCAAGAAATTTGAACGGGTACTATTTCGGCCTTTCTTTCGTAGACGTACTCTCCCTCGCGATTAATGGATGCCGATCTTACCCGTCGTTATCGATCACAAGCTAATGTTTCCCTTGTGCGTGAAGTGCACAGAAGAAAACAATGGTGATTGTGACCATACAACCCACCAGCTTAAGATTAGAGGTGTATATACAAGTCCAGAGCTGGATCTAGCTGTTCGCCATGACTACAGCATACTGAAGATACATGAGGTGTGGAGGTTTCAGAAGCTATCCAACCTTTTTACGCCATATATAAACTCTGTTTTGAAAGAAAAGGTCGAAGCATCAGGGTATCCGCGAGGAGTTGATACCGAAGATGAAAAGTCACCCTATATTCAACGTTACCGTGACCGTGAAGGTGTACAGCTTGACCGTTCCCAAATTGTAAAGAATCCTGGCAAGCGCTTTAGTGCAAAGTTGTGTCTAAACAGTCTTCGGGGAAAATTTGCACATAATACCGGCAAAGGGAACGTTCATTTGGCACAAAGTTATAGTGAAGTCTGGGATTATGCCAATGCTCCCGATAAAGAGGTCATGGAGATCATGAATGCAGGTAATACTTACATAATAAAGTACAACAATACCGAATTGGCCACAGATACCTCACGGGTTACAAACATACCTGTAGCCAGCTTCACAACGGCCTACGCACGCATCAAACTTTGGGGCTTATTGCATTCTCTTGGGCGGAGGGTATTGTACGCTGATACAGATAGTGTGATATTCACAGAGAGGGAGGGTAAATGCATGCCTCCTATTGGTGAATTCCTCGGTAAGTTAACTAATGAGATCAAGGATGAGTATGGAGACACCGCATACGCCGACTCTTTTGTCTCAACAGAACCAAAAACTTATGGGGTATGGGTGCGGGTGGGGGAGGATATGAAATATATCGTGAAGGCAAAGGGTATCACGCTCAACCATGCGAATCGGCGGGTCGTTAACTTTGAATCGTTGAAGGATCTCGTGTGTTTGGATGATGATGATGATGAGGGCGATCGACCGCCCCAACTAACTGTAGGCACCCACAATTTTCGGGCGCAGAAGCTGGGGGACGTGAAGGAACTTAGGGGTACAAAGGTGTGCCGCAACACCTATAGGAAACGTTACCAGTTACCTGGTACCTATGATACCGTACCTTTGGGATACCATAATCTTTGATGTGTCTATTGTTAACTTATTTATTACACGTATTTGTAAATATATAATATATATCTATATATATATATATATATAATATATATATATATATAATATATATATATACATATATATATATATATATATATATATATTTATATATATATATATACCTTGAATATTTCGTTTATTAAATAAATCGTGTTTCAATTAGCGTGTTAATTTCTCCTGTGCGTGTGTGTGTGTGGTGTGTGTGTGTGTGTGGTGTGTGTACACAGGAGAAAGTTCTAAGCTCCGCCCACTGTAAGACCAGCAACGTGAGTCATACTACCACCTGCGCTTCCCTGCGTGCTCAGTTGATCGCAGTAAGCCCTGGACATCAGACGTGTATTCTCCCGCGTAGACAGAAAATAGTAATGGCTAACTTTAATATTGCTTGTTCAACGTTTATGAAATGGTATTCTGCAAAGTGTCAAGATGTGGTGGATACTGAAAAACCCTATTCCTCCCTCCTTTGATGCTTTTAAGGCTACATTGAATCGTGCGAAGGAGCAAGATGTACAAACACTCTATGGCTATTCTGGTGAGAGCATTGTAGGATTTCGTGAGACAAGTGATGTATTGAACTATGTTGTAGGACTAAACTTTATAAAAGCTTACATATACCGTGAAGTAAAAGAAACACGTGCAGAAGAGAAGCAACGGTTATGGATAGTGACTCTTGTTGATGAGTGGTGTGACAAGCGATATTATGTCATGTTACATCATACCGAGTACTGGTGCCCTGCGACTGAGAATGTAAATCTTGTCATCATGGGGAATCTTAAGTATTTTTATCACTATATTAATATATATCATGACGAAATTTGTAGTGAGGTTGTGCCTAATGCCCTGTGTGAGTTTTTAACAGACTTTAGAGACGAGTATCGCTTGTTAAACAAAAAGGAAAAATATGGGCATATGTTCCGCTCAAATAGTGCGCCGGATTGTGAAGAAGTTTAG
Organism: Bathynomus jamesi; assembly: GCA_023014485.1. NCBI lineage: Eukaryota > Metazoa > Arthropoda > Malacostraca > Isopoda > Cirolanidae > Bathynomus > Bathynomus jamesi. The sequence goes on along the minus strand of JAJOZX010002635.1, from coordinate 460,976 downwards.
TTTGTGGAAATGAACGTGTGGTGAGTGATAAAACATTAAAACCGTTATAAAATGTGTTTAGTTCGTGAAAATCACCCTGAAGGAAAATGTCTGGTGCGTATTCGGGGCAGTGGGAGTGATAAAACATTAAAACCGATATTACTTCGTGTGTCGCAGAAGGAAAATTTCTCAAAACACCTGCCCAATATAATGGAATACAGCGATTCATGTTGGAACAGCACCGTACACGTTTCATTAGATTATGGTGTGACTCATTCCTCCCGTCGAGCCGTCGCCTTGCATGTGGCTCATAATTATCTCAGAGCTTGAACCGAGTGGACGTGCGCTCCTCGAATACGATAGAACTTCCTTTGAGCAGCATTCTCAACGCCGTGTACGATGTGTCCGTGACGAAGTCGTTGCGCGTGTTCAGGCGTAAATCCGATGTCGTTAACTATGTACTGGAACGGATTGTAGACAAACAAACAAACGGAATGATGTTTATTTAAGTGTCGAGGAGATGAACAGAATCTTCGTGATAGTTGAGAAGTGGAGTGAAGATCGTTATAAAATTCCTACAGGTGTAGGTAAAAGAAGAGAGCAGATTAGTGACACCCCCTCATAGGCCGTTGTATATACATTGTGTATAAATAACGATCGGCCATGCATTGATATACGGCTGATGTGGAAGAATGCTTCTGATAATAACGCTCTTGTCCCTACGCGAAACCGTTTCATCCTCGACAGAATGTTTGAAATCGTCGGATTCCGCAAGCTGAAGCCTATATTAGACGCGCGTGTTATGGATATGCTTTATTTTGATACGGTTCTTGAATACGCATATACCGCTCTGCTCGCTGGGTTTACCGAGTGTAGGGTTGAACAAGGTGAGAATGGTCTAGAGCTGGAGGATTATTTAAAAAGTTTAGACTCTTTGAAATATCAGGAACTTTGGTACAAAGCACTTGATTGGTACAGGGCTGAGCTCACCTACACCGTTCACCCTGAAGAACTATTTCTTTATATAACGAGCAGCTGTCGTAACGACTTAGAAGATTATTTCAACTGTCGCTATGCAGTGTGAAGAAGAGTTCACGATTGAAAAGCTCGGGTCGGTAGAAATAAACCCTCGATTGGAAAGGCATGTTTATAAACTTGTATTTGACGTTGTGGCTAACGATGAACTCTTTGTGCGTGCTTTTGATTGTATTCTAGACGTATTTAAAGATAACTTGCCAACCGGTTGTAAATTGGGAACAAAAATAGTACTAAACGATATGAAGGCCCTTCATATCGAGTACAGGTTTCCCTATACCTTAAGTGGTGAAATATTATTAAATCGCGTATACTGCGTAATGCAGAGCAATAACGATATAATTGTAGACTCGATTACGTGTGAGTTTAGTGTATTGCGCAGTAAAACAAAGTGAAATGTATTTATTTTCAATATATTTAACATAAGTGTGTATATATATTTCGCCTGTACTCCTATATTGATGGCTATACGTTTTGTATTTCTTTTTTTTTTATTTTGTGCGAAGATAAAGTGTATGTATTTATTTAACATATATATATATATATATATATATATATATATATATATATATATATATATACAGGGCGTCCCAAAAAAATGTATACACACTTTAAATAATTATAAACGCAGTGTTTATTAAAATACATTTCATTTTCAAAATGTAATAGAATGTACAGACATTATTTAATTGTTTTGTCAACGCCTGTTTTCAAACTGACGTCCGTTCAGGTCCAGGCACTGCTGATAACGCGAAGCAATGGAATCGCAAACATCACGAAACATTTCGTTTGGTATTTGTGTGCATTCTCGTTCAATGGCTGCTCTCAATTCAGCGACTGTTGCAGGTTTTATAGCGTAGACTTTGTCTTTTAAGTATCCCCATAAAAAAAGTCTAGTGGTGTGAGGTCTGGTGAACGCGGAGGGTATTCTACGAAACCCCTTCGTCCAATCCACATCCACATCGTGCCAAGTACCACTCGCAATACTCCACTCTTCGGTCCGGATCATCTTCATTAATAGCATGGACTAATCTTGGAATGTAACTTTTCCATTGACAGCGCTTCAAAATGCGTTGGACAGACGATTCTGAAATTCCTACCTCACGACTCGCTTGCCGCACAGATTTTCTTGGACTTTGGTGATACGTTTCCAGTACTCTTTCTTGCTTTGTGGGGCTTGTCGATGTCCGTGGTCTTCCGGAACGCTTCTTCTGGACATTCTGAACAGTTCCATCGGCTTCAAACTTATCTCTAATTCGAGTGATGGTAAGTCGCGTTGGTGGATCTGTTTGAAACTCCCTCCTAAACTGTCTTTGCACTTCAACTGCGTTTTCACACTTCCAGTAGCATTTTAGAATGAATTTCCTTTGTTCAAAGCTTAGTCTGACTGCCATTATTAATTCTAATGGGTTTAACTTGGAAAGAAAGAAACATCAATTGAGCTATCAGCTGTTAAAGTGTGTATACATTTTTTTGGGACGCCCTGTATATATATATATATATCCTGTACTGCTATATTGATGGTTATACGTTTTGTATTTCTTATTTTTTTTATTTTGTTTTTTGATCATTCCAATGTATATTTATTTCCTATATATTTCCATAATATAATTGTGTGTGTGTATATATTTCTCCTGTAATGTTATATTGACGGTTATATTTTTTTGATTATATACATATTCCTCGTTCATATTTCTTAAACTATTATTATTAATTTTTTTTATCATTCCAATGTATATTTATTTTCCGTATATTTACAATATTTAATAAACAGAATGATGTAATGTTGTTTTATTTAATTCTTTTGGTTGTAAACAATTATACCAAATGGCTGGTTACGCCTTCTAAACCTACTGACGGATTTCTAAGCCAACTGTTAAGAATTAATTAAATAAATGGCACAATCTGGCAACTCAACCTGATCAAGCCATTTACGCCTTCTAAGCCAAAAGTCAATAATATAGGCTTTAATTTAAAAAACTAGCACAATCTGGCAACTCAACCTGTACAAGCCATTTACGCCTTCTAAGCCAACTGGCGGTTTAAGCCAACTGGCGGATTAAGCCAACTGGCTGATTTACAACTAATAAAACAGCGGCGGGTCGGCTGAAGTGTTAATATGCACTTGGCTCCTGCCAGGTGAACACCTCTCTTCCTTTCTCACCTTCTCCTGTCTTTCTCTTGGGGAATAACGCCGCCTCCAAGTTTCATGACCCTTGTTACACCTGCAACATTCTCCCCCCCCCCGTGCAGCATTGAGTTGGTGCATAACCCCCTGCCCCCTTCATTTCATACCCCCTCCCCCTTTGCAACATTGATCATTATCTCTGCAACATTCTTGCACGCGTCCATTTTGCGCCCAAACTACTAACTTGCATGGCTTTGTTCCCAACCCAAAATGCTTTTAATGAACATTTTTCGTTGTAGACTCGATCACCATCATCTGAGTTTCAGCTTTCGATTATAGGTTTCTAACCTTAAATATTCTTTTCTTTTATTTCTCGTTATTCTGTAAAGGGTATAAATATGGTGCGAGATGCAACTTTTCAGTTATGGTGTAAACTTATTAAGACTATTTTTTGAGATTGAAATTCTTCATTGATAAAATATTACGATTTTTGCCATGCTACAATAATTTTAACAGAATAAACAATTGTTAATTGGACTATTTATTTTATTTAATTTTGCCATTAAGTTTTAGACATTACTGGACTCTTGCATCCATTGTGCTCTATTCTTGCATTCATTGTGTTTATAGGATTTTACCCGTTCACTCCCACAATCCTGCCAACAGGCTTTTATGGCTGGTTCGATCCAATTCTACCCACATAAAATTGCAACGATTGTATCTGCGAGTCGGTAAGTTTGACTCTTTGAAGTGAAGCGTTGTTTCGAAGAACCACTGAGTTATACTCTCAGGAAGACTGTAAAGCGCATAGGCTTATACGAAAACAAAAATCCTACAAAAGTATATCTTAGCAAATCTTAAATCTACAAAACTTGTAATCTACTTATTTTATGGAACTATATACAAACGAAACGATAGATAAGGCTGATATAGGCCTACCAGTCACTGATTTGGTAGCCTCAACAACACGTATGAAATGATTTACGGAAGTAGTCACTTTGACCCAAGACCCGAGATCTATTTTACTACATAGTGGGCTGGCCAAAAATTGAAAAGTCCTCCAGAAAAAACTTAACGGCGTTTTTTGTTAATAGCAGGCACCTACCTTAGATCAGTAGCATTGAGGATGCCAAACAAGATGTGGGTGGATGCCACTTTCAATGTTGGGTTTGAAGGTCCCATACAAGGTTACAAAAATCAAATTTTGAAAAATTCCGAATTTTTGCAATTCAGTGGTGGCTCTATGTAACAACGTGTTTAAAGGTGTATCATTAGCACATAAAGCATATTTTTGTGATTTTATGGATAATAATTGAATGTAACTATAACTGGATGTTTTTATTTCCATTAAAACTACATTTAGCATGCTGGGTGAGGTGCGCATGTGCTACTGTTACCATAGTACAAGTAATAGCATACTTTCACATGTTGAATATTTTCAAGAGTGCAGACAGTGCCAGCTGGTAAAATAATAATAATAATACTGCTAAAGGATAGGTATGTTTCGAATTGTTTCAATATATCTATGGCTACTACATACTGCCATTCCCACTTGTCTTTGCAGGTAGGGAGCTCATTAGCAATGGACCCTGTAGCTGTCATCAAGCGCAAGAGGAAACGTCAGGATGTCAGTGAGGATTGTTGCTTCTTCTGCCAAAGCAGCGCTGGTGACCTGCGCACAGCATCAGCAGAAGGAAAAGCAAGAACTATGACTGTGGGTGATGAGAGAAAGAACCTGGGAGATATCTACTATCTTGATATTTTACAAAGACTGGAAAGTCATTCCAAGGATGATTTCAATGCATTGGAACTCAAGTGGCATAAATCATGCTACTCTTTATTCGCCTCTGAAGGCAAACTCAAAAGGCTGCGAAGTCAGCAGTAGACTATGGGTGCATCGGCGAACAAAAAGTGCAGGCTCTCAGGCTTTTCCCCAAAGCGTAGACGTTCAACACCAGTGATTGACTGGACCTCTGCATGTTTTGCCAAAAGAAGACCACAAAGAAACTGCACAGGGTGGAGACAATGGAGAAGTCAGATGACTTGATCCAGCGTGCCAAACACGACCCTGTCATGAGCATACCGTTGTCAGCGGTGAGTGAAGTGATTGCAGTTGAAGGCTGCTATCAAGTGGCATGTTTGGTGACATTTGAGAGATGTACTAGAAAACAAGCGGTGTCAGAGAAGCAGCAAGGGCCTGAAAATGAGTGCATGACGAAGCTGTGCAAAGACTTGACAGTAAGCCTGTCTCATGGTCACGTATACGACATGGGAGACGTCTGGGACAGATACGAGAGTATGTGTAATGACACCGGCATCACCGTGAATTACTCCAGGAGAACAACGTTCTACGAAGATGTTCAAAGCCTGCTTGGATCAAACGCCAGATATGTACGCCATTGTCAAGGGGCCCGTTGCTGATTTACCCTGGAGAGAGCTCAGATTTCATCATCAAAGCAATGGCTAAGTCTTGTGAACAAGGTCCTGTCACCTCTGAATCAGAATCTACTAAAGATGAAGATGCTGATGTCCGCATGTGTGCCACGAGCAGCATATTCCAAGATATGGTACACGTGGCTCTGAAGGTTCGACAAGATCTTGAAACTCCTGGACACTCCGAGACATGGCAAGGTCTTGATCAGGAACATGTTGATCGCGTCATACCCGACAGTCTGTACCTGTTTCTACGATTGCTCTTTGGGGGAATGGATGCTGTGGATGAGGGAAGTGAAGAGGACCAGAAAGTGAAGCAGAGTGTGTGTAGCATTGCCCAGGACATAGTCTATGCAGTCTCCAACCGACGAAAGTTGACACCAAAGCATGTGGGCTTGGGTCTTACTCTGCACCAAGCCACCCGCTCAGAAGCACTCCTAGATCTGTTCCACGCGGCAAATCACACTATTGGTATCGACACTGTAAGAAGGATAGACACCACCATCGCTCAGAACATCCTGGAGAGGTATGCTGAGAATGGATGTGTCTACATCCCTGACACCATCGTCAAAGAGAGAATGATTCACTGCTCTTGTGACAACATAGATGTCTTGGAGTCAACCTTAGACGGGAAGAACACCTTCCACAGCACTCAACTGATGGTATGGCAGAGAGGCCCCCCTCCACAGCAGAGTCATGGCCAAAAGGGTGGCAAGCACAAGAGATCGAAATCTATCAAACCTGATGACCTACAGGAGTTCCAAAGGCTGGACCAGGCTACCCTCCCATCTGGCAAGAGGCCATCTCCTCCTGGCTACGACACTGACATAGACGACTTGTCACATGAACCTGAGAGGGACCGGGCACGTGCCAAGGACTTGGCCTGGGTGGTGTCACGCATCCATGATGAAGCGATGTCCGTTCCAAGCTGGGGAGCATTCAATCAATCTGTCAGCACTGCGGATCCACCAGTAACGACCGCCGGGATGTTGCCAATCCTGCAGGCACCAGCAGATGACAATGACACCATGACCACCGTCATCAATCGCTTCATGGCCATTTCTGAGTATGTCAGCCAGAAGTACACCATCATCACTGCTGATCAGCCTCTGTACAGCAGGGGTAAGGAACTAGTCTGGGCAAACTCGAAATTTGCCAACGTGGTCTTGCTCATGGGAGGCCTCCATATCTGCTTCAACTTTCTGAAAGCCATTGGTCAACACATGGAAAGTGTGGGACTTGATGACTTATGGACAGAGGCAGGTGTGTACGCGGCTAACACCACTGAGACAATGCTGGACGGCAAGGCCTACTACCGAGCTGTGAGAGGTCACCAGCTGACGTATGAGGCACTGTGGCGCATCAAGTGGCAGATGTTTGAGTCATGGCTGGCTGCAACTGGCAACGGAGATGAGAACGTCAAACAGCTTGCCCTCAATGTTGCTTCGCTTTTCAAAGACAGAGCTGACATAGATGAGATGCGCGATGCTGTTGACAACTTCTCAGACGTTTTGGCAGATGAGAAATTCCACAGTCTCATGGAGGAATTCAATGACCAGCACTCTGAAAATCCCAACTTCATGCTGTGGTCATCCTACATGGAAATGGTAGAGATCCTACTGGCCTTCATCAGAGCTCAGAGAGATGGCATGTGGAGTCTCCACATAGAAGCCTTTGCTGCAATGCTGCCTTGGCTAACTATCTATGACCACACAAACTATGCACGTTGGGGGCCGGTCTACTTGGCTGATATGAGAGGTCTTGAGAAGTCAGCACCAGAAGTTCATGCAGAGTTCTGTAATGGGAACTTTGTCGTCAAGAGGACGGCGAAGCGCTTCAACCAAGTTCCAGCTGATCAGGCAACCGAATGGATAAATCGTACATGCAAGATGCACAATGGTATCATCGGCATCACAAAGAATGACCAAGCAAGAGACAGGTTCTGCATCACATGGTCAGAGCGGTCACGCATCTCTCAAGACACAAGATGCCTCTTCAATCTTCAAGATGATGATGGGAAGCCACCTTCACTCGGGTTGACAGTCTGCCTTCTCGCACTAGGCGTGACGCTCATGATGTCATGAAGCTAGTTCAGCAGTTGAAGCAGTTTGACGTCTTCAGAGTTCACGTGAGTGAAGCAGGAGATACAGATGCCGCCACTAACATCCCACTTGTTTCACTGGCAACCAAAGACACTGCACCCACAGATGTTGTGGAGAACCTGCTGACAGCTCAGGATCGAGGAAAGCAGCATGTAATCGGCTTCATGAAGGAGAGACTGATTGAACAGATAGTAGGCTTCCATGAAACGATGAAGAAACATCGGTCGAAAACCTTCGCTGATGTGTACAAAGCTACAGTTTCCACCAAGCAGAACATGCAGAAGACCATCAAAGCTGACAGAAAGCTACTACAGCGGCTCCTGAATGCCGCGACCGCAGGTCGCATGGTGGAGATGGTCAACGTCTTGAAGCATGAACTGTCCCCAGTCCCATTTAGTCTGGCGAAGGCAGGAGGAGAGATGAATTCGACATCGAAGTCTGAGCTGATGAACATCCTGATGGCTCAGCAGACCATAAGCTCAGAGGTTCCAACCTCTGATCTGAAGACCTGTGTGATGATAGATGGCCATGCACTCATCCAAGCTCTTGGCAAGCCTGGCGGCTGTCGGACATTCGGCGACTATGCTGAAGTGTTCTTCAAGGCCGTGACGAGTTATTTCAATGAACACACAACAAGAGTTGATGTCATCTTTGATCGGTACGCAGGGGAAGGATCGATCAAAGCAGTTACCAGGACAAAGCGTGCAAGCAAGAAGAAACCGATTCGGAAAGTCCATTGATGGCCACAAGTTCCACTGCCTGAAGTGTGGAAAAACTTCATGGCCCTGGATACAAACAAGGCTGACCTAGCCTTGTTTCTGTCTAACGTCATCACTGAGAAGGGCAGAGATCTTCAAGAAAGATGTCAGCTGGTGACAGGGGTGGCTTCTCTGAAGCCACTGAAGTACGGTCAACCAGGCGACATGACGTTCCACTGCATAGCAACCATGAAGAGGCGGACACCAGGCTCATCCTTCACTCATGTGATGCAGCGTCCCAGGGCTATGAACGAATACTGGTAGTGTGCAGAGATACTGATGTAATGGTGCTGCTGATTCACTTCGTTTGCACCAAGGTCGCTGAAGTGTGGATGCTGTGCGGAACGGCCAAGAACTGAAAATGCTACCCCGTGCACGATGCATTCAACAGTTTGTCGCCCCCAGTCAGGGACAACCTGGTCAGCTTCCACGCTTTGACCGGGTGTGACACAGTCTCGTCCTTCAATGGTCATGGAAAAAAGAAGTGTTGGAAGGTGTTCAGTGACCACTCACTCCTGCTGCACGCCAATGGTCGAGATGGGGATATCGCAGATGTTGAGAAGTTTGTGTGTCATTTGTATGGCACCCCGGAACAACACACAGTTGATGACGCGAGAGTTCACCTTTTTGGGAAGGCCAAGAAGACTCTGGAAATGCTCCCATCGACAAAGGATGCCCTGGAGCTCCACGCCAAGCGGGCAAACTATCAGGCCAAAATATGGCTCCAGGCTGACAAAGAGCACGTAGATGTTGAAGATCCGGTGGACACTTCAGCTTGGAAGATGGGAGCCTCCTACCAGTGTGGACAAGACTTCCTCCAATCCCTGAAGCCTGCATGGAGCTTGTTGCTTGTGGTTGCAAGAAAAAGTGCAAGACAGCTAGATGCAACCCCTTCAGGAAAAGGATGAAGTGTACGACAGCTTGTGGTTGTGACGACAGCGGTTGCTGTAACCCAGCTGGACAGTAGATCTATATCTCTCTTCCAGGCTGAAATCGAGAGACGCTGGAATGTGCTGTAAGGAACCAATAACTCTGTTCTTAAGTGATTGCAATCCACACAATTGTGACTGTCAGTGCAGCATTTCGGTGCTGTTCATCAAGAAACGTGAACTTGTAGATGTTACTAGTCTGTAAACTGTATAGTTATGGGGCTATATTTACTGCTTTGTGATTTAGTTGTGATAATTCTGTTACTGTGAGTACTTAATTCATGCCATCAAACTTATTAGGCACTAATCATGTTAAAATAAATTGTTTTGACAAACAGACTTGCTCAATTTTTTTTCGCCAATTAAAATAAAAAATCAAAATTTTAGCACAATTTCGGTCGTCATTAACTTGAATTTGACCTTGAGTTGGTAATTCGGATGGAATAAGCGTGTCATCATACTTCTTTATCACTAAGTGTGGCAAAATGAAACATTTGGTCAAACCAATTGGCCCAGAATATTTTTTTAAATTAAAATTAGAAAATATCATTTTTTGCAGTTTGACCTCGAAAATGATCTTCAAAGCCAAAAGCGAGAGTGGCATCCACCTACATTTTATTCCTCACCCACAGGTACATTGATTTAGCATGAGTGCCAGCTATTAGCAAAAAACGCCGTTCAAAATCGATTTTTTAATTTTGGCCGGTCCACTACTAAGGATGTTCTCTCTCAACCAACTACTAATGTACCTAGTACCAAATTATAGATAATTACTGTATAGTCTGAAGTACGAAACCGATGTAAATGCCTCGTACACTAGAACATGTAAAATTAATTACAAGTATTTTGCATTATGCCATGGGCGTGCGAAAAGGGGTGGGCAAGAGGGGGCACTTGGGCACCCCCCCCTGTAATTTCAGAAGAAAGTTTGAAAACTCACAAAATCATTTAAATTGCATCAAAAATTAATACTATTAAAATGTAAATACAGGTAACCCCTGCTTAGCACGAATTCGGTTTGCACGAATTTCGGTTTAGCACGAAGTGCTAATTAACACTAATCCCAACCATATTAGCACGAACTTTCTTCGGATTAGCACGAATTCGACAAGGAAGACGTGGTGGAAGTTCTTAATTCTCATTCAGAAGAGCTGTCGAATGAGGAACTTTAGCAACTGGATGAGTTAAAAAAGACTCAGCGAACAGCATAGGAACTAGAGGAAGAATCCAGGCGTGAATTGAGCATTCAGAATTTAAGCAAAATGCTCAGCAAATTGGACAACTTGTTAGATTTTATGGATGAGGTCGACTGGAATCGGGATAGATGTTGCAAGATGAAACGTCCAATGAGAAATACCATGCAGTGTTATTCAGAACTGCATGCAGAGAGGACCCGAAAGAAGAAGCGGTCATCCATCACCCAATTTTTTCATCCTCGAAAGTCCAATGATCCTCAAGCTGAAGAGTCGACCTAACCTGAGGAGCCTTAACCTTCAACTTCAAGCATTGAAACCATCACGATTTCTCCTGAACATCCAGCCCTTGAAGATGAAGATGAAAACAATGTCGACGATTCTCTCATTTAATCACCATCCAGTTTCCGTTCATTCGGCCATCAAGCCTTTGCCCCCTTCTCCTGATATAATGTGAGCACCCATAGATATTTTTCCTGTTATTTTGTGCACTGATCTCTTCTTTAGTTCAGGATTACATTATTTTATATGTTAGTAATCTACAGAGGCGTACAGTAGTGAAGTAACTGTACTTAAGTAACTGTATTCAAATAACATTTTTCAGGATCCACTTTCTAGAAAGTACAATTATTTTAAAATACTTTTACTCTAACTCAAGTACATTTTAAGAGAAAATATTGTACTTTAACCTAAGTACATTTTTACCGATACCTGTAAAGTACAAGGTACTTTTCCCAAACGTTTGGGAAATTTCCATGATTAAATCAACCAATCTGAGGAGGCAGACAGTGTTGCTGGATTGATATTTAGTCCACAGCGGGCAACACTTGATTGCAGAAACTTTGAGAACCAATTATGGTAAAAATTCGTTTTAACGCCCATTCGAGTATGTGTTTGAAAATATGTTTTTCTGGTGTTATTCGATGCATACTATTCGAATCTAACCTCCAGTTTCCAGGGAAATGAATAGTTTAACCTAACCTAACCTAACCTAACTAACCTAAAAGTACCTAACCTAACCTAACTAACCTAACTAACCTAAAAGTACCTAACCTAAGCTCTAATCTAACCAAATCTAAGCACCAACCTGCTTTAATCCGTGACCCTGTGAGGGTACAGAGAGGCTACACATTTGAGGAAATGGTGAAACCGTTCTTGTGGCTTATAAGCTCTGTTGAAAAGGTACCGAGCAAAATACTGAGGGGTAATGTTTTTTTTTTCCTGCCCTTAGTACCCAACTCTTGATGTCTTTCCAAATACTTTCAATGTTTTGCGTGTGAACGCCCGTTTCAGGATCCACAAAATTATGACTGGTTCACTGTTTTATGTTCGTAACCAAGTTCACTCAAACGCAAATACGCGCGCCACTCATCAGAATAAATAATACTACCTGGCCGTATATGTTTTTGAATAATAGGGATTAAGGTGCCACTATCGCGTTTATCAACCGGAAGAAGCACTAATTTCTTAGGTCCGCATTCAAATGCGCCAAACACCCATTGTCCATCAATTGTACGACCACGATTGTATTTTGAACGGCCAAATTTGGACTCGTCAATTTCCACAATTGTGCCTGGCCCACCAATTGTCATTTGTTGCCCGAGCCAATATTCGCAAACTTCTGAACAATATGATTTCCAATTAACACAGGCTTCACTGCCCATTTCAGAACGAAATTTGCATTCATTATTACAGTTTGGACACACACCGGTTATTGGAATAACGCCATGCTGTCTCTATATATTCAAAGCAGCCTCATCGTTTTCATAAATCCTCTTTATAAGGCCACACAACGTAACAACGCACCCACCACACTCCATTGTTAAGCGAGACTGGGCGAGTAAAACATGGCGCGCATGGGCGAGTAAAACAATAGCGCGCATGCGCAGACCTATATCTCCGTTATTATTAAGTTCCCGAACAAAAAAATACCGTCTTTGTAAAGCATTTGAACTGCTTTACAGGTATATCTGACTAAAAATATTAAGTTTGAATGGGCGTTAAAACGAATATTATCCTTATGGTAAAAATATATAACTTATCGTTGTTACAAGGTAATGATTATTATCAATGTTATGACTGAGATGCTAGTACTTTTTACTTTTATTACTTGAGTATAATTTAAACATTATACTTTTTTTACTCTTAACTGTACTTGTACTTCAACTTAAGTAAATTTTTGTCAAATTACTTGTACTTTAACATAAGTAACAAATTTCAGTACTTTGTACACCTCTGGTAATCTATAGAAATACAATTTAGCATGTTTCACTATGTTTATCTCTCGATTTTAAGGGTATATTATAGTTGGAAAAAATTTTTCAGGAACCGAACTCCTAATTAACATTGTGTCTATGGAAAAATTGTATAAACTTAGCACGCATTCAGTTAGCACGAGGATTTTCAGGAACGCATTAGTCGTGCTAACTGGAGGTTACCTGTACTTTAATGCAAATACTTTATTTTAACCTATTAATAATTCTGAAAAGAGAAAAAGAGAAAGATTTCAGGGAAAGGCGATAATTATTGTACTTGGACAAATCTTTTTTGACCGCAACTAACTGGCACTTCGCGGACGGCTCTTCTGAAGGCTATACATTTTTTCAAAAGAAATTACACAACACGCACTTTACACCAAAAGATAGGGGACGTCGTCGCGAATAACTTGATGTAAACATCGAACAACGTTCACTGCAAAAATGTTTAGAGCAAGTTTGTGTGGCCAAAATGTTGTTCAGCTGTTTGTCCACGTGACGCTGGGCGGCGCTTATTCGTCGAGAGTTCTAAGCTCTAGCCAGCGGAGCTATTTTACAATTTGTGTTGTTTGTGGGAAAGTACGATATAATAAATAATTTTGTGCATCTAGTCAGACCACGTTTGCACAAAATTTTATACTCTCTTGTGAAGTCGAGGAAAAGCAAGTCAGTCCATAAATTTACAAAAATACCACAGCCATAAAAATTTTGAGCTTCACCTCCAAAGCCAGTGAGACCAAATTTATGAAACTGCACTTAAAATGTAAGTGATTCGTGAGCTTAAAGTAAATGTAGGTTCTCACTGACTTAAAAAGTTGTTTTAAGGGTAGGATGAGCGCTAATTTTGTGCAAAATTTGTTTAAAAAAAAGGGCGTTGCCTCCAAAAATGATCGGGAAGTCTGAAAAATGCGTCCTGCAAAAAGGCAGATCTTTTTTATGTGCAGAATAATAAACCTTAAAAAGAACAGGACAATAATAACAAAAAATATTTGGCGTTAAACATTCAAAGTTAAAAAAATGAAAAATATTTAGCGGCAGTTCCAAGAAACAAAGAGTATATCGGGTGGTCCGAAAAAAATGACGCATTTTTTAAAAATTAATATCTCAGTAACCCCCTTCCTTATCATGACAATTTTTATATGCAAGATACTTTCAAACTTCTTTTTTTGAATGCAAGAAACGGAATTCTGATATCTTTTATAGTTTTCTCGCAATTAACAAAAGTAACAACATGGGTCAAAAAAACAAAAATCGCAATATAATATCCGTTTTTTATACGATATCGTTTTTATACGATATCATGCGATATTTTTGCAAGTTATTACAAAACTCTACAGGAATGAACAAGTCAAATTGTGGATATTTTTATTTTTTAACAATTCGTCAGTACCCTTAATGATGTTGTCAGAGGAAGATCGTATTCTCATTAAAAATTGTTACTGTGAAAAAGGATGGAAGACTGGAAGGTTATTGCAAGAGTTTCCCGGCAAAAAGTGGAAAAGGCGTGCAGTGGAAAGACTCTTAAAGAAGATTCGCGAATCGGGAAGTACTGCCAGAAAACCAGGAAGCGGTAGACCTAAAACAGCTTCGGTTCCAGAAAATGTGGATTACATCAACGATAAAATCTGCTCTCAAGAAGATAAACCAGGAAGTCATTTGTCACAAAGAACAATTGCTAAACATTTGAATATTGGAAAGACTTCTGTACACCGAATAATTAAAGCACAAAAACTAAAAGCCTTCAAAAGAATAGTATCTCCTAGAAAAAGTGATACTGTTAAGGATAAAAGAAAAACAAGGTGCATAAAGTTACTTGATAATTTCTCTGTCGTTGATATTAAAAAGATAGTCTTCACGGATGAAAAAGATTTCACTCTAGAAATTCCGCGAAACCGTCAAAATGATGTTGTCTACGGGCGTGGTAAAAAGTGTGACATTTCAATAAACAGATTGTATCATGAAACGTCAAGATTCTCCAAAAAGGTTATGATATCTGCAGGGGTCTCTTGGAATGGCAAGACAGATGTTCATTTTATTGAAACTGAAAAGACAAAGGTGAATTCTGCAAATTACATTGAACTTTTAAGAACAAAATTGTTGCCGGATTGTCGTCGCCTGTATCAAGAAAATGATTTCATATTTCAACAAGATGGAGCACCGTCGCATACAAGCTACGCCACACAGTCTTTCTGATTAGCAATACACCAAAATTAATAACGAAAAATGATGGCCACCACAAAGCCCAGATTGTAATCCTATGGACTACTCAATTTTGGGAGTTACTAAAAGAGAAGGTTTACCGAGGTCGACGAGAAAATTCACCGAATCAGAATTAAAAAGTAAAATACTTGAATCTTGGCAAGAAATTGGCATTAATGAAGTAAGAAGTATTATTTTTGTGTGGAAGAAAGACTTAGATTAGGTGTCAACAGAGTGGTGGTCCAATCGATCATTTACTGTAAATTAATTAGTTAAATTTTCTGATTAAATTTTTCCTTTCTCATGATATTCGTTTTTTTGACCATGTTGTTACTTTTGTTAATTGCGAGAAAACATAAAAGATATCAGAATTCCGTTTCTTGCATTCAAAAAAAGAAGTTTGAAAGTATCTTGCATATAAAAATTGTCATGATAAGGAAGGGGGTTACTGAGATATTAATTTTTAAAAAATGCGTCATTTTTTTCGGACCACCCGAATATATATACACAGGGTGTTCCAAAAACACCTGGACAACTTTGGTTGTTAATAAATTTAGAACCACAAATAATAAAACGATACCGTTTGTTTTATATGATACAGAAACTCATAAATTTTTCTTTATTTTCAGGTCTGGTGGTTTACTGTAAAAGAAAATGGCGACTCAGCAGGAGAAAGCTCTGTGCGTCGAATGGTTCATCGAGACGAGATCCGACACCCAAGTTCAGCTAATTTCCGTACAAGGTATGGAAGGAATCCGCCATCGCGGACTATTATCAGAGAGTGGTACAAGAGGTTTAAGGAGACTGGAAGTGTCCTGAAACAGAAGAGTACCGGTCGACCAAGCACAAGTGCAGCAGACGTTGAACGAGTACGTGAATCATTTCAACAAAGTCCTAGAAAATCAATCCGACGCGCATCCATAGTATTGGCACTACCAACCACCACTGTGCACAGGATTTTGCATAAAAGTCTGAAGCTTTATGCTAGTATAAGGTGCAGATGCTGCAAGAACTCAAACCAGATGAAGGACCCAAACGCAAGGCGTTTGCCGTGGAAATGCTCAGCCGCGTAGAGGATGACGAAGATTACCTGAAAAAGGTCATGTTCACACATGAAGCTTGTTTTCATGTATCGGGGAAGGTCAACCGGCACAATGTGAGGATCTGAGGCTCTGAAAACCCCCACGTGGTCATTGAACACATACGCGACAGTCCAAAGGTCAATGTGTGGTGTGGCCTTCTCCATGACAGCTTGGTGGGTCCGTTTTTCTTTGCGGAGGATACAGTGACCTCAACAATTTACCTAGACATGTTGGAAAGATTCACATTCCCACAAATTGCAGACCTGCAACCCGATATCATTTTTCAACAGGACGGGGCTCCCCCTCACTGGGCCTTAGTCGTTCGAGCCGTCCTGAATGACCAATTTTCAGGTCGCTGGATTGGCCGAGACGGACCAACCGCCTGGCCCCCACGATCACCATACATAACCCCCCTTGATTTTTTTCTGTGGGGATTTGTCAAAGATGTGGTCTACAAGATCAAGGTGGCAAACCTTGTGGGTTTACATCATATATATATAAACAGAAACAGTATAATATTAAAATATACATACTAAAACTAATGCGATAAAGCATATATACACAAAGCTCTCTCAGCATATCTTAACGTCTCATGATTAAGTGGGTAACATGGCGACTCGCAAAATTCAAATCTTCAGTGGTATTGGTTCGAATCTCACCAAGGTAAGGTAAATTTATTTCTACTGTATTTAATCTTAAAACTTAAATTGCTGTTAGTACGTTGTTTCTGATTAATATAAAATTGATATGCATGTAATTACACTAGGTTTAAGAAAATAAACTGAAATGGTATTTAATTGACATTTCTTCCAATAAATGGCGCCACCCACTTCGATTAACTTATTTTCACGGAATCAGATCCCAGAAAAGTATTTCATCAGGCATCGAAGTTTGATGAAAATACTGTCATCACCTGAGGGCACTTGTTCGATGAAAGAATTTCCCACATCTTTATGAAAATTCTAGTCTTAGTGTATACGTTAAAAGCTGCCACAAAATAATTTTTTAACTGAATTTTCAACGTCAATTTGTGTGTGTGTGTGTGTGTGTGTGTGTGTGTGTGTGTTATTCTTGTCCTGTTCTTTTTAAAGTTTATTATTATGCACTCAAAAAAAAAATTGACTTTTTGCAGGACGCATTTTTCAGACTAGTAACAATAACACTGGTCAACACTCATTTTATTGCCAATCATATTAGAGTGATTTTGGGGTAACTTTGTGGTGCTGATTCCGAATATGACATCGGTTTTGCTAGATTGGCTCTAATTTATGAGATAACTGGTACCCCATTGAAACACGTAAAAATGCAAAAAATTTAATGTTCAGGCGGAGCCTACTTACAAATCGCATTGAAATTGTCTCAAATCATACAAAAGTAAACACATGAAATACATAATGGCATTTTATTCGGTCTCACCATCTAGAATGTTCCGATAGTTTCCCATATGCACGCGTTATGGTTACGTTTCCTATTAATTGAGGGTATTCATTATCTCAAGAACTAGAGCCAAATCGGAAAAACTACTTTCATTTTGGAATTCAGCAACCCCAAAATACCCTAAATTCGTACGAATTTCCTTGGCAACGAAAAAAAAAATTTTTTTTGTTGACCTGTGTAATTATTGCCAGTGTTTGGTTCATTTCCAGATGCTAATAAGATTCAAAATGCCACAGAATACCGTTTACAGGCATCTGATTTTCAAAATTTTCTTGGTGGGGAAAACCCCCTGCAAAAATCGACGATCCTCGTAAGTTGTGGTCTTACCGCCCCTGGAAAAAATCCTGTGGACGCCCATGCACTATGGGCTACTACGAAACTTCTCATACTAAATTCTTTACCATGAAACTGAACTATAATTTGCTGTAAGACTACAATTTTCAATGCAAAACAATTTTCTACAAACTACTTATAAACTAGGTGCAACTTAAGGAGATGAAAAATGCAATGTAAGGAGGAGATTGTAGACATCAATAGAACAGGGGAAGACTCCTGGGGGGGACGTTAGGCAGGAGACAGGAAGTACTGGAACTCCCGTTCCTTCTGTCACTGTCCTCTTTAGCTAATCTTTTTCTGTTTCATCTACCCTGTGAGCAGTCCAGCATGCTCTCAAACACACATTTCTCCCTCTATTATATATTCTTCATACACATACACGCATTTAACACACTACACAATCTTTTCAAAATTTATAAAAAATAAAATGGCATTGTGAGCCTCGGACACCTTGATTTTTACTCTCTTTCTCATAAAGGGGGGCATTTTTGCGAGCACACGCCCTTGGCCCCACCTTTCTACATAAAAAAAACAGACGCTATGGCATGCCAGATCCAGAAGATAATCCCCCAGGGCCAGTAGCGTAGCAAAGGGGGAGGTAGGGGGCCATGGCCCCCGTGCGAGGGCCTCGGAGGGGCGCCGGCCTGGCCATATATTGCATTATTTGAAACGTTGACCTTAACCTTTGAAGTATTTAACATAATATTGCGCGATGAAGGTATGTAAATCATTAACTGTTGTCTTTTCTTGCTAACTTACATTCACTTACATTAACTGGCTGTCTCGGTGGCTTCTTGCTAGCGGACTTTCAGCAAATTGAAAATCATCAAAAGCCACCTAAGGTCAACAATGAAACAGGAACGCCTTCCAAACCTGGCCTTACTTTCTATCGAACAAACTGTTTTGGAGAGTGTCAATGCTGACAGTGTTATAGATAAGTTCGCTGAAATCAACACACGAAAAGTTTATTCGTAATTTTTTTAAGTTTGTTGTGTTATAATATGGATCTACGTCAGTACCAGTTCGCTGAAATCAAGGCAGGAAAAGTTTGTTTTTAATTTTTTCTAGTTTGTTGTGTTGTAATACGGACCTGTGTCAGTACCTGTAATAAACATTAAAATAAAATTTAATTAAATTTAATTACGACCAATGCAGTCAGTTCAGTTTTTCCAGCCATTATAGCATAATGATAATAATAATAATAATAATAATTATTATTATTATTATTATTATTATTTTATTATTACGAGGACGAGGAAGGGAGGGGGCTCAAATGGAAGCAATGGTCCCCTGACGCGGGAGACCCACGCTACGCTACTGCCCAGGGCCCTCCGCCCTAAATGGAGTCATGTTTGAAGAGGAGAGTGCAAGAGGAGAGTGTAATGTTGATCAATGTTGCGAAGAGGGAAGGGGAATGGGTGGAGATTATGCAGCAAGGGGGGGGGGGGTAACCCCCGAAGCTGCATGAAGGAGGAAGAGGGACTTTGGGGGGAGAGGGGCTTTGGGGAGAGAGGCTTTGGAGGAGAGGGAGGGTAACCTCCCCCCAAAGGGGTAACCCTAACCTAGGTAAACCCTAACCTAAGAGGAAGATAAACCTTAACCTAACCTAACCTGAGAGAGAGAAAGAGATGTTCTCGCTGGCATGTCACAAAGCATAATGAGCCAGCTTCAGCTGGCTTGGCAGGCTTTGGCTTAGAGGGGGTGCCAGATAGCGAATTAATTTTAATTATTTAGTAAAGGCAGAGAGATGTTCACACTGCCGCGGCTCATAACATAATGAATCAGTTTCAGCTGCCCTAGGGGAGGTTGCCATTTTAATGGTTGCCAGATAGCTCTATTTATTTTAATTATTTATTAAAGGCAGAGAAGAAATGTTCACACCGCCACGGCTCATAACATAATGAATCAGTCTCAGCTGCCCTAGAGGAGGTTGCCATTTTAATGGTTGCCAGATAGCTCTATTTATTTTAATTATTTATTTACTAAAAGCAGAGAGGAGATGCTTCCACTGCAGGTATTTATTTTAATGGTTGCCAGATATTTATTTATTTTAATTATTTATATATTAATGGAGAGATGTTCACACTACCACGGATTATAACATAATGAATCAAACTTAATTGGAAGGCGTATACATATATATTGGCAGGGCCACATTAAGAGAGTAATTCAATTTGTATATCATTAACTTAATTGAATTACATATATATATATTATTAAAGGCATCGCCACATTAAGAGAGTAATTCAATTTATATATCATTAACTTAATTGGTGTATATATGTATATATATATATATATATATATATATATATATATATATATATATATTATTATATACAGTGCCCGCGAAAAGTATCCGATCACTCAAGAAAATACAATATTTTCCCTTGATATTCAGAGACACATAATTCACTTTCTATTTGTTCTAGCGACATCTGGTAACTTTGAGGTTGCTCGCTGATATGAGAGCTATCCAACGCATTCTCAAATTAGTGTTCTGGTAGCCTTCGTTGCGGGTGGCTGTGTCTCAAAGTTGTCAGATTTCACTGTTTGTGTAAATTTATTGATATTTTATTATTTTTTACAGAAAGTGGTGTAAATAAAATTTATATATAATGTGTGCTAAAAAACAACTTAAGAGTGATTGTCGAGGTGCTATTGTTGCTTTGCATACATGTGGGAAATCACAGAGACAGATAGCTAAGGAATTAAACATATCCCAAAGTACCTTTAATTTATGGGTTTCACGGGCTAAGAACAATGCCGGCCTAACCACGCCAGTCCCTAAAAAACGATCTGGCAGACCGAGAAAAACAAATTCACGAACAGACAAACTTATGAAACGTTTAGTATTGAAAAACCCAACAATAACTGCGAAAGAAATAAAATTTAATATGAATAATTTGTTATCTGGTGTTTCTGAACGAACTATCCAGGAGCGGCTCCAAAAAGAACTCGGATTACCATCTCGCCATGCTGCTAAGAAACCGTTCATTAATGAAAAAATGCGTAAAAACGTGTCGCATTTTGTAAAAAATATATTCATTGGACTGTTGATGACTGGAAGAAGGTTTTTTTAGTGATGAGTCGACATTTTTGACATTCAGAAGTTGTCCAAAAAAGGTTCGCCGGCCCATTGGCTCAAATAGGATGGACCCTAAATACACCCTAAAGACAATGAAACGCCTTCCAAGTGTGATGGTTTGGGGTTGTTTCGGTTACTATGGGCGTGGAAACCTATATTTTCTTCCGAAGAACACAACTATGAATGGTGCACGGTATTTAGCAATGCTACAGGATAAACTTCCAATGGCAATGGCAATCCAAAGGACAAAAACATACATGCATGATGGTGCACCATGTCACAGGGCCAAAATAGTGACAAAATGGATTACTGACAATAAATTTGATATTTTGGATTGGCCTGGTAATAGTCCAGATCTCAATCCGATAGAAAATATGTGGCTAATAATAAAAAATAAGGTTGAATGCCACGACACTGGCTCAGTCGAAAAATTACAAGAAGCCATCAAAAAGGTATGGTGCAAGGAAATATCAGTGGAAGTTTGTCAAAACTTGATTAAATCCATGCCAAAACGTCTAGAACAAGTCATCCAAACCAAAGGACAGATGACAAAATACTAATATAAGGTTAGTATACATTTAAACATTGTTTTTTATGTAAAAAATACAAATTTCCAGGGTGATCGGATACTTTTCGCGGGCACTGTATATATATATATTGATGGTGGACCGGATGTCAGTTTTTCAACATCTGCGGATGCGGATGCGGATTTTTAATTTCAATATACGCGGATGTGGATGCGGATGTTTAGTTAATCTATCAATATAATATAGAATTATGAATATATGACATAATTTTTCAAATTTCGTGATATTACTATTATGGCAGGCAATGCATAAGAATTGAAATTAATATTAATGTTTTAATTATGATAAAAATAATAACTTTCTCAAGAGTTTCAGCCATAGAAAATTCAATGAAACAAGATTGTTTCAGCCACAGAAAATTCAATGAAACAAGATTCATTCAATTTTCTGTGTTACCAGGTATTTATATTTTCAGGTTTATATATTTGTTTGTTCACTAATAATTAATTAATACTTTACATGAAATGTGCATGACTGGGCTTTATAAGCTATTTTATAAGCTAATTTATTTGTAAATTGCATAATTTATTAGAGGTAATATCCGCATAGCATCCGCAGTCAGAAGTGCGGATGCGGATGTTAAAAATGATGCAGATGCGGATATCCGGTCCACCACTAATATATATATATATTATTAATGTTCACGGTTTAATGAATTGTCCAGGCCAGTTGGTAGTGCCACCAGCTACCAGTGGCAGGGATGATGGCTTGTCAAAAAGTTTATATACACCCAAAAGAATAAAACATATATATATGGAGAGGATGCCAGATATTTAATTGACCCATATTAAAGGAGAGATGTTCCCACTGCCGCGTCACGAAGCATAATGAATCAGCCTCAGCTGACTTGGTTGCCAGATATATTATTAAAGGCATCGCCCCATTAAGAGACTAATTCAATTTGTATATCATTAACTTAATTGGTATACCTATACATTATTAATGCCAGAGAAGAGACGTTCCCACAGCCCACTGAAACTCAGCCAAGAGAGCATGACAGCGAGCCAGTTGGTAGCGCCACCAGCTACCAGTATGATGGCGCTTTTATATATACCAACATATATATGGAGAGGATGCTCGATATTTAATTAAAGGAGAGATATTCCCCTTAGAAGGAGTGTATATTACACTGGGGAACAAAAAAAAATTTTTCTTGGTGCCTGAGATTTTAGACCTTATTCTGGATATTTTCATGCCACTGATTCAGAAAATATCATCCATTTTGTTCTAGCAGCTCTAGTTTTTGAGATATTGCATACGTCATTACCTACTTTATTACCCTTCTGGAACGGTATTATGAGTTGCTCGTAAATCTAAATGCATCTGTATAATTAAATTGTAGCTATGATTTTGCTGATGTTGCTGTTTTGCATGTGTATTGTACATGTACTAACGTGAATTCTTTCCTGTTACAGGTGTTGACATGGCTTCATCACGAAGAAAGTGTTTAAATCATCCAGATGTGTTTTGTTTTATCTGCGGAGAGTACACGTTCATTGAACAGAGAAAAACTATTACTGATTTTGTGAAAAGAGCTTATTTTGCCTATTTCAAAGTACAACTAGAGGACCAAGATAAGCCATGGGCTCCTCATGTTGTGTGTAAAACGTGTACGGAGCATCTGCGGCAATGACCAACGGAAAGAGGAGTGCCTGAAATTTGATATACCAATGGTATGGAGAGAACAGAGAAACCACAGTGATGACTGTTACTTTTGTTTGGTGAATATAAAGGGCATCAATGGACGTAACCGGAGTAAATGGACGTATCCTGACATAGACTCAGCTAGACGGCCTGTTTCACATTCAGATGAGATACCTGTCCCATCATTCAGCCATCTTCCAGAGCTCCCTCAAGAAGATGATGAATCTGCTACTGACAAAGAAAGCATATGTGGGCAAAATGACAGTGATTTCGAAGGACCGTCATCAGTTGCAGAAGGTTTTAGTCAACACGAATTAAACGACCTCATAAGGGACTTAAGTCTTTCGAAGAAATCGTCTGAATTGTTAGCTTCCAGGCTGGGAGAAAAAAATTTACTGCTGCCGGGAACCAAAATCACGTTATATCGCGACAGAGAAAAGGATTTACTGCCCTTCTTCTCAAAAGAGAACGATTTAGTTTTCTGCAACAATGTGCGCGGATTGCTGATGAAAATGGGCATATCGGAATACACACCAAGTGAATGGCGGTTATTCATAGATAGCTCCAAACGGAGCCTAAAATGTGTTCTTCTACACAACGGCAACAGATACAGATCAATCCCAATTGGTCACTCAGTCGGTATGAGAGAAGAGCACGGGACAGTCGCCCTAGTCCTAGAAAAGATATCATACCGAGACCACCAATGGGTGATCTGTGTGGATCTGAAGATGGTGAATTTTCTCCTGGGCCAGCAGAGCGGGTACACCAAGTACCCGTGCTTTATATGTCTCTGGGGCAGTAGAGCTAAAGATGAACACTGGGTGAGAAGACAGTGGCCTCTGAGAGAAAACATGGTGGTTGGAGAAAAAAATCATCAAAGAAGCTTTGGTTGACAGAGAAAGGATCATATTGCCACCACTGCACATCAAACTAGGTTTGATGAAACAATTTATAAAGGCTTTGAACAGAGATGGGACTGTTTTGGCTACATATGTAGAAAATTTCCCGCGCTGAGCATGGAAAAGCTGAAGGCAGGTATTTTCGATGGACCGCAAATCCGGGAACTCATGAAAGACCCGCGTTTCCAAGATTCAATGGACAACATTGAGGCACGTGCGTGGTCATCGTTTAGTATGGTTGTGAAGAATTTCCTTGGGAACTATAAGGCCGATAACTACGGTGAACTAGTGGAGAATATGCTCTCTTCTTTTTGTAAATTTGGCTGTAAAATGAGCATCAAACTGCATTACCTCCACAGTCATTTGGATCGTTTCCCAGATAACCTCGGTGATCTAATCGAGGAACAGGGTGAACGATTTCACCAAGAACTAAGGACCCTGGAAGAACGGTACCGCGGACGATGGGATACTCACATGATGGCAGATTACTGCTGGAGCATCCAACGCGAATGTCCTGGCACATCTCATCGCAAGAAATCTCAGAAACGCGGTTTATGTGAGATGTCTCAATGAAAGAACTTTTTTGCCGTTCGTGTCTCAAGCTTGTTTGAATTTAATAAATATTTTTACCTTATGCTTGTTTGATGTTAATACACTATTTTTGCTGACATTCATCATACTTTTGTATTCAATTGACAACAACAGTGATTGCCAGTCAGCAATTATATAATATTATATACATTATATAGAAATATATATAGATATATATCATATCTTGATAAGCAGAGCTGATGGAGAGAAACTAATGTCATTTTTAGAATCAGCGACCTCAATATACCCAGAAACAGGTCTAACATCTAAGTCACCAAAAGTTGTGTTCCCCAGTGAATTATTAAAGGCAGATGTTCCCCAATGACACCCATCAAAAGAAGTTATTTAATTGGCACAATTAATGCTCACACTACCCGGGCAGCCTCAGACATTTATTTATATGCTGGCTTTAGGTATCATTCAAACAAATCTTAGTATACAAATCACCCCTGCTCTTTCAATTATTTCATCCTGATTAAAAAATCTTAATATACAAATCACCCCTGCTCTTTCAATTAATATACAAACCAAATGGAAAAGTGTCAATTTACTTTGAATAGCCACTTGATTCACTTGTTTCCCTCCAAAAGAACATAATTCAAAACATTTCAAAGTCCTTACTTCAATTAAATAACCAAAATAATATAATTCAAAATATTTCAAAGTCCTTGCTTGCATATAATTCCCCATCAATTAAATTTCCAAAGCACTTTATTTAACAAATCACAATAATTTCACTCCGAAGTCCTTACTTCAGTTAAACATCCAAAAGCACATAATTTCACTTCAAAGTCCTTGCTTCAATTAAATAAACAAAAGAATATAATTCAAAACATTTCAAAGTCCTTGCTTCCATGTAATTTATCCATCAATTAAATTTCCAAAAGAACTAGCACATCATTCTGTTCACTTCAAATCACAATAATTTCACTTCAAATTCCCTGCATCGATGTAATTTATCCAATATAATTTCACTGCAAAAGCAATTAATTATGTTTAATAATTTCACTTCAAAGTCCTTGCTTAATTCAAAAGCAAAACATTTCGTTCATATAAACACTAAACAAGTACTTATTTCTCCGCACATAACATCCCGAAACTATTTGAATGAAAAGAAATGTTTATTTATTCCAACGATATTGTATTTAAACGAACGGACTTCCATCCTCATTAAGGGGGCATTTGGAGACAATTTATTTAAGTACAGGTATACCCCGTTATTCATAGCTTCGATATTCGTAGCTTCGCTTATACATAATATATTTTTTGACACCAAATTCTGCTATTCGCAAACCCAGCTCCGTTATTGCAATGCCAGATAAGGGAAAAAATAATTCATAATTCCGCCTGCTACCAAACGGTCTTTGTGGCGAGATGTGAGAAAGGAAGTCGTTGATGAAGGTGAGAGCAGTGGTGGTGAAACTTTCAGTGCAAGTCGAGGGTTTTTTAACCGCAGTCGGGGGTGGTTTAAGAAAATAAAAGTACAGCACAGGTATGTTTATTCTTTTATTGATGTTATTCATAACTTACTACGCTAATACAGGTCTGTATTTGTGTTTTGTACTTGCTTTTATGTATCGTATGTGAACGTATCCAAACATCTTACCTTCTGAAAAATGGCCACCGGAACGCATCCCCCCATAAAACATGTATTTATATGGGAAAAAATTATTCGTTATTCGCAATTTCGCTATTCGTAATGAGTCTGAGGAACATAACTCTTGCGAAAACCGGAGTATACCTGTATATAGAACGAAATCTGAGACATACTGTAGCTGCGACAATTTTATCTACGATACATTTATTTTAAGACCGCCATACAAAAACATTTATTGGGACAAATAAAAGTACCTCATTTCGAGAAAAATTTAAGGCGCTCTGATTTCATGTAATTTTACAACCGAATATAAACCATCCTGTATAAGGAACCCGTGTTTTATTTCCTAAATAACCTGATTATAATAACATCTGTCCTCGACCGGTACTATCACTTCGAAGTAACCCTTTCGAGAGATATAGTTCTCTCTGCTGCGATACAGTAGCCAAGCAAAATATCACATTTCGGCAAAATAATAAAGAACGTTTAAAAACATGATTCAAATGGTTATAAAGAAACTCTTTGAACGAAATACTTAAACAAGGTGAATCGAACATGATATTTTCCTATCTTTCATATATATAGTTTTAAGAGAATTACATGTCGCTTATTTGAATGAAAACAACTTTTAATAGACAAGACATAATGTTTTCCCAAACCTTTCCTTTCTCTTAATATCGTTCATTCCAAAACATAATTTTTTCCCCAAGCCTTTCGTTTCCTTTCTCTTAATATCGTTCATTCCAAACCTTTCTCGCTCGTAATATTATTCAATTCCTTTCTCTTAATATTATTCAAATCCTTTCTCATAATATTATTTGTATTAACTCGAACAAAAACATAATATTTTCAGTTTTAACAAACCTTTCTCATAATATTTTTCAATTAAATCCCTTTCTCGTAATATTATTCGTATTAACTCGAACAAAATATCTTTCGTTTCCTTTCTCGTAATATTAATAAATTCCTTTCTCGTAATATTATTCAATTAAATATCTTCCCATATTATTATATACTTGTTTCATTTTAGTAGATTTTACCCAAAGTAAATAACGTTTTCTATACATATTTTAGAAAAAAAATCGAATTTAAGGCTTAACTTAACCGTTTTTCTCCTTTACAGTGCATTGAAGAATCAAATTGATTATACACAGTTGAAAGGTATTGAAGCGCCGCTTATGTAATACTTTTATTAGCCCTGCGTCATTTTTTGAGGACACGTTTTAACACTGCATTTTAGGATAGCCATTAAATATTAATTTTCTGCATCACGTTTATTTATAATCTATCTGAATATAAAAAGAAATACCATGTTTTGAATTATAAACCTTCACTCTCTCTCGCCCCTTTTCTCTCTCAGGCAAAAACTTAAGACCAGCCCATAAACATCATTCAGTAACCTCCCACTAAAACATAAGCACCCAATAAGCGTTCGGCTTTCTGAAAGTGTAGGGGAGGGAGGAAGACTTTTCTTCATCATGCCCCATTCTAGGGGGAGCGTGCTCTCCCCGCACCTATAAAACGCGTGACAGAGCCATATACAAATCAGTTTAATTAAGTTTTCAAACGGTGTATATGAATTCAAAGAAAATACCGTCAGACGAGTTCCCAAATATCAATCGGTGAGTGTCTTATGCGAATAAACGTTCTCAGTGAAGTAAATAGAATCTATTGTGTAGCCATTTTGTGTAGAAGGGAGTTTTTTTTAGTCCACAATTTTAATCTATTATTATTTTTATTTGAAAGGTCGGACTTTTCCACTCATGGATGTCTAGGAGAATCTACGTCACCTGAGGTGTTTCTATGTTGTGATTCAGTGTGAGTAGTTATTTTTATCTATATATATATATATATATATATATATATATATATATGTTACCCATTCTCTACGTATGTGTCTTATTTTTACAGTGGTGACGCGTGTGTCCATTTTGTGAGACTAGTAGGTGCTGGAGACACATTCTCGAGCCAAACCATAGAGCACGAGGCATTATAAGGTTCATCCTACGAGGGTAACCCCGCTCGAGCGGTACCGATTACACCGTGTAAGTAATTCAGTCTATTAAGACGGTCTCCCTTACATAAAACCTCTTTTAAAAAGGTCCTTAATATTATATTAGGAATGTTCAAACTGAATGTTATTTTTTCTCTTTTTAGGGACGACCATCTCGAATGTGAAATTATAGGAGCTACAATGTAAGATTTTATTCTTGTGTGCTGCACTTAATGATGTTTTTCTGTATTGATATATCTGATGCAATTTGAGTGGCCTATGAATTTCATTTAGCATATACCTCACAGTTTCATGTAATATACAGTGCCCGCAAAAAGTTTGCACTCACCTCATTTTTTTTAAGATATATGAGAAAATAATAGAAATTTGGGGTAAAATACTTTTATATTTGATTCCATTTTACTTAGTATTTTGTCAAATTTCCACGGACTTTTATTACATTTTTTAATGTTTTTGGCATAGATTCAGAAAGTTTCGACAATATTCGTTAGAAATGTTTGATATCCAGAAATTCTTGATTACTTCAATAAGCTTTGGAATGGAACTTGTGTCTTCATTTTGGAGGTGCTACTTCATATAATTCCACATGTTTTCAATAGGATTTAGGTCTGGGCTGTTTCCTGGCCAGTTTAAAACAGTAATTGCTTCCGCCTTTAGCCAGTTTGTTACTTTCTTTGCCTTATGGCAAGGTGCACTATCATGTTGAAATACTGTTGTACCATGAATATCCATATGTAATAGAAGTTTTGATTTCAGAAGTCGTAAGTACCGATTAGCATTCATAGTAATACCTTTTTCTAAAAAGTACAATCCTTCTCTTCCATTAGTTGAGAAACAACCCCAAACCATGACCCAGGACATTGTTTTATTGTTTTTTGGGTGTACTTGGGATCAAATCTGTTTCAACCAAGAGGCCTTCTTACAGAACCTGGATGATGACAAAATGTTCTAAACGTTGATTCGTCACCAAACATTACTTTGTTCCAATCTTCTTTTCACTAGTCCTTATACCGCTTACAGAAATTTAGTCGTTTCTTTCTCATTTGGTTAGTTAGCAGGGATTTCTTGGCTGGACGTCTTGATGATAACTGCAGGTCTTTTTGCAGGTGGTGCTGAATAGTCCTTATACTAACGTCTCGACAGAGAACTGGATAAGACTTGTTTTATTTCTCTAGCAGAAATTGAAGGATTTGCTAGGACTAAACGTTTCAAAGTTGAATCAGTTCTTTTTGACAACTTCCTAGGTCTTCCTGATCGTGGTTTTGGATTTGGTGTTGACACACCACTTTCTGCATGAAATCGAGTGACCCATTTTTGAACTGCCGATTGTGATATCTTCAGCTGCTGAGCTATTTTGCGGCTTGAAGCTGATTGTTTTGTGAGTGCAATTATAGCACCTCTAATATCAACAGTACAGTATTTCACGTCTGCTTCCCATAATTTTCACGAAAAGGACCAAAATATTAGCAAGAAAAGGGTCAAATTATTGAATAATTATTTTACAAAAATTTGCTATAACCGACCGTGACAAAGTCTGAGTAGCTGCTGAATAAATTTCTGTTTCTCCACAGCTTAAGAGCAAAGATGTGAAAAGTTGCTTGAAATCAATTTTTTAAAATAACTAATTTTTTTCCACCATTTCTTAGCTTTTTCTATTTCGACTATTTTTTTCGAAGGTAAGTGCAAACTTTTAGCGGGCACTATATATATATATATATCAGTGGCGTGCGGTGATTTTTCGTCAAGGGGAAGCAATTCAAGCAAAAACAACAAGATTATATAAAATAAAAATAAAACTTTAAAATACTCGTATATAATAAACAAAACACATATAATCATCTACTTACTTTACTTATAGGTTAATTCTATTCTTCTTTCTTTTTTTAAATATCTATATTTTCTTCGTAAAAGGCATCGGTTTTCATATCCTTAAGAAGCTTTTTCTCAATTGAGATTAAAGCTAAACTTGCAAGCCTTTCTTACCCTTGCGCATTTCTAGCGTAGTTACGTATTCGCTTTAAATGAGAGAATGACAGCAGACAGCACGTAAAGTTGCCAGATATTTCAAGAAAATTAACTATAAGATCTGGACAGCGATTTCTAAATTGCTTCCTTTTTGACATAGGGAAGGATAAAATAACGATAAATATATATTCTTTTTCACTTACATGGCCATGGAATTTTTTAGTAGAAAAACTATATATGAAACTTGTTGTATTCAATAAATACTACATTATTAAACATTAAATGAGTTTTTAGAATGGAAAGAAACAATTTGTAACAGTAAAAAAAAAAGCGAAAGTCATTGGGAAAAAGGATGCATTTCGTCAATTGTTGTCCAACTCGAGATTTTTGCGTCGGCTTTCTTAAAGGTTTTTGCACGAACGGCAACCAATGTGTATATACTATGTATCCACCTGATTACCAATCAAATGCTATAAATAGTATAATAAAATGATTTTGTACAAATTATTAACACATATTGAACTGTTTAAACTTTAAAGTATAATACAGCATTTTCTTCTTTCTTTGAATAGGGAAGCATTGCTTCCCTTGCTTCCATGGACCGCACGCCACTGATATATATATATATATATAGTTTTAAGATATTTAACGGATCCACTATTTAAGCTCTTACACGGACCTTCTCAGGAGTGTATTGGAGTATGAAAGGGAACATTGCCTCCCCAAACTATTGACTTCACCAGGTGAGAATTCAAAACCTCTTTTGAACAATAAACTCTAATAAACATAGTTTATACTCTACCAATAATATTTTTAGGATTGCGTCGACTGTATGTTATTTTTTCTGCTTTTAGGGACGAACATCAAAAATGTCAGATTGTCACTGAGCTGTCGTGAGTTTTTTATTCTTTTTTCTTGTGTGTGGGTAAGAGTAATACAAAATATTTTCAACACTATTATTTTAATACATAATTCCATTTTACATATTATCATCATCATAACACAAAAACGGAGAAAAACATCAAATTAACATATTTTTACATCCTAACACAAATCGGAGGATTAAAGGGTACGGAGAAAAATATCAAATTAACCAATAATTACATTTTTACATAATATTAGCTTTTCCCCGTATATATATATATATATATATATATATATATATATATATATATATATATGTGTGTGTGTGTGTATGTGTGTGTGTGTGTGTGTAAAAATGAACCATGAATAATTCTTATATTCCTATACTATCTTATTTTTTCATGAAATTCTTATATTCATTTATATAGTTCTTGTATCCATTTCTAAAATTCATGTGTTTATATGGTTCATGTATTTATATAATCCTATATATTCGTATATATTTAACTTTATATAATACCTGTATTCATATGTATGTACGTGTATGTATTCATTTTTACATAAGGACCAAAATCGCCTAACGCGAGTTAAATTTTTTGATTTGCTTTCTACTTTGCAAATAATTGGTGACTTGTTCTTTTTAAAATTTCTTAATCATTTTTTTAGATTTCGCTTAATAATGAATCCTGCTTAAGCTTTGCAATGTTCATATTTTGTATACATTCTCCTTCGTATAAAAGATGAAGTCATGTCTTGCCTAAGCATTTAATTTTAAATCTTAAACCTTTAATTTTTACTCATATGCATATTTTAGTGTAAAGATGCATAGTTCAATTTCCACTTTTAGTTAACTTGGCAGATCATGATAGCATCAGATCTGAAAATACGCGGTTTAAAATAAAAATATGGCTTCATCTTCAAATATCTTGTTTATTCGTTTAAACCTTACCACAGCTAAAAGATTTACTTTATTTTCAAATATGTGCAAAAATAATGCAGCCTTTTCAACATTTAATAATAATGATCATGTTAGCAGTTATGGGGTATATAAACCCACGAAAAATCTTCCATGTTCATTGAGAAGTAGATTCAAAGGCTGAGCACTACCTGTACATTTTTGCAGTAAAATACAGTAAGAAATAGTCTTTATCTTCTCCTTCGAGCCTTGCTCTCTTCAGAGAACTTAGTCATTAAACTTCCCCGATACGTTACAAGTAGAATCCGGGAATCTTCAGAGAATTTAGTAAGCCTCCCAGAATCCTCCGAGCCACTATAGAAGAACTCGGAGAGTAATATAGAAGAAAACTACTGCAACTAACACATTCGTTGCTGCCACCTAACTAGAAACCCCGTCGACTTCGAACCAACCCAGGCCATAGACGGAGGGATTAACATATATATATATATATATATATATATATATATATATATACGTATATATATGATCTATGCAGTACGCTTTACAAAGGGGAATCTGAGGACTACCTCACTAAACATGAGGTTATCATTAGCCTCAGACGCACAAATCCAGCTTTTTTAAGAAGTTCGAATATCTGTTCCCGCGAACTAGAAACGAAATAAAGTAGAGGCAATGGTGTCCACACATATTTGAGAAAAGCGAATGATATCTTTGCGGGTTCCATACAATTCTTTGTACACGTAGCTTTTTTATAAAATCCATAATTACGGGGTCGAGCCACAATTGCATTGCTAGAGAATCATAACAGTAGACACATTCTCTATTTCTAACAAAATATAGCGAACCAGTGGGTACCCGGGCCACCCACTGAGTCCGTATTACTATAAATGCAGCATTTTTCTTAATCAGTTGTTTCAATTTTTAATTTTTCGCATAAGTACCGATGAATATGTCCCGTGTGAAACAGTCCCTCCTCATAACTGCTCGTATAGTCATTTCATCCATTATTTTAAAAATCGCCAGATACTTTTCTGAAGCGATCAATCTCGATGACACTCTGACTTTCCAAGTAAAAGAATACACTTATAGGGTTGGTTAATGCCTCACGAAACTCGAATCTTACCCCGAGACTACCGTGTGTCTGTGGATTCAGATGGGTGTTCGCTCTCGCACACTGATCGGCGGACAGATCAAAAACATACAATGAGCTTCCATTTATAAACTCATCTATAATAGTTGCTTGTACCCTGTGGTGAATGGACGTGCTGTCTTGCTCTCTCTATTTAACACCCAAATTAGAAGGGAATAATCTACTCGGCGGTTTATTCTGTTTACATCCGAAAGTGTATAAAGTATCAGTGAATCCGTGCATATAAATTATAAAGTGAAATTCATTAAAATTAAGAAAGTGCAATACAGTTTACATAATTTATCACCAGTTTTAACGTATATATTCAAAACAAAATACGGTTGGCATTCGAGAAAGTTTGAAACAAGGCAGGAAAAAGGTCATAAAACGCAAAGGTCAGAAAACCCTCGAAATACCCTCGACCATCGAAAGGAAAGAAATAGAAATAAAAATAAATAAATAAAGAATTTGTGTAGGTATTTCTTTTTACGCTAATTAAGGAATAGCATGGCTATGGGTCCAAATTCTCACTTGATCTATAATTTGTGCAATCTGGTAACAACCAAAAACTTGGCGATTAGATGTGATTTCTGTCAACGACTGAATGACTTTAACTCCATGAATTGGAATGATAGGGAAATAACTCTTGTCTCGAACGCGAAATACGTCGTGGGGATCAAATTTCTATGTGGCGCATGTACACAGACCGTAAATTCTTTCGCGGTCTTTAAAGAAATGGAGATAGCAGACTCGAAAGTTACAAAAAAGAATGAAATAATGGGACACATGGGTCCGAAATGGTCCCAACGAAACACCGGGTGAATGAGAGAGAAGACGAAATAACGAATAACAGCATAATAACGAACAAAAATTTAATAAGGAATAACAATACAAACAATATAATACGGAAGGAAGACAGAGATGAAAGAAAAGAAATAAGTAAAAGTTGCGAAGTAGTCAAACGGTCCAACGAGCGAAATGATAAAAAGATAACTAAAAAAGTAGAAAACAAACAGCCAAAGAAAAATAATGATAATGCCAAAATTAAGAACTTTGAAAATAATAAGAAAAGAAGTAGAAGCGTAGAAAATATCGTATGTAAATACTACGCGAAACGGAACTGCAGATATCGGGATGGGCAATGCATATATGCACATCTCACATTATGCAATACGCATTACACAAGTGGATACTGCAAATTTGATAAGAAATGCAAGTTCCACCATCTTACGGTCTGCAACACTTATGCAAGATATGGGAGTTGCAAATATGGAAAAAAATGCCGGTACCACCACCCTCAAACGAACGCAACGAGTGAACAGAAAAAACGAACATCAAAGAAGAGTGCCAATTTTTTAAACGCAGCCAACATTTCAGCTGCTAAATACTATCCAGCAATTACAAAACCAGCTGACAAATATTGGAATCCGAGAGCCGGAGAGAAGGTACGAACAAAGGCACTTCATGCGTTATCGGGACAACAGGTACCGACAAAGATAAAAAGAGGTAAATTCTCGGAGGACCACAAGGCAACGAAACCGGCACCCCCATTGGAAAACAAATCGGAACCACCTGTATGCGAAAACGAAAGAGAAAAAATAAAAATAATCCTAGCCAACATTCAGGCCTTAAATCAAACCATTTCACGAACAAAGTTTTATACCTAAAAGGACTCATGCAAGAAGCCGGAGCAGACTTTGCATGCCTCACGGAAACTCATCTAAAGGACTGCCAGGCGAACTGTGAAAATTGTGAGTCCTGTATTGACAAAAAAGAAATACAAATTGACAACTATAACATCCTCCGAGCCGACAGAACAGTGAGACGTAAAGGAGGATGTGCTAGTTACACCCGCGAAAGGCACATAGCAGAAATGGCTATAAGTACCTCAAACAGCTACGTAGATTGTGTAGCAGCAAAAATTGAAAAATTAAATATGGTACTAATTGTAATATACAGTCCCCCAAACACGCCAAACCTCAAAATTTTCAGATTCCATTACAGAGGTAAGAAACTTGGTAAAAGATCTACACTCTCCAACCCCAAATATTTTTCTCTGTGGTGATTTTAATTTCTCATTCATGAAATATAAAAGGACAGGAAAAAATATATGTATACACCAGGACAAGGGGGTAAAAATGCTAATAGCTCCAGCTAATGAATTTATGTTAACGCAAGAAATAACAGAAAACACAAGAAAAAACAACTGCCTAGATTTGGTATTCATAAACAACAGTAATCTAATTGATAATGTAAAAATATCCCCAACTATGATATCGGCCCACAACATCATTGAAATAACAACTAATGTAAAGGCAACAGGAAAGGAAAGAACACGCACAACAGAAAGAAGCAAATTCGAAAATTTTAATTTTCACTCCAAAACTATAAACTGGGAAGATGTGACATCCAGCATGGAAATAATGCATTGGAAAACCATTTTCGAGGCCAAGACAACGGAGGAGATGCTAATGACGTTAAAGGAGAAGACGTTAGAAATTGTGGAAAAACATGTCCCAAAGATACAACAAAGAGGAAAGAGAAACAGGTTCGAGAGACAAAAGAGGTCATTGTTTCGAAAGAGAAAAAGAGTGGCTGCAAAATTAAGTAATTGTAAAGATAACATCAGAAAAATATTAAATGACAAACTGCAAAGTATCGATGTCGTCATACAGGAACAAATCGAGAAGCATACAGAAAAAGAAGAAGACGACGCTATAGAAGCGATAAATGTTAATTCAAAGTACTTCTATAATTTTGCAAAAAGAAAGTCGAAAAACGATGCGACTATCGGACCATTAAAAAATGAGAACAGTGCTTTATCTGATGATCTAACAGAAGTATTTGAAATATTAAGAGTTCAGTACGAATCATCTTTCAGTATTCCCAAAACTGACAAATTGATATGCGATAGAAACGCGTTCTTTGAAGAAGAACCACAAGGGGAAAGTATAACGGATTTCGACTTTACGACGGATGATATTACACAAGCCATAGGGAAACTAAAACACACTCAGCGGCAGGACTGGATAAATTGAATGCCACACTGATCAAAAACTGCAAGAATGCAATCGCTGAACCCCTATACTAGATATTGAGACGATCACTAGACACGGGAGAAATACCGGGCATCTGAAGAGCGCGAACATAGTCCCAATATATAAAGGAGGAGATCGATCTGAGGCCGAAAACTATAGGCCAGTCTCGCTTGCATCTCATCTCACTAAAATATTTGAAAGAATAGTTAGACAAAAATCTGACTCTTTGGAAACTAAGAAAAAATTCAATGATAACCAACACGGGTTTCGGTCAGGCAGATCATGCCTATCGCAACTAATGGAACACTACAACAACATTATTGATGCACTTGAAAGTAATGAAAACTATGGTGTATTATAGGGCGGGTCGTACTCAGGTGACAACATGAATCTGAAGGAAATCCTACCATCAGGGGTGTCTAAATTATGTGTTTTTACATGGGGAATTCAAATATGAGCTTCTTTTTTGGATAGGATAACTCTAACCTACATCATTTTGTATTTCTAAAT
Organism: Bathynomus jamesi; assembly: GCA_023014485.1. Classification (NCBI taxonomy): domain Eukaryota; kingdom Metazoa; phylum Arthropoda; class Malacostraca; order Isopoda; family Cirolanidae; genus Bathynomus; species Bathynomus jamesi. Next base: position 424,265 of record JAJOZX010002635.1, on the reverse strand, counting down.
TGCCAATTTTACCCTTTTGAACCCCTTTATAATATATTAAAAGATATAAGGTAAATCATTTATATTGACAAGGCCAAATCAACTTTACATATATTTATTAATAGGTGAACTGCATGTATATCACTGGATATAATTACAAAGATCATTCTCCTGACATCTTGAACTTTGCCAGGTTGCACAAATCCTGCTTTGACTCAGACTTCGACATCAGCTTCCTGCTGGTCTCCTGAGCCCTGATCCCTCCATCCCTCTTTTCCTGTGAGAAGTACTTAGCAGAAGCCTCAGTCACCATTTTAACAACCCTCTCACTGCTTTGTGTGTGGCAAGGCCAGTTGCGCACCTCCATGGGGGTGTTGATGAAGTTTTTCACCTCTGAGGTGCTTAGAGAGCAGGTGAGAGGTGGCTCTGACACACCTTCTGACCAGCTAATCAAGTCACCGATGCTGGAAGCATCACAATTGATGTCAGGTGTCCTTCTGCTCCTAACAGAGGAGTCCCCCAGCTGAGTGTCCGGGTCCCCTCTCCCCTGATGGCCAGGATTCTCTCCACCCCTTCAATCCTCTCCTTCTGATCCTCAGAGCAGAGTAGTGTTTGGAGGATGACTTCACTGTGGGCATACCAAGCAGATCTTCTCACAGTTGGCATCACAATATCCAGCACCTCCTTTCTCTGGGACTTGAGGCAGTCCAGCTGAAAGAGGATGTGCCTAGGCCCTTCGATCCAGGAGTGCTTGACCTTCACGTTGAACCAACATGGGTAATACACTCCAATGATGAATTCCACAATGAATTGCAGAATCTTCAGGTTCTTTCCTTTAAGTCCGTGCTTTGACACCCAGAGCCTGAGAAGTCTGTTCGCTGTGGTGAGCCAGCGGCTGTGGTTTACTGGTTCTATCTCTAGCAGAGCCAGCCCTGCAGGAAGTACTCCATCCCTGACTGCACAGACAATTTTATAGCCATAGTATTGATCAGTTGAGAGATCTTGAATGACCTTGTCAGGAAGCTTGATCAGTGGAGGGCCAACAGAGATTCGGGTGAAGTTTGGATTGATATCAAAGTCTGTAGCAGAATCAAGGAGCTTTCCTATTGGCCCGGATAATTTTTTGTCTGACAGAGTAGGGCCATCAAGGTCAACAATGAGATGGCGCAGGGGAAGTTCAACAGTGTGCAGGTTGCACACCAACCAGACCAGCTTTCTCCCCAGATGCAGCTCCAGCTTCCGCATTACTCCAGCTTTCACACCAGTGTTGACACTTGTTGAGTCTCCTCCAATGGCCAACAAGGTCTTATCATAACCCCTCTCTTTCAGCCAGGCAAACAGGACCTTAGCAATCTTCTCCGCATGTGACTCCTCTTTAGTTGCTTTCTCTGGGGTAAATGGGCAAGCTGAAATGGGCAAGAACAAATTTATCTGCAAATGCTAAACACATTATGCTTTTTTGGTTTCAAAATGTTATAAAATGCTAATTTATCTGTTGTCTGTAATGCAATTAATTTGTTCATGTACTCTAAAAAAACTAAAGAAACACATCCTAAAAATATTCTTTAGAACATTGAAATAGGCCTCATACTGCTCAGTTGTACTAAAAATGAACCACCTAATTTTAGCTCAAATCAAAGTTGTTAATTAAATTTTGCTCAATGTATCACTATAATATGCGTAGAAATAGCTTTTTCTAAAATATAACAGAATAATACTCACATGTGAACAGTAACAAAAAAAATATCAGTAGATAATCACTAAATCTATCCCCTCACTGCAAGCCGAGGTGGTAAAATAGCTTCATAAATCATGAGTCACTTCAAATATTTCACAAAACGTTTTAGAATGTTCTGAAACGTTACATTCTAGCCTCTGAGAAAGGTGGCTCAGAAAATGGCCTAATGCGCGCCAGAAAACCGTCAAAATATTTCATATACCAAACTGTATGATAATTACAATTAAGTGGAATGGCACACACTCCTTTTTATTTGAATATTTAAATATTATTATTATTATATGAATTACATTATATGTGTTTATATGAATTAGTTAGAACAATGCTCTATGAGAGATAACGTGAGCAGCCATGATAGAAAACGTGAGAAGACATATTCTGGGGTAACTACAATAGTAAAATAATCAACAATTTAATAATAATCAACTGCAAAATGATGTAGGTTAGGGTTATCAGAATTAAATATTTTCTTCAGAATTGTGTTCTATACACCAAAATATGTCATTTGAACACCCCTCTCCATTGATTTAAAAAAAATGCATAGTATGACCCGCCCTAATTGGTGTAATATATATAGACTTTGTAAAGCGTTCGACAAGTGTGACCATTGAATCATAATACATAAACTGAAATATATGGGAATAACAGGAAAAGTAGGGAAATGGATATATAATTTCCTCAGTGAGCGGCGGCAAGTCGTTACAGTACAAGGAGTATCTTCATCAGAATCAGAGGTCTCAGCTCAGTACCACAAAGAACAGTATTAGCTCCACTACTCTTCATAATCATGCTAACTGACATAGATGAGGACGTTACCAGAGACAGCACAGTAACATCCTTTGCGGATGACACAAAGATCAGTAGAAAAATAAGAAACCCAGAAGATATAGGATCTCTACAAACCGACATAAGCAGAATCTACAAGTGGACGGAAGACAACAATATGAAGTTTAACACTGAGAAATTTCAGCTATTACGGTATGGAAAAAGAGAAGACCTAAAATCCATGGAATATTATACCCCAAATGGACACGAAATTCAGAGAAATTCCAGAGCAAAAGATTTAGGGGTTGTAATGACAGATGATGCGAAATTTGAAACGCGAAATAAGATAGCAGTAAACAGACAAAGAGAATAACGGGACAGATATTGAGAACCTTTAAACGAAGGGATAGGAATGTAATGATTCCTCTACTGAAAACACTGATCATACCCAAATTGGAATACTGCTCGGTCCTAACATGCCCATATAAAAAAGAATACATTAGACCAGGGGTGGGCAACCTTTTTAAGTGAGCGTGCCAAAATCGTCAAATCTTTGATGCAAAATTTTCTCACGTGCCAAAATCGTCAAATCTTTGATGCAAAATTTTCTCACGTGCCAACCGAAATTTTGGGGAACATATTATTATTTGGTGCCTTTTAAGTATTGGGAGAACCTTTTCAAATAATCAAAAATTACACTGGAGCGGTAAAATCAAAGAATATTGTAAGAGTGATTATTGTAAGTCATGTAAGATTGAATAAATGTAAAATTTAGTGACGGAATTTTTACTTGAAGGTCGTTCTACCCTGTTGATAGCGTGGATATTTTTTATTAGCCTTTAAGTGTAATTATAGCTGCCATATACAGCCACACAATTTAAAAACGCAATTTTTAACATCAGCAAAAGAGTAAACAATAATTCTGATTTTTTTTTTGTTTTTTATATTCAGATCAATCAGCCATAAGTTTTTCAAGTTTTCCCAATACATTACAGTGCCCAATCTCATAATCGTTTTACTTGACTAAAGCACAATGAAAGAAAATAAAATTAAAGACATTCTTTTATTGATTCTTAATCCCTTATGAATAATACATAAAAATTACAGAGAAAATAAAATGTTATTTTACCTACATAATATATTAAACAGAAGTTAATCTTTACCATTTTTTAGCAGAAAACATTAAGTTAAAATATAAAACTCAGCGAAGAATTTGGATATTTATTTATTTAATTTTTTTTAAGGTGAGCCCGGGGAATCGCGTGCCGGAAAAAGGTCGTTGGCGTGCCACGTTTGGCACGCGTGCCAATGGTTCCCCACCCCTGCATTAGACAGCTGGAAAGGATCCAGAGAAGCTTCACAGCCAAGATCAATGGGTGCAAAGAACTAAATTACTGGGAAAGGTGACGCGAACTAGACCTATATTCACTGGAAAGGAGAAGAGAGAGATACACCATTATTTACACTTGGAAAATAATGGAGAAACTAGTCCCTAATCTTACTCTGAATCCTATAACTCCCCAAACAACGGTGGAAGGTAGAAACGGTAGACTGTGTCGTATTCCCAAATTGAAAGCGAGACAGGGAACATCCTTAACCCTGAAAGAAAATAGTTTTGTAGTGAGAGGACCAAAACTGTTTAATCAGTTGCCCAAAGACCTAAGAAACACGAAGGGAGTTGCAGTGGACATCTTCAAAAGAAGACTAGATGCCTGGCTCAGAACAATCCCTGATGAGCCGGGCGTACCTGGATATGTGAGGTGGAGAGTACAAGAAACCAACTCACTACTTCACCAGGCCAACTCGAGAGGAGAGGCGACAAGTTTGACCTTCGAAAAATGAGGAATCATCGCGCGAAACCTTTGTAAGGTTGTAAGGTAAGGTAATGACCCCGACCCAAAAACATCACAACCATTAATATCGCGGGATAGATTGTAGAACGCGCGTGAGCATAAAGAAAACTCTGAATCTGTAGAATATCTCGCTTCCAAACTACCATCAACAGGTGCACCGTTAATATGTAAATTTATGCTCTTCAAGCCGAAATTTTGGAATTTGAAGATGGATTTCTTGTAATCCCCTACCATGAACTCATGGTCGAGCAAGCCAATAAGAACACGCTGTGGGAGAATTTGCTTCTATCTGCTTGGTGGTTACACCTGCCGTGACGGTATGCGTTTTTAAAATCACCCTCCTCACCGGGTATTTAGCTGTATCTTTGAACAAACGCTTTTTAATTTCCATATGTATCTAAAATGTGTACAACAACCGGTTTGGCAGATTGTTCGGTACCCTCATCCAGATTTAAACATACCTCGGGGCTGTACGTGTAATTTTAATCCGCATTTCAACGCCATTCAAAAGCAGCTTATCTTGTGAAAAAAATCCGAATGGAGTCGCGCAAAGCAATCGTACATTTTCTTTTTAGAATTTTTAAATTTATTTTTTACGCTGGTCATCAATTCGGGGGTGTAATACCCCTGAGCAGCCAAATGTGTCTCTTTTGCATCTCGTAAAGTTTAAGACAATTTCTAAATAGGCTCTATAATGATGATTGCTAGCTCCAGGCAATACGTTAGTTTAAGTCAGGTACACATCACACTGGCTTATCGGCGTGTGTAGGAAGTTGTTTTCAGGGTATACAGCGTAACCCTCTTCACAATCTGTGCCGTCCCAATGCGCAATTCTTAATTTAGTGTAAAGAAATACGTCGGAGGGGTCGAAGAAATGACTACCTGACGATGAAATCACGAACTCTATAGACGCCGTCGTTGATCCAATAGAGTTGAAAGGATGAATTGTAATGAATTCGGTCCCCACAATACTCGTCTGCGTCGGTGACACGTCAAAGGGATTCAACTCGGATTTGCAGCATTCTGAACTGTGAGGATGGACAAAATGAGTCATAGTATCCGTTAGTGCACCCTTCCACGTTAGTTGTACAATTACTTATGAGAGGCCTCTGTAGCAGAGTTACCTTATATTAGTTTTTAAAAAATAAGTCCACGACCGGTTTCATACGTTCGGTACATCTCTTTGAAGTCTTTCTCCGCTTTACACTATGATTTGGATGCTTTCCTTTTTTTGCTTCGTCGTACAGTACGTTTTCTTCCTCTTTTAGATACCTTTTTCTTTCTTCCTCCACCTCCTCGCATTTTTCTCTTGACATCTTCCACGATCTCATCTCATGTACGTCGTAAGTGTTTTCTGAGAGACTCTTTAGGTTTACTACCCGCCATTATATCTTCAAATATGTTAAGTCCTGATTGTAGGGCTTTCTTTCCAAGATATTTGGCACCACTTTTCAGTAAGGGCACTGCAGTACGTAGTATAGCCGAAAAAACTGACCCGATCCCACTTCCACGTTGGTATCTCACCCCACGGTAGACGGTAAATGGTCTCTGTGTCATTATGTCACAACACTCTGGAAGTGTAGCTTCACGGTTAAAGTCCCGTAGCCGAATGGAAACTTTTTCCCCTCAATCGTTCTTATATATATTGAGATGCTGGTTAATAGGTTAGGTGCAACTTTGATATAATGAGGCTTATCATATGTAATGCTTAAGCTCTTGCCTCTATGATCAGGGATGTGTACAATGCGTAACAAGCGCACCTGGGTATTCTCAAGAAATTGGTGGTCCACGATATCACTGTAAACATAGCACATGCTTGGGGGAGGGGTTCCAGAGGCTAATTTCGACAAATTTAGTTGGTACAATAAGCAGGAGTATTCGTGTTGTAACTCGCGAAAAGTGTCTCTTTCGAAGCTCCCACCGTACCTGCTCGTGGGTATAATTTGTAACAGCTCATTTGCCTTAATATTTCTATTAATCGTTGATTTTAGCATCAAAGTATGGGCCGGTGTGTCTATGCTTACGACTTCAAAAAGTAAATCGATGGTGAAGTGTGACTTTTCAAAACTCTTATTTAAACCCTTCACAATATCCGAGACTGTGTCATATTGACCAGGGGCTAGTGATACTTTTGCGCTATAGTACTATGTCTCCCCAAACCAGGCTGAACGCGTAGTATCATCTAAAGTTAAGCCTATTTTTTCACACTCATCGGCTCTTCTAACAACCATAAAAACAACCTCATTCTTTTCACTGGTTAAAAACTTGGTGCCCAACTGAAATTCGCACAGACAGACCTCGTATGATCCACCCCCCCAATTCGATAGGTCCATGCAATTTTGTTATAAAGTTGGACAGGGTGTTGTCAGAATGCACGTCCAAAGAGGCAGAAGAGGGGAGCTTGACGTAGAAGTGGTTAGGCGTCATCTCGTAGACTAGTCAGCTTCATTATTGCTTGAGCTTTTATATAGGAGTTAAGCTTTCAGGGTACCCTAGACACTTCACCAGATACATCTTTCTCTTCCCTGTACCCTTACTGCCAAAAATGTTCTCAATTTTAAACGCTTTTTTACCGAAATTAAATACCACTTTCTGCATCTCCTCGCCATAAAGGCCTCCCTCAACTTCGCCATTTAAATCTCCAACGTAATACAGCATCACTTCGTTTTTAGGCCTCATAGATCTAACTTTAAAAATCTCCTGAGTCCACCCTTGATCAAAACCTTTCGCGAACTTATTTCCCGCTCGTGACAGCCATAGTCATTGATTTTGAAATGAGCAGGGCGTGGCGGTGCTCTACAGTTATCAGGCTCTAGATGGTGGTCTCTCTTTAAAATCTCATTAGGAAAGGTGCCAATCATGCGATGCCGTGACCGATTGTAGGATAAAGCCAGAGGCTCCAGAATGTCTATATACAGTATCTGTATGTATTTTTATAAGCGAAATAACGATTCATACGCTCCTTTATGTTACGCTGAGCTCTTTCGGCTGAAATGTCTTATGTATAGAATTGGACGTGTAATAACTGATGTTAAATTCCTTCAACATGTTCTGGAAAGCTCGGCCTATAAACTCTTTACCCAAATCTGTACAGAAATAACCAGGAATCCTACTTTCTTTCAACATCAGCGATTTGGTCGCTTTAGCCACTGATTCAGTCGATTTATTCTTAAGTGGGACTAGCCACAAGTACCTAGAGAACACGTCTATTATAAACAAAATATATCTATACCCTTCATTATACACTGAATACCTCTGCATGTCTGTTAAATCCGCCTGCCAAATAGAAACAACCGCGGCTGCTAAAGTCTTAGCAGGTTTATGTAGTATATAAGTATCCTGTTCAAGTTAAAACCTCTCAACATCTTTTCTCTCTACACCCTCATCATATACCCCCTTGTACAATCTATTAACGCCACCGTAAGATGCTGGATTAGAAATGTCATTACTTTTTCTTAATATATTAGTCATTTACGTATTTTAGAGACACTCGGGTAGGGTTGTCCGTTGGCGGATGGTCTCTTCTTCTTCCGAGATGCTACCGATGGAGACGAAGGTGTGTTCAGTTGTGGTACCTGCGATGCTTCCTTGAAGTCTTTTAACCTGTTCTGGTTACCTATCAGCGTTTTTGGAATGTTTATTTGCTGCAGTCTAGCTTTAATAGGCTCCATCCGATTGGCGAAGGTCTATCCCACTTTCTCACCAAATCATGCACGATAGCAATGATGTTCGAACCCTGTACCTTTGACCCTCCAACAACAACCTCGCCTGTATCCGACCAATGTATAATGGGGTCCTCAGATCCGGCAGCATCGGTGCTATGTCTGATAACTATGGGGACCTCGGCCGGTTTCTTATAACCTTCGAGCTCTTGAAGAAATTTATGTAGAGCTTCTTGATATAAAATTCTTTTCTCGTCAGGGGGCTTCTCGCTGCTTAATAGATTCATCAATTCATTCTCCATTCTTTTAAGCCTATTTTCCCCGGATCTAGTGGTGAATCCTTTGTATTTTGTAGCGAGGCATACACCTCGTGTGGAAGCACAACCACTTTCGTCATTATATTATACTAAACAATAAAGGAGCCAAAACTGAAAACAAGATGGGGAGGAACGAGCCGCCTCTTTGCACAATGATTCGTTTTTTCTTCCCACACATTGCTTTTTACGAGCGAGTGCACGTATTATGCTCTTGCAACGACGTAAGCGCGTCTTTTGAGCGGGTTTCATTGGTACATTACAATTTATAACGTTAAGGCAGATTTCACAAACGCATTTTAAAAAGCGAGTCAATATTTTTAACAAACAGTCGCTGTAGAGTGCGTAGTAGTCGTTGGTAGATCTTTATTAATTAACGATATTTCTTTGACCGCCTTGTCATTCTGGGATGTATACCGTTTCAGCGTCGTTCGGGCATATATTCGTTCTTAAAAGAACCCTAAACGTGTTTCGCGGGTGAAGATCACAAACCAAATAGCTGTAACGTTGACTTGTAACTTCTTTATAAATTTCCAAAAACTCTAAGTTGATTCGAGGACATTTGACAAGCTAATACCCCAATTTGTGCTACATCTCTACGCTGGGCGAATAAGATTAGATATTGTGTATTTACAGATACATCACGCATGATCTATTCTTGAAAAAAAGGTTTTGATTGATGAAGAACACGCTTATATTAAGATGACGGGAGAATACTGTAAATGTCTCGGCAAACGTTTTATCCATTCCTAACATGAGATCCTCAACTACAATAACTGTGTTCATCACCCTTTATAGAGCTAACATCGTAAACACCTTTGTGGTCTTGGTACTCATTGAATACGGCTTGGTAGGTCGAATAACATCATATAACTTTGTGCACGAAATGATTTTAAGCATAAACACAGTTTTGCCACACCCTGTAGGACCGGATATAATGCATGTAGAAGGACTTGTGAACCTAAATTTTTCTACAGAATCCATCTCTAACACGTCACACTCCTAAGTGTAGCCTTTACAGAATACATCAAAATTTTAAGTGACAACGATAGTATGGTTACAGACCCCATCAGCGCCACAACAGATGGGGCAAAACCAGCACCAGCATCCTCCCCCATCAACTTCGGAAAAAGAAAGTGTGTATATGAAATATCTTCCCCGGCAAAGCGCGTAAAGTAATCAGTAATAGGGCCGCAACCATCCACGTCTTACGGCACGACTTTCTCAGTAGTGTAGTGACTCCCAGGCGTTCTATTTTATAATTCATTATTTTATTTTATTTCTATTTATCACGTTTTATCTGCGTTTTTATACGGACGCGGCTGAAGGTTGAGCCGGTGGGCGCCATTATAATTTGAACCAGGTGAGGGAGACGGGGGATTAATTATACACTTAATTACACTTTACTGACGTTTATTTAAACCGAAACACTTTTAGATAAACGGGGTAATGCGAGGGGGTAATTAACGTTAACATTTCAATCGGAGACAGACACAAAAGAACATTCTAAATTTACAAAAATAGCGTAATACACAAAAACACCTTATTTGGCTAATAGCCGTCCGATAACTGAACTTACTGAAGGGCATTTCTACCCAGCCTCGCTTGGGCCGATTCTTAGTGTTGCCAACTTGTATTTTTATATTTTTAACTTCACAAACCATTTTTAATTTCTTATTTAATAAAACTTAATTGAACTTTATTAAATTCTTATAAACAAACATTTAATTCTTAATTAGACGTTACTACACTCGCATCACCCCCTTGAAAATAAGTTTTACACTAGGAAAACTTATTAATAGCTTTTAACAAATTTATCTATTTATTCAACAAATTTATTTATTTTGCAGTTTTTGTTGTTTTTTTCTTTAACAAGTTCAAAGTTAGAATAGACAAGAAATCATTTCAATGATAAATACCACACATTAGATATTTTGTATCATTTTATAAAAATCGAAAAAAAACTATAATTTTCACAACATTTGCATAAAATAACATTTCACACTAATAGTCAAATTTACAACCTCTAACGAATCTGTTACGTGACAAATAACGAGTAATTTTCTGAACACTGGTTACACAAATTTCAAGTTCACAATCTATTCCAGCGATTCCTCATCAAAGATCACTTTACATTCGAAACAATTATTTATACAGTTACATAGTTACGATCGGGCAACATAGAAAAAACAAGAAAACGTTTACATAAAATACTGACAAGAGAGCACATACTATTTCACGAAATGCAAAACAAATATGGGCAATAATCGCACCCTTTCACTTACAATTTCACTACATAATAATCACTACATTAAATGCTGGACGTTGTTTAGATCACAATCCGCAAGCTGACAACGAACTTCTTCAATTTTCAATCGCAGCTCTCCTGCTCACTTCGCTAGAATGCAAGGGGTTGCATCACTATGCAACAGGTCAGCACGCTTGAGGTTGGTTCCGCTCTCTCTCCAATAGCGAAAAAGAAAAAGAGAGACTTCCAATTCTAAGAGAACAAGTGGAACCACGCACCGGAATTGGACTGAATTTGCAATTCTAGAACTCGACGAAGAAATTTACCTCTCTCATCTCGACTTTTGTAGGTGAACGCTGATCTTCCTACGTCCGTTTGAAAGACTCTCTTACTGGCAATAATCAAATGATCACTTCGCCGTAGGCGGTTTTACAAAGAACTTACTGTATGTCTGTATGGACAGTAAAGCCTTACACATTCGTTCAAACTCTCGTGGTTTGCCTACCGAGTGCTAAAACACATATTTAGCGAAGAATAGAGCAGCGTCACCAGCGACTGCATGAAAAATACCAGTAGACCATCTTCGACCGAAACTGTCCTGCGCCAAGTCCCTGCGCATTCGGTTTCTCTTCTCTCACTCTTCTCTTCTCTCTCACCTCAAATAGGTGATCGATCACCTATCGGGTCAACTAAACTCCATGGTTGGAATTCGGATAAAAATTAGTTGCTTCTAAATCGAGCCTCTCGAAATTTTTATAAAAAAAATATCAAAATTTATAGTGCTACTGATTATCACTTTTCATATTTAATTTACAAATTTACTCGACACTTCACTTAGAAGCAATAACTATAATTAGCGCTGGCCAAATTCACGGAAAACTAAAATTCACGAAAAACTTTCAAATTTTACAGAATTCACAAAAATGTTGTCACACCCTAACTACCAATAAGGTCACTTATGGCAGTTACATCGGAGAAGAGAAAAAAAAAGTCATGAAACGCAACGAAACAATACTGCATAGTAGAAATATAAAAGCGCCCATACATAGTAACCTTTATTATAATTTAACAAATATTATTATTCAAACTACCTTCAGAAATTACGTCGATATATTTAAATACAAAAGACAAAAATGAAACCCAGAAACTCATGTCATCGATTCCCGAAAATCATGAACCCTCTTACACTTTGGGGGGCACACATACATACCACAAAAACGTTACTGGCCATCTAAAAGGCTCCATTGCTGGTCAAGAGTCAAGCTAAAGTTTCAATTGCACGAGTAAACCCAAATGAAGTTTTAAAAAATAAACAATTTTCCAAAACAGTCATTACATAAAAAAATTTTAATATTAATACCGAAAAGTACTTTAATACATTAATTCCAACCTGCAACGCTAAATTTCATAGGAAAAAAACTCGTAATTCATAACATCTGAGAGACAACTCTCTCCTTCAACACAAAACCCAGTCTGGTTTGTAAATCAAAAGAATTCCAGTAATTTAACGTTTCCAAGTGAAAGTAATACAGATTTACATCGGTATTCTAAATATGAACAGATATTATGAATCCAAAATTACAGCGCCACCTACTACCTAAACAAAAGTTAAAACAAATCATTGCATAATGAAGTGTTCGCTTTGTTTATAAGCGAGCCTCTATAAAAATATTCCTAACCGAATGAAACTGCAATACATCATGACCTAATTTTGTAATATTTCTATGCAAACGCGCGAACGTAAAAAACACTTCATTTTTTAATATCTAAAATAAAATGTTAAACAAAAAACACTCCTTAACACAATAAAATCTAATTTCGAATAAAAAAAAATTTAAACAGCCTAACCATACAAAATATCACTCGGAATTGTTATGAAAATGAAAGGAAGAAAAAAATACATGTAGACAACAACAATCAGCCCACCTATAAAAATATAAAAATTAATGAATATATAAAAAAATCAAACAACAAATTAATTTATCAAAAGAATTTACGAAAACAATTCCTGTATTTCAATTAAACCAATTTTTTATCTTTTTATAACAAATTTAGCTTACTTTCAAGTGTCACACCATTTATATACGGCAAGAATATAAACTCAAGCAGTCCAAATTTCACCCAGTATAAATTAGTCTTTAACGATTATTTTTCGACTTTAAACCTAAAAGTACAATGATCTACCTTAAACTAGAAAACGAAAAGCGAAAAGCCAAACTTAAACTACAAAGCGATCCTTAAAAGTATACACATATGATGGTCATGTGTCGGCTTGAAGTCCTTTATTTTAATAAACAATAACTCCATTATCTGTTGAAGAACAATCTCAAAAACTGCCAACTAGATACTGGAAAATTTTGTTACTCAATTATTTCATCTCTTACAATGCTTTAATATATATATATATATATATATATATATATATATATATATATATATATATATATATATATATATATATATATATATATATATAATATTATTATTATTAACTAGAAATGCGTTACAATCTACGCACCAACGTTTGAAACCATATTTAAGTGCATATTTAATTTTCCATTTGCGTATTTAATTTTCATGAAAAATAATTTACTGTCATACAAGTGTGAATTTTATTTACTAATTATTATTACTAACACAATTATTTCAAATGCCAAAAACATAAACACAAAACAATTTTTTAAACACAAAAGAGGCACGCGGTATTAAAGAGTAATAAAAGTGGAAGGAAAGAAAAAAAGAAATGAGTCATCGGACAACAAATACCAATTTTTAAATTTCACTCTCTCTCCGACTGAACGAAACGAAATCTAAAGAAAACGGACTGAGGAAGAAATCAACGCGAAGAAAAAAGAAAACAAACGACTCTCGAAATTCGACTCCAATTTTTTACTCCACCTTATAACAACCTCGACAAGACGACTCGGAGAAATTGGAGTCGGAACGGATTGGAAAACTTTTGAGTTTTGACCGTGAAAATTATGAAAAATGCGTGCTGTGAGAAGAAATTTTGAAAATGATGGGCACCATCTTGAATCATCGAATTTTGAAGGAAAGGGAATCAGAATTTGCTTAATTTTATAAAGACAATAAAACGGGTAGCGAAGCAGAATATCTACTAATTTTCTTCGTTTGGAGAACGTGGGAAAATGCCCTTATTTTAATTTAATAGAGACTACTCGTGATTAATCAAAAGAACACACGCACAAATTTTCAATTCCTATTCATAAGACACGAAAGAATGCAAAAGCCTATGTTAATAACGAAGTGCATGGGTTCGTATTATTAAATTTATAACAATTTAATAAGATTAGCTGCCACTGAATCATATAGTGATTCCCAGTCCTTCTCTTTTATAATTTATTATTTTATTTTCTTTCTATTTATCACTTGTTTTCTCTGCGTTTTCATACGGACGCGGCTGATGGTTGAGCCGGTGGGCGCCATTTTAATTTGAACCAGGTGAGGGAGACGGCGGATTAATTATACACTTAATTACACTTTACTGATGTTTATTTATACCGAAGCACTTTTAGATAAACGGGGTAAAGCGAGGGGGTAATTAACGTTAACATTTCATTCGGAGAGAGACACAAAAGAACATTCTAAATTTACAATAACATCGTAGTACGCAAAAACACCTTATTTGGCTAATAGCCGTCCGATCACTGAAGAGCATTTCTACCCAGCATCGCTTGGGCCGATTCTTAGTGTTGCCAACTTGTATTTTTATATTTTTAACTTCACAAACCATTTTTAATTTCTTATTTAATAAAACTTAATTGAACATTATTAAATTCTTATAAACAAACATTTAATTCTTAATTAGACATTACTACACTCACATCACCCCTTTGAAAATAAGTTTTACACTAGGAAAACTTAATAGCTTATAACAAATTTATCTATTTATTCAACAAATTTATTTATTTTGCAGTTTTTGTTGTTTTTACTTTAATAAGTTCAAAGTTAGAATAGACAAGAAATCATTTCAATGATAAATTCCACACATTAGATATTTTGTATCATTTTATAAAAATTGAAAAAAAACTTTATAATCTTCACAACATTTCCATAAAATAACATTTCACACTAATAATCAAATTTACAACCTGTAACGAATCTGGTACGTGACAAATAACGGGTAATTTTCCGAACACTGGTTACACAAATTTCAAGTTCACAATCTTTTCCAGCGATTCCTCATCAAAGATCACATTGCCTTCGAAACAATTACACTGGTATGCATATGAAATTTTTTTGTCTGCTGTGAGGGTTTTTTCAACTCATTATATAATTCGACCATACTGAATTCGAAAATGACATTGGTTTTCCTCAATCAGGTAAGGTTTTTTCTCTATTGGCCATTTATTATAAGTCCAATTTTATCCCCAAATTTATTGATTTTTTTAGCTTAAACACTGTAGATACGAGTAATATTATAAGAACACTCGTGAAAAATGAAAACATTGTGTGAATAAATACTTTTATTCATACAATGAATATGGAAAAAAGTTTATTGAGGAAGGAATGAAGTTTTTTTGGCTTTCCGTGTTTTTCTTCGGGCACGTCTCGCTTCAAACACCAGCAATAGTCCGCCAGCATATTGATATCCCAGTTTCCCCGGTACCTCTCTTCCATTATTTTGATATCTTGGTGAAATCGTTCACCCTGTTCCTCACTATAATCCCCGCAATTTTCAGGAAAATAGTCCAAGTGGGACCACAAAAAGTGCATTTTTATGGACATGCGCGACCCATGAGCTTTGAAAGCTTCCATCAAGTTTTCGACAACGGACTCGTATTCTGGACTTCTACGCTTGCCAAGAAAATCAGTGACAACTGATTTGAATGCCTGCCAGGCATTCTTCTCAGTTGGAGTCATTGCGTTTTCGAACTGAGTATCCTTCATCAAAGTTCGAATTTGAGGACCATCAAAAACCCCAGCATTTAGTTTAGCATCATATATATGAGGAAATTTACTCTCGAGATATCGGAATGCTGAACCCTCCTTATTCATTGATTTGATGAAATTTTTCATCAAGCCCAGCTTAATATGAAGTGGTGGGAGCAAAATTTTTGTTGGTGGTACAAGGGGCACTGAAACGACATTATGCGACCCAGGTTCAAAATTCTCTCTGGATGCCCATTCACGCTGTGCATAGTGCTTCTCATCCGCTCGGCTATCCCATTTGCAGAGGAAACATGGGTATTTCGTGTATCCCCCTTGCATTCCCAATATAAATGCCACAATCTGAAAAAAAATGAAAATATTTAAAGAATTTAGAGAATTTGTTCTATCAGATAAAAAAATCTATGCATTGGACTGTATCACTTCTGTCGGGAAGTTAAGTGTTCTTATACACTCTCAAATAACCTTTGGAAAAACAACATAGTCAATAGCAATAGTTTACTTATGATATTAGTATTACCTTCAAATCTCCACAGATCCTCCAGTTATGTTGGTCGTATACGAGAGCATCCAGTAAAATTTTCATGTTATCGTAGCTCTCAGTAAGTTGTACGGAATGTGCTACAGGGACTGATGCAACCCTATTCCCAATGTTGAGAAGTACTGCTTTCAAACTTCGTTTAGACGAGTCTAAAATAGCCTCCATTCTGATGCGTTATATGGCAGGCCCAAGGATTCGATTAGCCCCTCAACATTGCAGCAGTACACTAAGGAAGAGGTATTTTCGTGCACTGCAAAAAACTTGAGGAATTCTTCCTCTCGTTTCCTATACCAGGAGAATGTTGTTCCCGGAGCCAGCAAGTTGTCCTCTCGAAGTCGTGAGCCCAAGATCTCGGCAGCTAATTTGGAAAGTCCTAAATCCCTGGTAAGATCATTAAGTTTGGCCTGGTTGAGAGGCCTCGGCTCATTTGAAGCGGTATTTTGAGGTATATACGACTGGGACTGGTCATTGGCATTCGTCATTGATTCATCATCAGAATCATCGAAGTCCAGGACCATGGGGTACAGGTCTCATAGCAGAAGGAATGTCAGGGTATACAACAATGTGTTTATTCTTCTTGTTAACTCCTGAAAATAGAAACACAGAAACATGGATATAAACTTGCATATGAAATAGAAGAAGCATTCAGACAGTGGCGGCTCGTGAGGGAAGGCTGCGGTCTGTAAGATATGAAATAGGTCGATGGAGTCTGTATATTTCTTTCTTTTTCATTCATATTGTCCCTTCGAGGACAATATGAATGAAAAAGAAAGAAAATATACAATCATTGTATATGTAAATGTAACTTGTATAACAATATGTATGTGTAAATGTATTTTCTATAACAATATGTATATGTAAATGTATGATTACCATTATGGTGAATATTATGCTATATATGGTGAATATTACATTATGGTGAATATTATGTCAAGTTTCATACGAGGATTTCAAAATATTTAAGAAAAATAAATTTATAAGCCCACCTTGGAGGTTTGTCATGCAGAAATAGCAATCTGTCACGTGATCCTTTCCTTCTCTCCAAATCATGGGAATTCCAAAAGGCAAAGATTTCGCTCTGCCTTTGTTCCATCTTCTCAAATTTTCAATGCACGTCTTGCAGCACATATGAGGGGCGAAATTTTTGTCCTGGTCCTAGCTTAATTCCAAAGTATGCTCTATACATTGTCTTCACAAATTTAGTGATTTGGGACTGGTTAATTGGCATGGTAACCGTCCCACATATGTAGCAGAATCTATTGGGATCATTTTTACACGCTCTATTCATTATGAAATATTTTATCTATATTCCTGAAAAGTAAAAAAAGATATTATACAAGTGAAACAAGTGATGATAGATGTTACTGTTCCAATTCCGCTTTGACAAAATCACGAAAAATTCTATTTTACTTATGAGGCCATAGCCGGATAACCTGAGCTGATTGAGAAAAACGGATTGCAGATTCGAAATCAGCAGGAACAACTCTATAAGAATCACTTACAAAACCCTTGACAGCAAAATTGATGCATACCAGTGTTATTTATACAGTTACATAGTTACTCTCGGGCAACAGAGAAAAAACAAGAAAACGTTTACATAAAATACTGACAAGAAAGCACATACTATTTCACGAAATACAAAACAAATATGGGCAATAATTGAACCCTTTCACTTATTATTTCATTACATAATAATCAGTACATTAATTGCTGGACGTTGTTTAGATCACAATCCGCAAGCTGACAACGGACTTCAATTTTCAATCGCAGCTCTCCTGCTCACTTCGCTAGAATGCAAGGGGTTGCATCACTATGCAACAGGTCAGCACGCTTGAGGTTGGTTCCGCTCTCTCTCCAATAGCGAAAAAAAAAAGAGAGACTTCCAATTCAAAGAGAACAAGTGGAACCACGCACCGGAATTGGACGGAATTTGAAGTTCTAGAACTTGACGAAGAAATTCGTCTCTCTCATCTCGACTTTTGTCGGTGAACGCTGCTCTTCCTGGCAATAATCAAACGCTCACTTCGCCGTAGGCGGTTTTACAAAGAACTTACGGTATGTCTGTATGGACAGTAAAGCCTTAGACATTTGTTCAAACTCTCGTGGTTTGCCTACCGACTGCTAAAACACATATTTAGCGAAGCGTTGAGCATCGTCACCAACGACTGCCCGAAAAATACCAGTAGACCATCTTCGACCGAAACACTCCTGCGCCAAGTCCCTGCGCATTCGGTTTCTCTTCTCTCACTCTTCTCTTCTCTTCTCTCTCATCTCTCATAGGTGATCGATCACCTATCGGGTCACTAAACTCAATGGATGGAATTCGGATCCAACTTAGTTGCTTCCATATCGAGCCTCTCGAAATTTTGACGAAAAAACTATCAAAGTTTATAGTGCTACTGATTATATTATCACTTTTCATATTTAATTTACAAATTTACTCGACACTTCACTCTGAAGCAATAACTATAATTTGCTCTGGCCAAATTCACGGAAAACTAAAATTCACGGAAAACTTTTCAAATTTTACAGAATTCACAAAAATTTTATCACACCCTAACTACCAATAAGGTCACTTATGGCAGTTACATCGGAGAAGATAAAAAAAAAGTCATGAAAAGCAACGAAACAATACTGCATAGTAGAAATATAATAGCGCCCCTACATAGTAACCGTTATTATAATTTAACAAATATTATTATTCAAACTACCTTCAGAAATTAGGTCGATATATTTAAATACAAAAGACAAAAATGAAACCCAGAAACTCATGTCATCAATTCCCGAAAATCATGAACCCTCTTACACTTTGGGGGGGTACACATACATACCACAAAAACGTTAATGGCCATCTAAAAGGCTCCATTGCTGGTCAAGAGTCAAGCTAAAGTTTCAATTGCACAAGTAAACCCAAATTAAGTTTAAAAAATAACAATTTTCCAAAACAGTCATTAAATAAAAAAAATTTATTAATAATACCGAAAAGTACTTTAATACATTAATTCCAACCTGCAACGCTAAATTTCATAGGAAAAAAACTCGTAATTCATAACATCTGAGAGACAACTCTCTCCTTCAACACAAAACCCAGTATTGTTTGTAAATCACAAGAATTCCAGTAATTTATCGTTTCCAAGTGAAACTAATGCAAATTTACATCGTTATTCTAAATATGAACAGATATTATGAAATCAAAACTACAGCGCCCCCTACTACTTAAACAAAAATTAAAACAAATCATTACATAATGAAGTGTTCGCTTTGTTTGTAAGCGAGCCTCTATAAAAATATTCCTAACCGAATGAAACTGCAATACATCATGACCTAATTTTGTAATATTTTCTATGCAAACGTGCGAACGTAAAAAAAACTTTTCATTTTTTAATATCTAAAATAAAATGTTAAACAAAAAACACTCCTTAACACAATAAAATCTAATTTCAGAATAAAAAAAAAATTTAAACAACCTAACCATACAAAATATCCCTCGGAATTTTCCTGAAAATGAAAGAAAGAAAAAATAGACAACAACAATCAGCCAACCTATAAAAATATAAAAATTAATGAACATATAAGAAAATAAAAAACAGAAATTAATTTATCGAAATAATTTACGGAAACAATTCCTCTATTTCAATTAAACCAATTTTTATCTTTTTATAACAAATTTAGCTTACTTTGAAGTCTCACACCATTTATATACGGCAAGCATATAAACTCAAGCAGTCCAAATTTCACCCAGTATAAATTAGTGTCTTTAACGATTATTTTTCAACTTTAAACCTAAAAGTACAATGATCTACCTTAAACTAGAAAGCGAAAAGCGAAAAATCATACTTAAACTACAAAGCGATCCATAAAATTATACACATATGATGGCCATGTGTCGGTTTGAAGTCATTTATTTTAATAAACATAAACTCCATTATCCGTCGAAGAACAATCTCAAAAACTGCTTACTAGATACTGGAAAATTTTGTTACTCAATTATTTAATCTCTTACAATGCTGTAATATATATATATATATATTATTATTAACTAGAAATGCGTTACAATCTACTCACCAACGTTTGAAACCGTATTTAAATGCATATTTAATTTTCCATTTGCGTATTTAATTTTCATGAAAAATAATTTATTGTCATACAAGTGTGAATTTTATTTACTAATTATTATTACTAACATAATTATTTCTAATACCGAAAACATAAACACAAAACAATTTTTTAAACACAAAATAGGCAGGCTGTATTAAAGAGTAATAAAAGTGGAAGGAAAGAAAAAAAAGAAATGAGTCATCGGACAGCAAATACCAATTTTTAAATCTCTCTCTCTCTCCGACTGAACGAAACGAAATCTAAAGAAAACGGACTGATGAAGAAATCAACGCGAAGAAAAAAGAAAACAAACGACTCTCAAAATTTGACTCCAATTTTTTACTCCACGTTATAACGACTTCGACAAGGCAACTCGGAGAAATTGAGGTCGGAACGAATTGGAAACATTTTGAGTTTTGACCGTGAAAATTAAAAAAAATGCGTGCTGTGAGAAGAAATTTTGAAAATGATGTGCGCCATCTTGAATCATCGAATTTTGAAGGAAAGATAATCAGAATTTTCTTAATTTTATAAAGACTATAAAATGGGTAGCGAAGCACAATATCTACTAATTTTCTTCGCATGGAGAACGTGGGAAAATGCCCTTATTTTAATTTAATAGAGACTACTCGTGATTAATCGAAAGAACACACGCACAAATTTTCAATTCTTATTCATAAGACACGAAAGAATGCAAAAGTCTATGTTAGTAACGGTGTGCGTGGGTTCGTATTATTAAATTTATAACCATTTAATAATATTAGCTGCCACTAAATAATGTAGTGATTCCCAGTCCTTCTCTTTTATAATTTATTATTTTCTTTTTTTTCTATTTATCACTTGTTTTCTCTGCGTTTTTATACGGACGCGGCTGATGGTTAAGCCGGTGGGCGCCATTATAATTTGAACCAGGTGAGGGAGACGGGGGATTAATTATACACTTAATTACACTTTACTGACGTTTATTTATATCGAAACACTTTTAGATAAACGTGGTAATGCGAGGGGGTAATTAACGTTAACATTTCATTCGGAGAGAGACACAAAAGAACATTCTAAATTTACCAAAACATCGTAATACACAAAAACACCTTATTTAGCTAATAGCCGTCCGATCACTGCTGTGCATTTCTACCCAGCCTCGCTTGGGCCGATTCTTAGTGTTCCCAACTTGTATTTTTATATTTTTAACTTCACAAACCATTTTTTATTTCTTATTTAATAAAACTTAATTGAACTTTATTAAATTCTTATAAACAAACATTTAATTCTTAATTAGACGTTACTACACTCGCATCACCCCCTTGAAAATAAGTTTTACACTAGGAAAACTTATTAATAGCTTTTAACAAATTTATCTATTCATTCAACAAATTTATTTATTTTGCAGTTTTTGTTGTTTTTTCTTTAACAAGTTCAAAGTTAGAATAGACAAGAAATCATTTCAATGATAAATTCCACACATTAGATATTTTGTATCATTTTATAAAAATCGAAAAAAAATATAATTTTTACATTTGCATAAAAAAACATTTCACACTAATAATCAAATTTACAACCTATAACGAATCTGTTACGTGACAAATAACGGGTAATTTTCTGAACACTGGTTACACAAATTTCAAGTTCACAATCTATTCCAGCGATTCCTCATCAAAGAACACTTTACATTCAAAACAATTATTTATACAGTTACATAGTTACTATCGGGCAACATAGAAAATACAAGAAAACGTTTACATAAAATACTGACAAGAAAGCACATACTACTGTATTTCACGAAATACAAAACAAATATGGGCAATATTTGAACCCTTTCACTTATAATTTCATTACATAATAATCAGTACATTAATTGCTGGACGTTGTTTAGATCACAATCCGCAAGCTGACAACGGACTTCTTCTATTTTCAATCGCAGCTCCCCTGCTCACTTCGCTTGACTGCAAGGGGTTGCATCACTAAGTAACAGGTCAGCACGCTTGAGGTTGGTTCCGCTCTCTCTCCAATAGCGAAAAAAAATAGATACTTCCAATTCTAAGACAACAAGTGCAACCACCCACCGGAATTGGACAGAATTTGCAATTCTAGAACTCAACGAAGAAATTCGCCTCTCTCATCTCGACTTTTGTCGGTGAACGCTGCTCTTCCTACGTCCAGTTGAAAGACTCTCTTACTGGCAATAATCAAGCGATCACTTCGCAGTACGCGGTTTTACAAAGAACTTCCTGTATGTCTGAATGGACAGTAAAGCATTAGACATTCGTTCAAACTCTCGTGGTTTGCCTACCGAGTGCTAAAACACATATTTAGTGAAGCTTTGAACAGCGTCACCAGCGACTGCCCGAAAAATACCAGTAGACCATCTTCGACCGAAACTCTCCTGCGTCAAGTCCCTTTGCATTCGTTTTCTCTTCTCTCACTCCTCTCTTCTCTTCTCTCTCATCTCTCATAGGTGATCGATCACCTATCGGGTCAACTAAACTCAATGGATGGAATTCGGATCCAACTTAGTTGCTTCCATATCGAGCCTCTCGAAATTTTGATAAAAAAATATCAAAATTTATAGTGCTACTCATTATCACTTTTCATATTTAATTTACAAATTTACTCGAAACTTCACTTAGATGCAATAACTATAACTAGCTCTGGCCAAATTCACGGAAAACTAAAATTCACGGAAAACTGTTTCAAATTTTACAGAATTCACAAAAATTTTGTCACACCCTAACTACCAATAAGGTCACTTATGGCAGTTACATCGGAGAAGAGAAAAAAAAAGTCATGAAACGCAACGAAACAATACTGCATAGTAGAAATATAAAAGCGCCCCTACATAGTAACCGTTATTATAATTTAACAAATATTATTATTCGAAGTACCTTCAGAAATTACCTCGATATACAGGGTGTATATAAAGTCAGGATCTATTTTTGTGAAGCACTTGGAAATTATATGGAATTCAATCATAAAATGATAAAGTGTAACATTTATTAAATAATTAAGAGTAGGATTCGACGTGACGCCCATCAGTATCCCTGCACAGCTCAAATCGTTCCGCAGCATTTCTAAACACATTCTGGAGCATTTGCGGGGTTATGTTATCTGCAGCAGTTCGTATACGTGTACGTAAGTTTTCAAGACTCGTAATCTTCGTCTGATAGACGTGCGATTTGATAAAGCCCCGTGCAAAGAAATCTAAAGCGGTTAAATCTGGTGATCTCGCTGGCCAAGGTCTGTTGCTTCCGCGTCCGATCCAGCGATTTGGAAAACGTCCATTTAGATAATCCTGAACAATTTTGGCATAGTGACAAGGAGCACCATCATGTTGATAGACGACGGGGATAGGATTGTTAGTACAGTCGTCTATCAACATGATGGTGCTCCTTGTCACTATGCCAAAATTGTTCAGGATTATCTAAATGGACGTTTTCCAAATCGCTGGATCGGACGCGGAAGCAACAGACCTTGGCCAGCGAGATCACCAGATTTAACCCCTTTAGATTTCTTTGCATGGGGTTTATCAAATCGCACGTCTATCAGACGAAGATTACGAGTCTTGAAAACTTACGTATACGAACTGCTGCAGATAACATAACCCCGCAAATGTTCCAGAATGTGTTTAGAAATGCTGCGGAACGATTTGAGCTGTGCAGGGATACTGATGGGCGTCACGTCGAATCCTACTCTTAATTATTTAATAAATGTTACCACTTTATCATTTTATGATTGAATTCCATATAATTTCCAAGTGCTTCACAAAAATAGATCCTGACTTTATGTACACCTTATATTTAAATACAAAAGACAAAAGTGAAACCCAGAAACTCATGTCATCAATTCCCGAAAATCATGAACCCTCTTACACTTTGGGGGTGGTCACACATACATACCACAAAAACGTTACTAGCCATGTAAAAGGCTCCATTGCTGGTCAACAGTCAAGCTAAAGTTTCAATTGCACGAGTAAACCCAAATGAAGTTTAAAAAATAACAATTTTCCAAAACAGTCATTAAATAAAAAAAATGTAATATAATACCGAAAAGTACTTTAATACATTAATTCCAACCTGCAACGCTAAATTTCATAGGAAGAAAACTCGTAATTCATAAAATCTGAGAGACAACTCCTTCAACACAAAACCCAGTATAGTTTGTAAACCAAAGAATTCCAGTAATTTATCGTTTCCAAGTGAAACTAATACAAATTTACATCGTTATTCTAAATATAAACATATATTATGAACCTAAAACTACAGCCCCACCTACTACGTAAACAAAAATTAAAACAAATCTTTGCATAATGAAGTGTTCGCTTTGTTTGTAAGCAAGCCTCTATAAAAATATTCCTAACCGAATGAAACTGCAATACATCTTGCCCTAATTTTGCAATATTTCTATGCAAACGCGCGAACGTAAAAAACACTTCATTTTTTAATATCTAAAATAAAATGTTAAACAAAAAACACTCCTTAACACAATAAAATCTAATTTCAGAAAAAAAAAATTTAAACAGCCTAACCATACAAAATATCACTCGGAATTGTTATGAAAATGAAAGAAAGAAAAAAATAGACAACAACAATCAGCCCACCTATAAAAATATAAAAATTAATGAATATATAAAAAAATAAAAAAATAAATTAATTTATCGAAATAATTTACGGAAACAATTCCTGTATTTCAATTAAACCAATTTTTTATCTTTTTATAACAAATTTAGCTTACTTTGAAGTCTCACACCATTTATATACGGCAGGCATATAATCTTAAGCAGTCCAAATTTCACCCAGTATAAATTAGTGTCTTTAACGATTATTTTTCAACTTTAAACCTAAAAGTACAATGATCTACCTTAAACTAGAAAGCGAAAAGCGAAAAAGCAAACTTAAACTACAAAGCGTTCCTTAAAATTATACACATATGATGGTCATGTGACGGCTTGAAGTCCTTTATTTTAATAAACATAAACTCCATTATCCGTCGAAGAACAATCTCAAAAACTGCCTACTAGATACTGGAAAATTTTGTTGCTCAATTATTTAATCTCTTACAATACGACTCTCGAAATTCGACTCCAATTTTTTACTCCACATTATAACGACCTCGACAAGACGACTCAGAGAAATTGGAGTCGGAACTGATTGGAAACATTTTGAGTTTTGACCGTGAAAATTACGAAAAATGCGTGCTGTGAGAAGAAATTTTGAAAATGATGGGCGCCATCTTGATTCATCGAAATTTGAAGGAAAGGGAATCAGAATTTGCTTAATTTTATAAAGACTATAAAACGGGTAGCGAAGCAGAATATCTACTAATTTTCTTCGTATGGAGAACGTGGGAAAATGCCCTTATTTTAATTTAATAGAGACTACTCGTGATTAATCGAAAGAACACACGCACAAATTTTCAATTCCTATTCATAAGACACGAAAGAATGCAAAAGCCTATGTTAATAACGGAATGTATGTGTTCGTATTATTAAATTTATAACAATTTAATGAGATTAGCTGCCACTGAATCATATAGTGATTCCCAGTCCTTCTCTTTTATAATTTATTATTTTCTTTTCTTTCTATTTATCACTTGTTTCCTCTGCGTTCTTATACGGACGCGGCTGATGGTTGAGCCGGTGGGCGCCATTTTAATTTGAACCAGGTGAGGGAGACGGGGGATTAATTATACACTTAATTACACTTTACTGACGTTTATTTATACCGAAGCACTTTTAGATAAACGGGGTAATGCGAGGGGGTAATTAACGTTAACATTTCATTCGGAGAGACACACAAAAGAACATTCTAAATTTACAATAACATCGTAATACGCAAAAACACGTTATTTGGCTAATAGCCGTCGATCACTGAAGGGCATTTCTACCCAGCCTCGCTTGGGCCGATTCTTAGTGTTGCCAACTTGTATTTTTATATTTTTAACTTCACAAACCATTTTTAATTTCTTATTTAATAAAACTTAATTGAACATTATTAAATTCTTATAAACAAACATTTAATTCTTAATTAGACATTACTACACTCGCATCACCCCCTTGAAAATAAGTTTTACACAAGGAAAACTTATTAATAGCATTTAACCAATTTATCTATTTATTCAACATATTTATTTATTTTGCAGTTTTTGTTGTTTTTTCTTTAACAAGTTCAAAGTTAGAATAGATAAGAAATCATTTCAATGATAAATTCCACACATTAGATATTTTGTATCATTTAATAAAAATTGAAAAAAAAATTTATAATCTTCACAACATTTGCATAAAATAACATTTCACAATAATAATCAAATTTACAACCTGTAATGAATCTGGTATGTGACAAATAACGGGTAATTTTCTGAACACTGGTTACACAAATTTCAAGTTCACAATCTATTTCAGCGATTCCTCATCAAAGATCACTTTACATTCGGAACAATTATTTACACAGTTACATAGTTACTATCGGGCAACAGAAAAAACAAGAAAACGTTTACATAAAATACTGACCAGAGAGCACATACTATTTCACGAAATACAGAACAAATATGGGCAATAATCGCACCCTTTCACTTATAATTTCATTACATAATATTATAAACAGTACATTAATTGCTGGAAGTTGTTTAGATCACAATCCGCAAGCTGACAACGGACTTCTTCAATTTTCAATCGCAGCTCTCCTGCTCACTTCGCTAGAATGCAAGGGGTTGCATCACTATGCAAAAGGTCAGCACGCTTGAGGTTGGTTCCGGTCTCTCTCCAATAGCGAAAAAAAAAAAGAGAGACTTCCAATTCTAAGAGAACAAGTGGAACCACGCACAGGAATTGGACGGAATTTGCAATTCTGGAACTCGAAGAAGAAATTCGCCTCTCTCACCTCGACTTTTGTCGGTGAACGCTGCTCTTCCTGGCAATAATCAAACGCTCACTTCGCCGTAGGCGGTTTTACAAAGAACTTACTGTATGTCTGTTTGGACAGTAAAGCCTTAGACATTTGTTCAAACTCTCGTGGTTTGCCTACCGACTGCTAAAACACATATTTAGCGAAGCGTTGAGCATCGTCACCAAAGACTGCTCGAAAAATACCAGTATACCATCTTCGACCGAAACACTCCTGCGCTAAGTCCCTGCGCATTCGGTTTCTCTTCTCTCACTCTTCTCTTCTCTTCTCTCTCATCTCTCATAGGTGATCGATCACCTATCGGGTCAACTAAACTCAAAGGATGGAATTCGGATCCAACTTAGTTGCTTCCATATCGAGCCTCTCGAAATTTTGACGAAAAAACTATCAAAGTTTATAGTGCTACTGATTATCACTTTTCATATTTAATTTACAAATTTACTCGACACTTCACTCTGAAGCAATAACTATAATTTGCTCTGGCCAAATTCACGAAAAACTAAAATTCACGGAAAACTATTTCAAATTTTACAGAATTCACAAAAATTTTATCACACCCTAACTACCAATAAGGTCACTTATGGCAGTTACATCGGAGAAGATAAAAAAAAAGTCATGAAAAGCAACGAAACAATACTGCATAGTAGAAATATAAAAGCGGCCCTACATAGTAACCGTTATTATAATTTCACAAATATTATTATTCAAACTACCTTCAGAAATTAGGTCGATATATTTAAATACAAAAGACAAAAATGAAACCCAGAAACTCATGTCATCAATTCCCGAAAATCATGAACCCTCTTACACTTTGGGGGGGGCACACATACATACCACAAAAACGTTACTGGCCATCTAAAAGGCTCCATTGCTGGTCAAGAGTCAAGCTAAAGTTTCAATTGCACGAGTAAACCCAAATTAAGTTTAAAAAATAACAATTTTCCAAAACAGTCATTAAATAAAAAAAATTTATTAATAATACCGAAAAGTACTTTAATACATTAATTCCAACCTGCAACGCTAAATTTCATAGGAAAAAAACTCGTAATTCATAACATCTGAGAGACAACTCTCTCCTTCAACACAAAACCCAGTATTGTTTGTAAATCACAAGAATTCCAGTAATTTATCGTTTCCAAGTGAAACTAATGCAAATTTACATCGTTATTCTAAATATGAACAGATATTATGAAATCATAACTACAGCGCCCCCTACTAATTAAACAAAAATTAAAACAAATCATTACATAATGAAGTGTTCGCTTTGTTTGTAAGCGAGCCTCTATAAAAATATTCCTAACCGAATGAAACTGCAATACATCATGACCTAATTTTGTAATATTTTCTATGCAAACGTGCGAACGTAAAAAAAACTTTTCATTTTTTAATATCTAAAATAAAATGTTAAACAAAAAACACTCCTTAACACAATAAAATCTAATTTCAGAATAAAAAAAAATTTAAACAACCTAACCATACAAAATATCCCTCGGAATTTTCCTGAAAATGAAAGAAAGAAAAAATAGACAACAACAATCAGCCAACCTATAAAAATATAAAAATTAATGAATATATAAAAAAATAAAAAAACAGAAATTAATTTATCGAAATAATTTACGGAAACAATTCCTCTATTTCAATTAAACCAATTTTTATCTTTTTATAACAAATTTAGCTTACTTTGAAGTGCCACACAATTTATATACGGCAAGCTTATAAACTCAAGCAGTCCAAATTTCACCCAGTATAAATTAGTGTCTTTAACGATTATTTTTCAACTTTAAACCTAAAAGTACAATGATCTACCTTAAACTAGAAAGCGAAAAGCGAAAAATCATACTTAAACTACAAAGTGATCCTTAAAATTATACACATATGATGGTCATGTGTCGGCTTGAAGTCATTTATTTTAATAAACATAAACTCCATTATCCGTCGAAGAACAATCTCAAAAACTGCTTACTAGATACTGGAAAATTTTGTTACTCAATTATTTAATCTCTTACAATGGTGTAATATATATATATATTATTATTAACTAGAATGCATTACAATCTACTCACCAACGTTTGAAACCGTATTTAAATGCATATTTAATTTTCCATTTGCGTATTTAATTTTCATGAAAAATAATTTATTGTCATACAAGTGTGAATTTTATTTACTAATTATTATTACTAACATAATTATTTCTAATACCGAAAACATAAACACAAAACAATTTTTTAAACACAAAATAGGCAGGCTGTATTAAAGAGTAATAAAAGTGGAAGGAAAGAAAAAAAAGAAATGAGTCATCGGACAGCAAATACCAATTTTTAAATCTCTCTCTCCGACTGAACGAAACGAAATCTAAAGAAAACGGACTGATAAAGAAATCAACGCGAAGAAAAAAGAAAACAAACGACTCTCAAAATTTGACTCCAATTTTTACTCCACGTTATAACGACTTCGACAAAGCAACTCGGAGAAATTGGAGTCGGAACGGATTGGAAACATTTTGAGTTTTGACCGTGAAAATTTAAAAAAATGCGTGCTGTGAGAAGAAATTTTGAAAATGATGGTCGCCATCTTGAATCATCGAATTTTGAAGGAAAGAGAATCAGAATTTTCTTAATTTTATAAAGACTATAAAATGGGTAGCGAAGCAGAATATCTACTAATTTTCTTCGTATGGAGAACGTGGGAAAATGCCCTTATTTTAATTTAATAGAGACTACTCGTGATTAATCGAAAGAACACACGCACAAATTTTCAATTCCTATTCATAAGACACGAAAGAATGCAAAAGTCTATGTTAGTAACGGTGTGCGTGGGTTCGTATTATTAAATTTATAACAATTTAATAATATTAGCTGCCACTAAATAATGTAGTGATTCCCAGTCCTTCTCTTTTATACTTTATTATTTTTTTTTTTCTATTTATCACTTGTTTTCTCTGCGTTTTTATACGGACGCGGCTGATGGTTAAGCCGGTGGGCGCCATTATAATTTGAACCAGGTGAGGGAGACGGGGGATTAATTATACACTTAATTACACTTTACTGACGTTTATTTATATCGAAACACTTTTAGATAAACGGGTAATGCGAGGGGGTAATTAACGTTAACATTTCAGTCGGAGACAAAAGAATATTCTAAATTTACAAAAACATCGTAATACACAAAAACACTTTATTTGGCTAATAGCCGTCCGATCACTGAGGTGCATTTCTACCCAGCCTCGCTTGGGCCGATTCTTAGTGTTATCAACTTGTATTTTTATATTTTTAACTTCACAAACCATTTTTATTTCTTATTTAATAAAACTTAATTGAACTTTATTAAATTCTTATAAACAAACATTTAATTCTTAATTAGACTTTACTACACTCGCATCACCCCCTTGAAAATAAGTTTTACACTAGGAAAACTTATTAATAGCTTGTAACAAATTTATCTATTTATTCAACAAATTTATTTATTTTGCAGTTTTTGTTGTTTTTTTCTTTAACAAGTTCAAAGTTAGAATAGACAAGAAATCATTTCAATGATAAATTCCACACATTAGATATTTTGTATCATTTTATAAAAATCGAAAAAAAACTACAATTTTTATAACATTTGCATAAAATAACATTTCACACTAATAATCAAATTTACAACCTGTAACGAATCTGTTACGTGACAAATAACGGGTAATTTTCTGAACACTGGTTACACAAATTTCAAGTTCACAATCTATTCCAGCGATTCCTCATCAAAGATCACTTTACATTCGAAACAATTATTTATACAGTTACATAGTTACTATCGGGCAACATAGAAAATACAAAAAAACGTTTACATAAAATGCTGACAAGAAAGCACATACTATTTCACGAAATACAAAAGAAATATGGGCAATAATTGAACCCTTTCACTTATAATTTCATTACATAATAATCAGTACATTAATTGCTGGACGTTGTTTAGATCACAATCCGCAAGCTGACAACGGACTTCTATTTTCAATCGCAGCTCTCCTGCTCACTTCGCTTGAATGCAAGGGGTTGCATCACTATGTAACAGGTCAGCACGCTTGAGGTTGGTTCCGCTCTCTCTCCAATAGCGAAAAAAAAATAGATACTTCCAATTCTAAGAGAACAAGTGGA
Organism: Bathynomus jamesi; assembly: GCA_023014485.1. Classification (NCBI taxonomy): domain Eukaryota; kingdom Metazoa; phylum Arthropoda; class Malacostraca; order Isopoda; family Cirolanidae; genus Bathynomus; species Bathynomus jamesi. The sequence goes on along the minus strand of JAJOZX010002635.1, from coordinate 393,127 downwards.
ACCACGCACCGGAATTGGACGGAATTTGCAATTCTAGAACTCAACGAAGAAATTCGCCTCTCTCATCTCGACTTTTGTCGGTGAACGCTGCTCTTCCTACGTCCAGTTGAAAGACTCCTTACTGGCAATAATCAAACGATCACTTCGCCGTACGCGGTTTTACAAAGAACTTCCTGTATGTCTGTATGGACAGTAAAGCCTTAGACATTCGTTCAAACTCTCGTGGTTTGCCTACCGAGTGCTAAAACACATATTTAGTGAAGCTTCGAACAGCGTCACCAGCGACTGCCCGAAAAATACCAGTAGACCATCTTCGACCGAAACTCTCCTGCGTCAAGTCCCTGCGCATTCGTTTTCTCTTCTCTCACTCCTCTCTTCTCTTCTCTCTCATCTCTCATAGGTGATCGATCACCTATCGGGTCAACTAAACTCAATGGATGGAATTCGGATCCAGCTTAGTTGCTTCCATATCGAGCCTCTCGAAATTTTGACCAAAAAAATATCAATGTTTATAGTGCAACTGATTATCACTTTTCATATTTAATTTACAAATTTACTCGACACTTCACTTAAAAGCAATAACTATAATTAGCTCTGGCCAAATTCACGGAAAACTATTTCAAATTTTACAGAATTCACAAAAATTTTATCACACCCTAACTACCAATAAGGTCACTTATGGCAGTTACATCGGAGAACATAAAAAAAAGTCATGAAAAGCAACGAAACAATACTGCATAGTAGAAATATAAAAGCGCCCCTACATAGTAACCGTTATTATAATTTAACAAATATTATTATTCAAACTACCTTCAGAAATTAGGTCGATATATTTAAATACAAAAGACAAAAATGAAACCCAGAAACTCATGTCATCAATTCCCGAAAATCATGAACCCTCTTACACTTTAGGGGGGGCACACATACATACCACAAAAACGTTACCTGCCATCTAAAAGGCTCCATTGCTGGTCAAGAGTCAAGCTAAAGTTTCAATTGCACGAGTAAACCCAAATTAAGTTTAAAAAATAAAAAATTTCCAAAACAGTCATTAAATAAAAAAAATTATTAATAATACCGAAAAGTACTTTAATACATTAATTCCAACCTGCAACGCTAAATTTCATAGGAAAAAAACTCGTAATTCATAACATCTGAGAGACAACTCTCTCCTTCAACACAAAACCCAGTATGGTTTGTAAATCACAAGAATTCCAGTAATTTATCGTTTCCAAGTGAAACTAATACAAATTTACATCGTTATTCTAAGTATGAACAGATATTATGAAATAGGCTGACCATATTTCCTTGAGACAAAAACGGGACATTGGGATGGCAAAAAAGGGACGGGGGTTATGTAATATTCTGTATTCATGAAAAAGTAAGTACATAAACATATTGAGCTTACAATTATTTTTCAGTGACAGAACCCATACAAAAACCCATACAAAAGGGTACTGTCCCGTTCAAAACGGTACGTATGGTCAGCCTATTATGAAATCAAAACTACAGCGCCACCTACTACTTAAACAAAAATTAAAACAAATCATTACATAATGAAGTGTTCGATTTGTTTGTAAGCGAGCCTCTATAAAAATATTCCTAACCGAATGAAACTGCAATACATCATGACCTAATTTTGTAATATTTTCTATGCAAACGCGCGAACGTAAAAAAACTTTTCATTTTTTAATATCTAAAATAAAATGTTAAACAAAAAACACTCCTTAACACAATAAAATCTAATTTCAGAATAAAAAAAAAATTTAAACAACCTAACCATACAAAATATCCCTCGGAATTTTCCTGAAAATGAAAGAAAGAAAAAATAGACAACAACAATCAGCCCACCTATAAAATATAAAAATTAATGAATATATAAAAAAAATCAAAAACAGTACTTAATTTATCAAAAGAATTTACGAAAACAATTCCTGTATTTCAATTAAACCAATTTTTATCTTTTATAACAAATTTAGCTTACTTTGAAGTCTCACACCATTTATATACGGCAAGCATATAAACTCAAGTAGTCCAAATTTGACCCAGTATAAATTAGTGTCTTTAACGATTATTTTTCAACTTTAAACCTAAAAGTACAATGATCTACCTTAAACTAGAAAGCGAAAAGCGAAAAATCATACTTAAACTACAAAGCGATCCTTAAAATTATACACATTTGATGGTCATGTGTCGGCTTGAAGTCCTTTATTTTAATAAACATAAACTCCATTATCCCGAAGAACAATCTCAAAAACTGCTTACTAGATACTGGAAAATTTTGTTACTCAATTATTTAATCTCTTACAATGCTGTAATATATATTATATATATATATTATTAACTAGAAATGCGTTACAATCTACTCACCAACGTTTGAAACCGTATTTAAATGCATATTTAATTTTCCATTTGCGTATTTAATTTTCAAAAATAATTATGTCATACAAGTGTGAATTTTATTTACTAATTATTATTACTAACATAATTATTTCTAATACCGAAAACATAAACACAAAACAATTTTTAAACACAAAATAGGCAGGCTGTATTAAAGAGTAATAAAAGTGGAAGGAAAGAAAAAAAAGAAATGAGTCATCGGACAGCAAATACCAATTTTTAAATCTCTCTCTCTCCGACTGAACGAAACGAAATCTAAAGAAAACGGACTGATAAAGAAATCAACGCGAAGAAAAAAGAAAACAAACGACTCTCAAAATTTGACTCCAATTTTTACTCCACGTTATAACGACTTCGACAAGGCAACTCGGAGAAATTGGAGTCGGAACGGATTGGAAACATTCTGAGTTTTGACCGTGAAAATTTAAAAAAATGCGTGCTGTAAGAAGAAATTTTGAAAATGATGGGCGCCATCTTGAATCATTGAATTTTGAAGAAAAGGGAATCAGAATTTGTTTAATTTTATAAAGACTATAAAACGGGTAGCGAAGCAGAATATCTACTAATTTTCTTCGTATGGAGAACGTGGGAAAATGCCCTTATTTTAATTTAGTAGAGACTACTCGTGATTAATCGAAAGAACACACGCACAAATTTTCAATTCCTCTACATAAGACACGAAAGAATGCAAAAGCCTATGTTAATAACGGAGTGCATGGGTTCGTATTATTAAATTTATAACAATTTAATTAGATTAGCTGCCACTAAATAATGTAGTGATTCCCAGTCCTTCTCTTTTATAATTTATTATTTTCTTTTCTTTCTATTTATCACTTGTTTTCTCTGCGTTTTTATTCGGACGCGGCTGACGGTTGAGCCGGTGGGCGCCATTATAATTTGAACCAGGTGAGGGAGACGGGGGATTAATTATACAATTAATTACACTTTACTGACGTTTATTTATATCGAAACACTTTTAGATAAACGGGGTAATGCGAGGGGGTAATTAACGTTAACATTTCAGTCGGAGACACAAAAGAATATTCTAAATTTACAAAAACATTGTAATACACACTGAAGGGCATTTCTACCCACCCTCGCTTGGGCCGATTCTTAGTGTTGCCAACTTGTATTTTTATATTTTTTATTTCACAAACCATTTTTAATTTCTTATTTAATAAAACTTAATTGATCATTATTAAATTCTTATAAACAAACATTTAATGCTTAATTAGACATTACTACAGTAGCATCATCTAAAATTAATAAAGTTATACCCACTTACCCCCCCCATTCGTCCGAGCCTTCCACCTCATCAGCCACCGGTATATCATTCGAACTGCTACGCAACGTTCCCGCCACCCCAGCCTTGACTAGAAACCGATACATAGTCAGGATCGATCCCCGGGTCGTGTATAGGGGCGGCTATGAACACCGCCTGCGGCGCATGATTGAACGTATTGTGGAGTTTGCTCTTCAGAGCAGTGAGGGGCGTGAAGTCAGGACGCGTCTGGCGCTCGGGTTCGGGTCAGCTGGTGCCTATAGAGACGATTTTTGGGCAGTAATACCATACGGGCATCTAGCTGATGTAGATGTAGGGTATATCTTGGGGTGTATAATGCAAGCCGCGCAAAGCGATACTGAGCTTAATTTGGAGAATTTTATGATTGATATATACCATGTATACAGACCTGAAGGCCACAACGCAACGCCTTATGCCCTTAACTTCAATTCTCTGGCTATTTACAGACGTCACAAACACCGAGCGTGGTTGTGGCTTTATGGCAGCAGTCTTAGTTCATATGTTTGCTGTATTAAATGCACGGACACAAAAATTTGGATGCCGACGGTGGTGGTGCGTGCCCGTAAACGGGCTGTGGACTGTAACTTGATTTTATCTGTAATATGGGTCCTGAAGAGTTGAGAAGGGTGGAGCAGGTAATGAATGTTCGTATAATTGTATATGGATGGATGATCGACGTAGGACTGTGTCGTTTTTTGAAGCTGTGTGAGAGACTGTACAAGACCCCTACTTATTTTAGACTTGTCTGGAGCAACGTATCTCCCCATCCGTAATATAAGGACTCTCTACGCTAGTTATGATAAAAGTCGAAAATATGGAAGGCATCATGATTTGTGTAAGGGATGTCTCGAGTTTGCGGATGATATAGTGAAACATTGTAAGGAATGCCACATGGTATGTGAACAGTGTAAAAGCTCCAAATGTGATAGTCGTGTAGTTGAAGCTGAGAAGCGCGACAATGTATGTAAGCGAATGTTTTTCAATAATAACTGTTTTGCGCTCCATAAATCAAATGGCATTTGCAGGAAAATGGGGATTTGTGAATGTGGTATGTTTCATATGATGGATAATTGTGGGAAATTCACGCATAAATGTGATGAAATTCACTGTTCTACATGTCATGAGAAATATAAGGTGGATGAAGTAAAGTATGTATGTTATATGAAAGATGCTAAGCCTAAAATGAGACCTTGTATAACTGTGTACTATGATACAGAGATTTACACAAACCCTGAAACAAAAGAGGTTATTCCACATTTACTCGTAAGTCAGACTATTTGCGCCGAATGATTGAACATTGAATGTGATGATTGCCCCAAATGCGATAAGCGGACAAACATTTTTAAGGTGTCTGCAGGAGATTCCCCCGTGAAACTCTTTGTGAATTATATTGTCAAGCTGGCGGATCAGTTCAAAAAATGACTGTGTATATTCTTGCTCACAACGCCGCAAAATTTGACACACAGTTCCTTTATAAGGAGCTGCTTGAGAACGAATCATCAGAGGTATTCAAGGGTGACCCCTTGAAAAGAGGAAACAAGCTTATACAGATGCAGATAAGTGGTAATGTACAGTTTAAAGACACCCTGCTGTTCATACCTCGTAAATTAACCAAGCTACCCAAGGTGATGGGTGTAGGCGCAGAAGTATCAAAAGGGTACTTCCCTTACGCATTCCTCACTCGAGACACTTTAAATTATGTCGGTCCGCCATCCCCAAAACACTATTTAACTATGAATGTATGAGTACAGGTGACCCTGAAGTTTTTAATCGCTACTACAGCTGCTTTAATGAAGATAACTCTGACAATATAGCATATGAATGTGAAGAACTTTATTCTGTGAATCACGTGCGTGTACTTAGAGTATGCTTTCAAGACTTTAGAAGTATGTATATAACCCGTTTCAACTGTGATCCACTACAAGCCGCAACCACGATCGCCTCATTATGTTTTGCTGTATTCAAGAACAACTTCATGCCTAAAGATACGATGGCCGTTATTCCTCGAAACGCCCCGCGCAGTTATGGGTATAAGGCCATTTACTGGCTCACACACATACAATAGCAGACAGGTGTATATATAAAACACGCTCACAACACGGGGAAGTTGCCATTAAGATCAATGGCCGTGTTTTTTGGGTGGACGGCTTAAGTGAGGATCCAGTCACTGGTGAGAAGACGGTGTACACTTTAACGGTTGCTGCTGGCATGGCTGGCCACACCCTGAGTGTGTCGTCACAGGGGACCTCCAAGGAAGATCTACCGCCGACAGCCTCGCATGGACCCGTACCCGCGACCAACTTATAAGTTCACAGTTCACTCACAAGGTTTTGTGGGAGCATGAATATGATGACTGGCTGGAAACCGATGAGCAATATCGCGAAGAAATAAGAGCCATCAAACGCACAATGGTGGTGAACCCCCTCAAATGCGGTGACAGCTTGTTCGGAGGACTTACAAACCCCTTCAAACTTTACTTTCCGCCTACGGACGGAGTGAAGTTTCACTACTACGACTTCTGCTCATTATACCCTTACGTGATGAAGATCAATCCATACCCCGTAGGAGCGCCTGAAAAACTTGTGGGTCCATCCATGCCTACCATCGAGGAGTTTTCAGCCAACTTGAGTGAGAGCTACTTTGGGCTTTCATTCGTAGATGTGCTCCCCCTCGCGATTTATGGATGCCGATCTTGCCTGTTGTTGTAGACCACAAGCTCATGTTCCCTCTGTGTGAAGTGCGCAGAGGAGAATAATGGGGATTGCAATCACACGATCAACCAGAGGAAGCTCAGAGGGGTATATACAAGTCCTGAACTGTCCCTAGCCCTCCATCACGGGTACAGAATAGTAAAGATATATGAGGTGTGGAGGTTTCAGAAGCTCCCCAACTTTTTCACACCATATACTGGGTGATACAGATAAATGGGACCCATAAAAAAAAGCCAAATATTCTTAATATTTAATTATTTTCATAAAAACTATATATCATTCGAAAGAGTAGAGTTACAAGTTTATTATGAAATATTTATTTTTTAAAAATGACTCCTTTCAAATGTGCTCCATTAGTTGCCAAGCATTCCAGTGTTCTCGCTTGTAAGTTCTGCATCACTTTTGCAAGAGTGTGCGGTGGTATGGCCTGTATCTCATTTGTGATGGCGGCCTTCAATTCTTGCAAGGTCGTTGGGTTATTTCTGTAGACCCTACTCTTTAAATATCCCAGAGATAATAATCTAAGGGAGAAAAATTCGGAGACCTTGCGGGCCATTCAACGTCTCCAAATCTTGAGATTAACTCGCCTAGAAACGTTTGACGCAAAACTGCCATGCAGTTCCTCGTGGTATGGCAGGTAGCTCCGTCTTGTTGGAACCAGTGGTTTTCTAGACAAAGATCTCTTAATTTAGGAATAAGGAAATCGGTCAACATTTTTTCGTAGCGATCACCATTTACAGTGACCGTGTTTCCGGTGGAATCCTCGAAAAAGTACGGCCCTATGATCTGAGATGCAGTAAGACCACACCAAACAGTTACACGCTGACTATGCAACGGGACTTCGGTAATATTCAATGGATTTTCTGTTGCCCAGAAACGACAATTTTGTTTGTTTACAGTTCCATTCAAGTGAAAATGGGCTTCGTCTGACATAATCAAAGTTGCTAGAAAATTGGTGGTCATTTACCTTCTGTTGGATCCATTGACAGAATTGTCGTCTTCGTGCGAAATCTCCATCGTTTAGTTGTTGCACTGTTTGAATTTTATATGGAAAGAGCATTAAATTTTGTTTGAATATACGGTGTGTTGTTCCATATCCAACTCCTAACAGCTGAGAAGCACGTCTGATGCTTATGTTAGGATTATCCTGTACAATTTCATGAGTTCTGTTAATGATCTCGTCTATCCTTGCTGTGCGCACTCTTCCAGTTGGTTTTCTTTTTCCAATGCTGCCAGTTAGGGAAAAATTTCTGACACACCGACGGATTACTTTCTTAGAAGGTGATTTTGACATCTGAAAATTTGTCTTGAAAGATCTTTGAGCTGAAACTACACTTCTTCCATGCTCATAATATTGCTCAGTTATGAAACGCAGCTGTTCCGCAGTCCATGCAGTCATCTTGAAGGGTTAGTTTTAACTAACACTTTTATTTTGTTTTGTATCTTATCTTGTCTTGTATTGTCAAAACCTATACAATCCTGTACAAACTTGTAACTATCCTCTTTCGAATGATGCGTATGATTTTATAAAAGGACTTATACTTTAAGAGTTACAGGGGTTTCTTTTGGGTCCCATTTCTCTGGATCACCCTTTATAAATACTTTTTTAAAAGATAAAGTAGAAGCCTCAGGAAACCTCGAGGAGATGAGACTGAAGATGAGAAATCGGCGTATATTCGGCGCTACCATGATCGTGAAGGAATACAACTTGACTGTGCCCAAATTGTGAGGAACCCAGGCAAGCGCTTTAGTGCAAAATTGTGCCTAAACAGTCTTTGAGGCAGTCTTTGCTCAGAATACAGACAAGAGGAATGTACATCTAGCACAAAGTTATAGTGAAGTCTGGGATTATGCAAACGCCAACGATAAAGAAGTTATGGAAATCGTGAATGCTGGTAATACGTACATAATAAGGTACAACCGGAACGAATTGGCTACAGATACATCACGCGTCACAAACATACTGTACCTGTTGCCAGTTTCATAACCTACGTACGTTCAAGCTGTGGCATCTGCTGACATTCTCTCGGACAACGGGTTCTGTACGCTGATACAGATATGTGATATTCACAGAGAGGGCAGGTGAATATATGCCACGTATTGGGGAATTCCTTGGGGAGTTGGCTGATGAGATCAAGGATGAGTATGGCGACATCGCATACGCCGATTCTTTTGTCTCAACAGGACCAAAAACTTACGGTGTACGCGTGAGGGTGGGGGATGAGTACAAGTACATCGTGAAGGCTAAAGGTATCACACTTAACCACGCCAACCGCCAGATCGTTAACTTTGAATCGCTCAAAGATCTAGTGGGGTTAGAAGACGATGGCCAACCGCCCCATCTGGTTATGGGGACTCATAACTTCAGAGAACAGAAATAAGAGGGCGTGAAGGAACTTAGGGGCACGAAGGTCTGTCGTAACACATACAGGAAACGATACCAGGTGCCTGGCACCCACGACACTGTGCCCTTTTGGTACCATGGTCCTTAAATGATTTATTTATTACGTGTATTTGAATATATATACACCATGAATTATTCACTTGTTGATGATATGTTTATTAAATAAACCACGTTTCAATTGGTGTTTCATTTTCTCCTTTGTGTGTGTGTGTGTGTGTGTGTGTGTACAGGAAAAAATTATAAGCCCCGCCCACTGTATGGTCAATCAAAGGATCACATGACTCCTGCTACTACCTGGGCATATCTCTACCCCTGCGTACTCAGTTGGCCGCAGCAAGCCCTGGCTCTCAGACGTGTATTTTGAAGAACTTTCGCGGAGACGATAAATAGTGATGGCTACCGTTGATATTGCGTGTTCGACTTTATGAAGTGGTATTCGATAAAGTCTACAGATGTGGTGGATACTGAAGGAATCCCTAGCCCTCCCTCCTTTGAGGCTTTAAAGGCTACATTGAACCGCGCGAAGCGTGAGGAGCAAGAGGTTCAAATACTTTATGGATATTCTGGCTAGAGCATTGCGGGCTTTCGTGGCACAGACAATGTAATGGACTACGTCGTAGGACTAAACTGCGTAAATGCGTACATATACCGTGAAGTGAAAGAAACAACGCATGCAGAAGAGAAGCAGCGGGTGTGGATAGTGAACCTTGTTGATGATTGGTGTGACAAGCGGTATTATGTCATACTGCATCATACCGAGTACACATACCCTGCGGCTGAAAATATAAATCTTGTCATCATGGACAATCTGAGATATTTTTATCATTACATTCATATATATCATGACGAGATTCGTAGTGAGGTTGTGGCTAAAGGCCTGTGCGAGTTTTTAATAGAGTTTAGAGACGAATATCGCTTGTTAAACAAAAAGGATAAATATGGACACATGTTTCTCTCAAATAGTGCGCCGGAGTGTTAATATGTGTATAAAAATGAACGATTATGTATAGGCTGACCATACGTACCGTTTTGAACGGGACAGTACCGTTTGTTTTATATTTCCTGGCCGTCCCGTCGTTTTAATAAAAATGTCAATTTTGTCCCGGTTTATGTACTTACTTTTTCATGAATACAGAATATTACATAACCCCGTCCCTTTTTTGCCATCCCAATGTCCCGTTTTTGTCTCAAGGGAATATGGTCAGCCTAATTATGTATGATCCCTGAAAATTTCTGTTTGCCCGGTATTATAGATTACAAATTCTTTCACGTTGGAACAACTCCTTACATGAATCACTAACTTATGGTATGACTCACTCCTCCACACCTCCCGTCGAGCCGAACCGCCCACCTGTGGCTCATAGTCACCTCAGAGATTGACCGGACTGGACGTGCCCTCCTCACAAATAGAAAACGATGGAGCTTCCGTTGAGCAGTATCCCTAATGCCGTATGCGATGTGTCCGTGACGAAGTCAGTGCGTGTGTTTGGGCGTAAAACCGGAGCTATTATGTACTTGAAACGTCGTGTAGACAATCAAACTCTGGTAGACGGAATGTTATTTATTTAAGTGTTGAGGATATGAACAGAATCTTTGTGCGGGTTGATAAGAGGGGGAGGATGGTTATAAAATACCTGCAGGTATAGGTACAAAAAGAGAGCAGCTTAGTGATACACCGTCATACGCCGTTATTTGTACGTTGTGTGTAAAACGTGACCAGTCATACAGCCATACATTGATATACGCCTGATGTGGAAGGATGCAAAGGACAATAACGTTCTTATCCCCACGCGAAACCGCTTCATTCTCGATAGAATGTTTGAAGTCGTCGGTTTCCGGAAACTAAAATCTATAATAGACGCGCGTGTTACTGATATGCTTTATTTTGACACGGTTCTCGAATACGCGTACACCCCTCTGCTCGACGGTTTCACCGAGTGTAGGGAGGTGCAAGGTGAGAATGGACTGGAGCTGGAGACGTATTTAAAAGGCCTAGACTCTGCGAAATATCACGAGCTTTGGTATAAAGCACTTGAACGGTAGAGCTGAGCTCACCTACACTGTTCACCCTGAAGAACGATTTCTTTATATAATGGTCATCTGCCAGCACGATTTAGAAGATTATTTCAATTGTCGTTATGCGCAGTGAAGAAGAATTCACTCAAGATGTTTATGACGAATTCTTTGCTTCAGACGATGAAGATGGTGGATTTGAGGAATTTTAAATGAATGTGATATGTTTTTTTAATTCTACAGTGTTTTTAATGTTTTAATATATGGATTTTAGTGAGCAATAAACATTGTAAACACTGCACTTTTTTAAGTTAACTTTTTGTATCCTGGCGTATAAGACGACCCCTGGTTTTAGGGTTTTTTTAATGCTTCAAGTATCGTCTTATACGCCGTAATATACCGTATGTGTATTTGGATTTCTTATATTATTTTTTATTGTGTATATATATATACTACTCGTTTAAACTGTGTATTTGGAATTCTTATATTATTATTTTTTATTGTATATATATTCCTCGTTTAACCTGTGTGTTTGGAATTCTTATATTATTATTTTTTATTGTGTGTATATATCGGGTGGCCACAAAAAAACTTTACTTAATTCAAAGTTTAATAACTGCAACAATTCAAAACGTATGCGATTGAGCTTTGGCACACATTAACAGATGGTTATAATTTATAATTGCTGGAATTTTCAAATATGTAGGTTCTATAGTTTTGTTACAGTGAACAATTTAAAAGCATATGTCTAAAAATAGCATGCCGAAGAAAATGAATTTGAACTTAACAAAATTTACTCAAACAAATGGTCAATGTGACCACCTCCCTGTTGGTAAACTGCCCTCAATCGCTTCTTCCACGAGGAGATGCACTTTCGAACCTCATCTAAGGTGATATCCTCCCATGCTCTAGTGATTTTCTCCTTAAGTTCATCTTCGGTGAATTTGTCTTTCTGGCTGCCGTAAACCTTCACCATGAGGGAATCCCATACTGAATAATCCATCGGATTACAGTCGGGAGACTGAGGCGGCCATTCATCCTTTTTGATGAAATTAGGGTCTCTTGCTCTAGATGATTTTGGGTCGCTCGGCTTGTATGGGCGGGTGCCCCATCTTGCTGGAAAATGTAGGCCTCATCAGGATACAGCTGACGACAATCAGGAAGTAACCCATTATCTAACAGGTTGATGTAGCGCTCAGAGTTAACTTTAGTTTCGTTTGGGCAATAAAATGAATTCGTGTTTTCCCCTTCCATGAAATTCCCGCCGATACCATTACTTTTCTGCTGAATCGTGAGGTTTCATGATAAAGCCTGGAGGGAGGAATGTCCTTTTTCCTTGAACCATAAACCCTGTCATTTTGCCTGTTTTTGGCCACCTCCAACGTGAAATCCTTTTCGTCTGTAAACACAACTTTTTGCACGTCTTCAGCTGAGTAGCGTTCATATAGGGATTTACAGCGGGTCTTTCTACGCTGTCTTACATTCTGATCACGCCGAGAAACTCGAATTCTCTTGTAGGCCTTCAATTTCAAACGTTTTACAATCCCTTGTACAGAGGAGCGAGAAATCCCAAGGTCGTACGCAATCTGTCTCTGGGAGCGATGAGTTCCTGGTGTATTCTCCTGGGATTGAATCAGTTCCTCCACGGCAGCGTTATTTTCTTCTGTTGAAACACTTTTGGGCCTGCCGCTGCCGGGTTTTCTAGCTGTTGATCGAGTATCCTTTATCTTTCTTATTAAGTTATAAACACTTTGACGAGTCCAGTTCTTTGCGGGGAATTCTCGGACAATCCTATTTCCATTCCAACCTTTTTCCTTGACACATGCTTCTATGATGGCTTTATCACTTTTACTTAACGTCATGCTGGCGGGGTTTTAGCGGAAAAATAAAAGAAAGCAAATTCACATTAGGTTTAGCCTACGCCAGCGCGCGTGTCATACTACGCTACATTAGGTTTAGCCTACACTAGCGCACGTACGTGTCAGATGCACACCAGGCATGCTATTTTTAGACATATGCTTTTAAATTGTTCACTGTAACAAAACTATAGAACCTACATATTTGAAAATTCCAGCAATTATAGATTATATGCATCTGTTAATGTGTGCAAAATCTCAATCGCATAAGTTTTGAATTGTTGCAGTTATTAAACTTTCAATTAAGTAAAGTTTTTTTGTGGCCACCCGATATATATATATATAATATATACATATATGAAAATGATTTCACGAAAGTAACACGTGAAAAATATTTATGATGAATAAAACCACGAAGGAAAGGAAACACAAAAAGGTGCTCAAGCGCTTTCGTCTAATGACATCCTCAGGAACACTGAAGTACATAAAAGGTTACGGCCTATATATAGGTTACAGAAAGAAAAAAAAATAAAATAAATAAATAAATAAATAAATAACATACATACACACAAACATATATATATATATATATACACATACATATCTACACACACACACACATATATATATATATTATATATATATATATATAATATATATATATATATGCAATAAACAGAGAAGTAAAAATAAAAATTAAAAATTAAAGGATTAACAACGAGGCATACAGATTTGTAAGGAAAAATATCGATTTTTAGCACAAGATCAAATGAATTATAAAAATACAAATTTCTACTGGAAATCTACCCGGGTTTTAACACTTTGCTTTTTATAGTCAAGTTTCGATATATATAAAAATAAAATGAAGATTAAAAGTTAATAAAGTAGCATACAAGTTTACCAAAGATTTAGCGCCCTACCCTTTTTATCTAAATCTGTTTTGAAGGAATTCAAAACAACAGGATCGAGTTGAAAAAGACCTTTGCTTATGTTGAAGTTATTTGAAAGTTGAATAATGGCAGACTCAAGAATATTTCTATTAACAATGTTGCTAGAGTGAAATAAAACTGAAGCATTATTCCAATCAATACAGTGGGATAACTCTGACAAATGGACAAAAAGAGCACTGGACAACTGTCCTGTTCTAACGGAATATTGATGCTGTTTTATGCGTGTGTGCAAATCCTTTCCCGTCTGACCTATGTAAAAGGAATCACATTGTTTACACCCAATTTTATAGATAATGCCTGAATTATTGGTAGGGCTATTTTTTACTATGATATTTTTCACAATATTGTTAAATGAAAATACTACATTAATATCCAAAAGTTTAAGTACATTAGCAATGCCTAAAAAGCCCGGGAAAAATGGAAGTACTAAAATATTTTTTGACAAAGTACGAGTGTTATTATTGACACGATAGAAAGTTCGTTTTGCCTTGTTGAGACAAGATTCCATAAACGCAGATGGATAACACAGATCACTTCCAATACCGTTGATTTTTTCCAATTCGGCATCGATGTATTCCGGACTGGCGATCCTAAGGGCGCGGAGAAACATTGATGAAAAAATGGCCTTCTTAGTTGGGGTGTCATGTCCCGAGTAAAAGTGTACGTAGGACAAATTGTTTGTTGTTTTCCGATAGATACTAAACTTAAAACCTGGGCTTTCCCTATGTACACGCACATCCAAAAATGGGATTGAATTGTCTTGTTCCACTTCTAAAGTAAACTTAATGGAGGGGACTTGATCATTTAACTGAAGGAGGAAGTTATCCAGGTCACGATTCATGGGCCAGATACACAAAATATCGTCGACGTACCGCAACTAAGGGATGCCAACCCCCAGGATTCTCGGAATGTAAGTAATTTCGAAAAACTCCATATAAGTATTGGAGAGGAGGGGCGATAAGGGGTTGCCCATGGCCATCCCAAACACTTGTTGATAATACTCGTTATTGAAAGTGAATTTACAGTCTTTGATGCAAAGCTTAATAAGCTCCAAAACAATGTGTGAAGGTAGTGGCAGGTCATACTTATGTAATTCTTGGGAGAGAAAGTCAAGCATATCATCAATCGGCACTTTTGTAAACAATGAACAAACGTCAAAACTGATCAATCTATCGTTAGTTTCAGTACGTGCATTATTCAATTTTTCAGTAAGATCCATGGAATTTTTTACATGTGAATCAGAGATAGTTCCGAGAATGGGTGACAAGACTTTGACAAGCCATTTGGAGAGTTTATAAGTAATAGAGCCCACCGAGCTAATAATAGGGCCCATAGGGTTGCCAGGTTTGTGGGTTTTAATAAGACCGTAAAGGTAGGGCAGAGAAGGTGAAGTGGACATGAAAAGCGGAATTAAGTCCTTATGATCTTTGAGAATGCGTTTCAAGCCACTATTAAATGATTTGATGACGTCATCCTGCGGGTTCTTCCTAAGTTTGCTGTATGTGGCGGGGTCCTGGAGAAGCTCGTTCATCTTTCCGATGTAGTCCACTTTGTCCATAATAACTATGGACTATGGTGTTAGCCTTGTCTGCTTTAGTAATATGGAGCTCCCCATCTTTTTTTAATTGTGAGAGGCCATCGCGAAAACGTTTAGGAAAGTTATCTTCGTAATTACCATTCGCCGCACTATAAACGAGGCCTTTAACTATGTTAAACAAATACTGAGGGAGATTACACTGTTTTTCAAAACACGCGAGACTGTAACAAATTTGTAAAGCCGAAGGTTTTTTAACAATAAAAAAGGACATACCATATCCAAGGGCACTTTTTGCATCGTCACTAATGTTTTTCGAAGAAAGGTTCAAAACACACTTTGAGCTTGCTTTTTTTACTCCACTGACTATTTTGTCCATTTGTCAGAGTTATCCCACTGTATTGATTGGAATAATGCTTCAGTTTTATTTCACTCTAGCAACATTGTTAATAGAAATATTCTTGAGTCTGCCATTATCCAACTTTCAAATAACTTCAACATAAGCAAAGGTCTTTTTCAACTCGATCCTGTTGTTTTGAATTCCTTCAAAACAGATTTAGATAAAAAGGGTAGGACGCTAAATCTTTGGTAAACTTGTATGCTACTTTATTAACTTTTAATCTTCATTTTATTTTTATATATATCGAAACTTGACTATAAAAGGCAAAGTGTTAAAACCCGGGCAGATTTCCAGTATAAATTTGTATTTTTATAATTCATTTGATCTTGTGCTAAAAATCGATATTTTTCCTTACAAATCTGTATGCCTCGTTGTTAATCCTTTAATTTTTAATTTTTATTTTTACTTCTCTGTTTATTGCATATATATATGTGTGTGTGTGTGTGTGTGTAGATATGTATGTGTATATATATATTATATATATATATATATATATATATATATGTGTTTGTGTGTATGTATGTTATTTATTTATTTATTTATTTATTATTTTTTCTTTCTGTAACCTATATATAGGCCGTAACCTTTTATGTACTTCAGTGTTCCTGAGGATGTCATTAGACGAAAGCGCTTGAGCACCTTTTTGTGTTTCCTTTCCTTCGTGGTTTATTCATCATATATATATATATATATATATATATATATATATATATATATATATATATATTACTCGTTTAACCTGTATTTAGGTTTCTTATACTATTATTATTTTTTATTATATATTATTTCCTACATATTTATTTTCGACTAAATAATTGGGATTCGTTTTGAGTCTAAATAGACAAAATGATGTATTGGTGTTTTAGTTAATTCTTTTGGATAATTGCGTGTTAACTTTTTGATGCGCCATCATTTCAGCCGCTGGTAGCTGGTGGCGATGCCAACTGGCTGGTAGGTGGCTGTCACGCTCTCCTGGCTAAGCATCATTGAGCCGTGACAGTGGAAACATTTCTCCATAAATATACACAAGGGAAATTAAATAATTAAATAGTCCCATCTGGCAACCATTAAAATGGCAACCCCCTCTAGGGCAGCTGAGGCTGGCTTATTATGCTTTGTGACACGCCAGTGAGAACATCTCCACTCTCCATTAATAATTAAAATAATTAAAATAAATAAATATCTGGTAACCCCCTCTAAGCCAAAGCCTGCCAAGCCAACTGAGACTGGATTATTATGATTTGTAACATGCCAGCGAGAACATCTCTTACTCTCTCACTCTCTCTTAGGTTAGGTTAGGTTAGGTTAAGGTTTACCTTCTTCTTATGTTGGGGTTTACCTAGGCTAAGGTTTACCTTCTTCTTAGGTTAGGGTTTACCTAGGTTAAGGTTTACCTTCTTCTTAGGTTAGGGTTTACCTAGGTTAAGGTTTACCTAGGTTAGGGTTACCCCTTTGGGGGGAGGTCATCCTCCTTATCCCCCCAAAGCCCCTCTCCCCCTCTTCATGCATCTTGGGGGGTTACTCCCCCCCCCCCTTGCTCCTATTCTGTGAGTCCATACTCCTTTACGTGGCTTAGATGTTTCAATTGCCATATATTTAGGCACGGCTCTATATCATATAAATATAAACTTAGATGCAGAAACTGCAGTAGATATTACTCCTGATGGATGTACTAATCCTTCCTTCATGTTATATTTCCAATTCTGACTACTCTCCCGTACATGTCCAAGTTACATCTAAGCAGTCCCATTTCACAAACATTTCTCAGCGAGTACTACCAACAATAATCAATACTGAACTGCCCTTACAAACTTAAACTTTCTTAATAAAAAAAATAAAAAAAGCTAAAATAAATTCGGCTACTCCAAACAATCTAGCTATCAGGCCTACTCTAACGACTAACTCAAATAATACCCTTAACTCAATCTTTTCTAACCAACAATCTGGCTCAACTCCCATCCCCAAAACATACAGTATCTTGATACTGCCAAACCCGCCCCTACAAATAAGTTGCCAGCTAGATATACTCCCACAGTTTCTCCTGTCCATCAAGATAGGGGCCACCTACAGGCTGCAATAATTCCATCAAAGTCATTAGCACATACCCAGCCGCAACAAAGACTACCATCTACATCTGGGAAAGACCAACGCAACAGTTCTACAATAGATCTTAACCCAGTAAACATAACTCTACTTAAAATTTGGCCAGAGAAACGCCCCAGTTGCCTGAGGCTACCAGAACAATGTTTCAAAATTAGAATTCTACACTTGTTCTCCGAGATAAACTCCGCTACCAAAATCAATCAGAATAGTTTTATACCATCTAACATCCCAAAATACTCTCCACAACCTTCCTTTAACTGGACTGCTTTTCTTCTTAGGCCTACTATATGTTCCTTTACTCTCAAGTAGCTATCTTTATTTATAAATGGGTGTTCCTTCACTGAAATTGTAACTGTAGCATTTTCTGAACTGCTTCAGCTATTAACGTCGTTTTCAACATAACATCCCCATCAGCACCAGTTATTTTTTGGAATGATCGTTCATTCCAGAAAAAGCTATCAGACTTCAAAATGATGCTGTCTACTTCTCTAACTTTATTAGTAGGTTTGTGTGAGACATGGTTACGACCCTCTCTTACCCCTTCATTCCATCATTACTCTTTCTATCGTTAGATAGAGCTCACAGGAATTTTTTGGTGCATCAATCATAACCCCACATACGTCTCACTCTAGTCCTTTTCCTAGGGATCATTAGAGGTTCTTGCCATTAGAGTTGGCTTTAAAACTAGTTGTGGAACTGTGTTGATGCTTTATAACCCATGTGTAGATGTTACAAAACTGGAATTTGATCACTATTTTAGTCAATTTCCAGATCCAATACCAGTAATGGGAGATTTCACTGGCTACCATCAACATTGGTATCCATCACTGGTACGGTCAGTTACTAATCCTTCAGTTAATCAGTTAATCATTCTTCAATTCTCTTTATTCCTCTTCCACTCTGCCTTCCTTAACTCCTCCAAGCCTGTCAACTCACATAGACCCTTTCTCTGCCAAAATATAAACATTAGCTCTCAGTTTAGGTACAGATTTTTTTGGCTTCTGCAACAATAAGTCTTGGTCCTTACATGGGCAGTAATCACTTTCCAGTGTCCAATCAATTCTCTCTTCCACCGCTTCTTCCTTACTCTGTACGCCTCCGTTGGCACCTCACATAAAAAGGATGGAGCTCATTTAAACCTGCTTTGTCTTCTCTTTACATTCCAAGCAGTGACTCACTTGACAAACAAACAGTTCTTTTCTCCTCCATCCTATTAGAAACTACCAAAACTCACTTTAAAGTAAGTATTGGACGCTCTGGTCGCTTACCATCCAAGACTTGGTGAAATGACGAGTGCAAGCGAACTTCTAGAGACTGTCGAAAATCTTTTAATGCTTGGAGACGCTGACCATGCCAATCAGTACGCCTGCACTTCCGTCGGTTGGAAGCTCTAGGTAGAAGAGCACACTTACAAGCAAAGAGGTCATCCTGGTCAAACTACTACTCTCTTTCCTTCTCCACATCGTCATCTAAAGTATGGAGTTTCTTTCATAAAATGACAGGAAAACGGGGACCTTTTCACTTTCCACTGAAAAGTAGAGATTCCAACACTGTATTGCTGGGTGATTGTGCGACAATTGAGCGAGTAACCAGTGAGCGAGTGCACTTTGAGCGAGGGAAATTGAGTGAGTACAAATTGAGCGACTTGACGCAGTGAGCGATTAGGCAAACTGAACGAGCACAAATTGAGCGAGTGAGAAAACTGAGCGACTTGACGTGACACAAATGACATTTAAATTTATTGACATAAATGTGTTCAGTACAAAGACTTAACCTAACCAATCATCAAGGGCGTACAGTTGACCTAACCTGGCATTCAGTTAACCTAACCTGGCATTCAGATATATATATATATATATATATATATATATATATATATATATATATGATCACCTGAAGATCTAATATACATTTTAATTAAATATATCTGTTTTAAATAAATATTTTTTACAAGGTGAATGTTTATTATTTTTGCGTCAGTTTTTTTCGCTCAGTTTGCACTCACTCAATTTGTACTCGCTCAGTTAGCCTAATCGCTCAATACGTCAAGTCGCTCAAAGTGCACTCGCTCAATGTGTATTCGCTAAATTGATGCAGAACGTTGCTGGATAACTTCAGTAAAGTAAACCTCTTAGCACAACACTATGCAAACATACTAAGCAGTTTTCCTCCTCTTAATTATGAATATTTAAAATCTATGTTTACTGTAACAGCATCATCTACATCTAATATAAGCATTTGTGACAGATTTTCCCTTTCGGAGCTAGAACTCTCTATCTCTTCCCTCAATTCAAAGGAAGCAGCTGGAACAGACTTTGTGCCATATGAGTTTATTATTCACCTCCCATCTTCTCTCAGATACACATTATTAGACATATTCAACCAAAGTTGGAGAACAGGAATAGTGCCTCACACATGGAAATACAGTACAATAATTTATAAACCTAAACCAGGAAAAGATCCTTCTAATCCATCATCATAACGCTCCATCAGCATTATATCATGTTTAAGAAACGTGATAATACCCAATTAGGTACCCAATTAGTCAAAGGCCTACAGGATTATTTAAACCTTAATAATGCATTAAATATTAATATATTCTTAATAATACAAGGGTAATTCAATAAGTATCCGCACTTTTTATTTTCACAATTTTATTTTTACATCTGATGGATTATAAACACATCACTTCTCAATATAGTCTCCCTGTTTCTCAGTACACTTAGTCCAGCGATCTAAAAGCTTCCTAATGCCATCGCAAAAGAATGTTTTTGTCTGTGTGCGTAGCCAGTCATGCACCGCCTCCAGGTCATCATCGCCTTGGAATCGCTGACCTCTCAAAGCGTTTTTTAGTGGTCCAAACAGGTAAAAATCCGAAGGTGCCAGGTCTGGACTGTAGGCTAGATGGTCGAGAACTTCAAATTTAAGTTCTTGAAGGCATTTTCTAGTCTGTGCAGCGGTATGAGGGCGCGCATTGTCGTGTAACAGAATAACACCTCCCGACAATCTCCCTCTCCGTTTCGTGCGAATTGTTTACTTTAACTCATTCCGAAGAATGTCAGAATACGATGCACTTGTTACTGTAGTTCCACCCTCTAGATAACGTTCGAGGATAGGGCCTCGTGTATCCCAAAACAGTGTTAGCATAACTTTACCTGCTGACGGCTGCGCTTTGAACTTCCTTGCAACAGGAGATGTTGGATGCTTCCATTGCATGCTCTGTCGTTTGCTTTCTGGTTCATAGTGATGGATCCAGGTTTCATCTTCAGTGATAATGCGCTCCAAAAAGTTTTCACCTTTATTATGATACTGCGCCAAAAGACGAGAGAGAGAGAGCAGACGTCCATACCTGGATCCATCACTATGAACCAGAAAGCAAACGACAGAGCATGCAATGGAAGCATCCAACATCTCCCGTTGCAAGGAAGTTCAAAGCGCAGCCGTCAGCAGGTAAAGTTATGCTAACATTGTTTTGGGATACACGAGGCCCTATCCTTGAACATTATCTAGAGCGTGAACTACAGTAACAAGTGCATCGTGTTCTGACATGCTTCGGAATGAGTTAAAGCAAACAATTCTCACAAAACGGAGAGGGAAATTGTCAAAGGTGTTATTCTGTTACACGACAATGCGCGCCCTCATACCGCTGCACAGCTAGAAAATGCCTTCAAGAACTTAAATTTGAAGTTCTCGACCATCCAGCCTACAGTCCAGACCTGGAACCTTCGGATTTTTACCTGTTTGGACCATTAAAGGCGCTTTGAGAGGTCAGCGATTCCAAGGCGATGATGACCTGAAGGAGGCGGTGCATGACTGGCTACGCACACAGCCAAAAACATTCTTTTGTGATGGCATTAGGAAGCTTGTAGATCGCTGAACTAAATGTATTGAGAAACAAGGAGACTATGTTGAGAAGTGATGTGTTTATAATCTATCAGATGTGAAAATAAAATTGTGAAAATAAAAAGTGCGGATACTTATTGAATTACCCTTGTAGTTCCCTAAGAACTAAACAAAATTAACAGTAATGGGAAGCATTGCGCACAGTGCATAGAAGCTAGTTTGTAGCCTAGGTAGGCTTTTGACTACTTGGTATCTGGGCCTACACTATGCTAGGTTGTCCTAAGTATATAATTATATACAGTAAGTTTGAAACATTTCTAGAAGAGACAACTCGTGTGTACGACTCTATCCGTAGAAGGTAAGGACAGTTTGAAAAATTAGGTCATAACAGCTTAGAAATAGGACGGGTAGGTTAGGTTAAGTTAGATGAGTAGGTAGGTTGGTTAGGTTATTAATTATGGGTTATGTCTGGATTCTTAAATTTACCAAATGCTTTGTATGCTGTTGCATAACACATCAAGTTTATTATGTTTCTCATTAAATCTCAACATGTGCGCCGTTAGTTACACGTAGTACATCCAAGCAAAATTCGAGTTCACGCCGTACGTTCGCTAGCATATCTCTCGTGACACTGCTGATGGCATCGCAAATCCTTGCAAGAGTGTCAGTGTCAGCAACAGGAGTATGGTACCCATAATCCTTTACATATTCCGACAGGAAGAAGTCCAGGGGCGTGATACCGGGGGATCGCGAAGGCCATGGCACCAGCCCGTCACGCCCAATCCATCTTCCTGGAAAAGTGGTGTTCAGGAACTTACGCATTAACAAACCCCAGTGTGGAGGCGCACTGTCTTGCTCTAAAATGATGGATGGTTGAAGAGCTTCCAACTGGGGGTTAATCACGGTAATCACGGACTCTGACTTCGCAAGCCAAACAACACATCTTGCTTTCTCCTGCAAAGTTGCCATTTTGTTTCGGTTAATCACCAATGGCTCCCAATCAGGCACAACAGGATCTGCAAATAAGAGGAAAAAAACTTGGTGTGTTACGCAATAACATGCAAAAAACAAAACATTACTCTCTCTTCTTTGGGTTTCATGTAATTAGTATTATTAAAGTTTATAGTTTGTGTACACCCTATATATATTTGAAAATTGAAATATTTATTGGCAGAAGAAAACAAAACTTCCATAATACAGCTAGTAATAATAAAGACAAAGCCAAAACAACAAAAAGTAATATATATATATATAATGACACTCACACACACGCATATATTATCTAAAGGGTAATGAAAAATTAAAATAATGCACAATTTTGTGAGTGCTTTTTATATTAAAATAACTAAAATGCCATTCATGAACTAGGCATTAAACCGCAGAAATTAAAGTTGTCATTCATTCATTGTCAACCATTCATTCTTTCAATGGAACCTTTTCCATCGTAATTCTAAAGTCATATTTACTTGAGTTACTCCAACTTTTTTAAATACCGTTTGCCTTCTCTAACAACCTTTCCTTTGGGAACAAAATTTACGGTATGGGTTTCAGTTAAATATGTACTGTAAATGTTTCTTAATCTTAGCATTAAAACTTAGATTGTATAAAACTGGATTCAAAGCGGGGGGAGGGGAATAATGCTATTAAAGTCACCATCAAGCTTCGTGATCATCCTGCAGGAAAATTAATACGAGGAGTGTTCACAAAGTAAGTTTACAAGGTTAATTACCGGTGCATTATGCATAGTACAATAATGTTGTTAGTAGTACAATATTTTGTTAGGCATGTGCGGCAACACTGTAAAGTGGCAACATCAGGGGTCACCACGAACCAAAAAGTTCAAGATTGCACCATCAGCTGGTAAGGTGATAGCAACGGTTTTTTGGAACTATCAAGGCGTTTTGCATGCTGAATTCATGCAAAAAGGGACAACAATAAATGCCACTTCTTATTGTGAAATTTTATAGCGACTCCGCACGGCTATCAGAAGAAAACGTCCCAGCTTGCTTACTGCAGGTGTGTTCTTGCGTAGCAATGCACGCCCTCACACTGCAAATTAAACACGCCAACTTTTGGAATCGTTCCACTGGGAAGTCATGGATCATCGTTCCCCCCCCCCTATAGTCCGTCCTGACCTTGCACCAAGACTTCCATTTGTTTCCAGCCCTAAAGGAACACCTCTGAAGTAAACAATTTCAAAACGATCCTGATGCAGAAGTGGCCGTACGAAACTGGTTAAAAAAATAACGGCCCTACATTTTACCCAACCGGCATCGGAAATCTTGTCCTACGCTACGACAGATGATGTTTGAATCTGTTTGGTGATTATGTAGAAAAGTAGTAATAAGTTGTTGAAATACTTGTAATAATTACTTGCTTTGTAATAAAACAGTTTCTTCAAAATACCTTGTAAACTTACTTTTTGAACAACTTTCGTATATAGACATGCCACTTAAACTAACAGAGGTAAATCCAGGCTTCAAATGGACATAGCCTAAGTGATCATGTAGACACAGATAAAATCTTTATTACAAAAAATGGATCACCTGAAAATCAGGCCCCCCCCCCAGCCTTTTTTAGTTAGCTTTATAGGGCTAACTAAAGAAGGCTGTGGCTCTGATCTTCAGGTGATCCCAAAAAATACTCCTCCGTTAATTATGACATTCAAAATCAAACATTAAAATGTATACTAAGTCTATGCAAGATTACATTATATTTGGAAAACAGGAAACCACTTGGGCCTATCGAGGTTATCCACTTAAGTCAAAGTTATATTTTATAATCAAATTTTGCAAAATGTCATTTTCAAGTCAGCTAATTAACATAAAACTATTTATGGAGCTACCAAAATGGCCGACATAACTTAAGCTAAAATATACACTATTTACACAATTTATAACCTACAGTATCTCTTTCATCTCAACTATAACCTAGTCGCACAGCAATAACCCATTAAATTCAGTAACTAATTTTTAAATATCATGAGCCCGAATTTTCCAATTCGGAAGTCGAGAATTTTTCCAAAAACGGGAACGTCGCTAAAAAATTTTGCAGATTTTACAATCTGGTCTCAGCCTAGGGCCAATAGGTTCAGCTTGGTAGCCTAGTTATATAGCCCTAACTCATTAAATTCAATAACCTTTATGTTAATGTTATATAAAATAAAACATTTTACATATTTGTAAATTGGGGAATTGATGAGACAAAACGCCTTTGATTCCACCCTGTCAGGTAGAACTGTGTGGGTTGAGCCACCACACATGAGAATCGTACGCCATACAGGGGCGGAAAAAACCCCTGTACAGAGACAACAACTGAGTTGGGGTGAAGAAACTGTGGAGCTGGTACAGCACACCTAGCCTCTTAGAAGCTGTTTTACAAAGAGAGTATATGTGATCTTTCCAGGAAAGATCACGAGAAAAGGAAATGCCAAGAATGTTAAGAGAAGAGAAAGGACTGAGTTGTGTATTGTTGAAGGTAAGGGGAGAGTTGTATGGAAGATTGTGAAGAGTAGACAAATGAAGGAACTGAGTTTTTGAGACACTGAAAGCAACAAGATTTTCTCTGCGCCAATCAGAAATAGTACAGTAGGAAGATCAGAGGTCAGGTGTATCATAGCTGTCCCACGCGAAGCACTGATTGTCTGTTGAGAGGGACGCTTTGTGAGGCGGGTGGAGAAGTGAAGAGTAGAATCATCGGTGTAGGATTGGATAGGAGAGGAAGTGCGACTTAATAGATCATTGATAAATAGAAGGAAAAGAGTGGGTGACAGGACAGAACCCTGAGGAACACCACATGCATCGGTCAGAAAAATATGTGCTCCGTGTGCATCGGTCACATAATTGGCCTGTCGGTAAGAGACACTGAGGTAAGGTTAATGACAGGTCAGTTACTTGACCGATGCAAACGGAGCACATATTTTTCTGACCGATACACGTGCATCGGTCAGATCGGTCTGGATCCTCCCCTGATCCACAACTGTAGTTATAGATCGACCAGAAAGAAAATCAGAGATGAAGGCACAGATAGAAGGGCAGAAACCCAAGGAGAACAGTTTGGAAATTAATGATTTGTGCCAGACTCTCTCAAAAGATTTTGATATGTCTAGCGCAACAGCAAAGGTTTCACCGAAATTCTGAAAGGAGGATGACCAATAGTCAGAGAGATATGCAAAAAGATTGCCAGTAGAGCGTCCCTTGCGACGATCTAAAAGAAGATTGCGAGAAGAGAGGTGCTTAAAAATTTTCTTCTTATTGTTGTTAATTATTAATTAATTACCATAATTAATTATTAGGAATACAGTATATTCAAAAACTTTGAAAAGGCAAGAAATCAAAGCAACTGGACGATAGTTGGAGAATTGAGAGCGGTTACCCTTCTTTGGGATAGACTGAATAAAAAATACTGTATATAAAAATTTTAAAATATATATATATATATATATATATATATATATATATATACGATATGTAATATTTAAATAAACATATCTCATTTAACCTTTGTTTTGCACTGTAAAATTCAATAATCTTTGTCCTGAAAAATATTAAACATTTCTAAGATATTAAGAGAAACAGCAATAAACGCAGGGTCTTAGAAATATTTGGAGGCTGCAAGTAAAGTGGGGGTAAGGATAACATTTCTTTTATTAGTAAAAATCATGAAGCTGGAGATCTAAGGTGGCGGCGAAAACTATACAGGGTGTCCCATAAGTCCGGCATCATAGGAGAAATTCATATTTTTCTATTTCTACAAACCATAATTCATATGCTCGCGATGCCAATTTCCCGTCCACCATTCTGTTCAGTGACGAGGCTGTTTTTTATGGAAATGGTGAGGTAAATCGACAGAACACCCGCTACTGGTCTCAAAACAACCCTCACTGGTATGCCTCTTCAAAGGAACAAGGTGCATCTCGGGTGATGGTATGATGTGGCATTTGGAAGGATCGCATCATAGGCCCCCTCTTTTTCGATTAACATGTCACTGGAGGCACCTACCTACGTATGCTCAAGGAAGAAGCATTTCCCAGTGTCTTGAACAAAGAAGTAAATTTCCCAACATGGTTCCAGCAAGACAGCGCTCCTGCACATTACAGCACCCAAGTAAGGGAATATCTGTACCAACAATTCCCTGGTCATTGGATAGGACGTCGAGGGCCTGTGGAATGGCCAGCTAGAAGCCCGGATCTCACGCCACTAGATTTTTATCTCTGGGGCCACTTGAAAGCGCTGGTATACGCAGAGAAAATTAGGAGTGTTGAACATTTGCGGCAGCGTATTATTGGGGCATGTAACACCATTACTCCTGACATCATTCACCGTGTGCTTGCTGACTGGGTATCACGTGTGAATTTGTGTATTGAAAACAATGGTGGACATATTGAGCACGTTCTGTAAATAAAAGCTTTTGTTTTGCCTTTTTTTATTATTTTTCCTATGATGCCGGACTTATGGGACACCCTGTATATATATATATATGTGTGTGTGTGTGTGTGTGTAAAATAGGTAAAAGAATTTATATGTGACTGTATGTGAAATAACTCATTTGGGACTATATGAAATTTGACGTGAAATTTTTATTTAAGTATTTTTCCTTGACCCTCATGGAAGTACAGCATATATTATATTATACACTGTCAGGAGTGAAACGCGAATTAATTTAAATCATTATTCTTTATGAGAAGCACAAATCACGTTATCAGCTTCATCGACATCATAAAATGCCTCTACATATAATATGCAACAACAAAGTACCTAATCGTCACAAGTCACAACGCAACCTTGTCTATCGCTCACAGGCTAACGTTTCTTGTCGGGGCACTTAATTGACAAATTATTTCCATTTAGATTAAGTTAGCTTAAGTTGGGCTAGGCTTAGATTAGGTTAAGTTAAGTTAGTTTAACGGGGTGTTGAGAGAATGTTTCATCGATCAAGTATAATAGGTCGTCTCGCTCGTAACTTCTGCAGAAATGCTTGAAAATGAAGTGTTTTGGTAGCGGACGAAATCCCTTTTTTAAGGTCCTTACCCCCTACATCCCAACTTGTCCTATTAGTATTTTGAACTAAAAATATTAACGTTGTATCTGTGCGATTTCTCTCACTCTCGTTATGAACATCTCGTCGCCCCAATTGAAAATATAAACTCGAAAAACGTTTACACTTTCTTCTATTCGCTTATCGTTATCGCCGTCTTAGGTGACCCTGATACTAATGATAAGGAGCCTACTGCATGTAAACCTCATTTAACCTGAGCCAATGAAAAAAACACTTTACAGAAACTTGTTCGAAACTAAAGTAAATTCAGTAGTTTAAATAAACATTTCCATGAATACTTTCTTTGTTCAAAAACCCTTTTTATATATCAATTTTTCCCCCTAAGCAGTTCATTAATACTGTTTCTTTGTGAATGCAAAAGAAATACAAATAAATCACACAGATATAACTATATTATATGCTAAGTACTTGTTAATATTAACATAATTTACTTATATATATATATATATATATATTTTCCCCCGCAAGGGGGTTCTAAGCTCGTGCTCTTGAGTGCTCTTTGTGCTCGTTTGTACGTGCTTGTTCCAGGAGGTTTCACGTGCGTCCTCCCAGCCCTAGTACCCAAGGATGATGGGGCTCGACCTTGCAGTCCTTGTCATCCTTGGTCTTTTTCCACTTCGACTGTCCCCTCCACCCTTTCTTTTTCCTCTGTCTTTCCTCTCACTTTTTCTTTGTTTTTCCGCCGAGATATGCTCTTTTAAATAGAGGCGAATCGGTTCTTCCCGAACTTAAAAAAAAAAAATATAGTACCATATATATTTTTGTGCACATTTATCAAAAGGAAATAATTCTTACTTTTATATAACATAGTAATATCGTGCATTAACACGTAAGTATTATAACAAGAAAATGAATATGTGTAAACATTATCCTCCTTAACACACTGGATAACATGATTTATAAATAATGTTACAGAAATTACATAACTTTTAAATATTATTAAATTATTAAATTACTGATTGCAAAATGGCGCTGAAGAAATATATGTAAAAATATCAAAGTATAATTCCTACTTACGACACAAATTTGGGCATTTCTTTCCAATAATGGATGTTAATTGAGAAAATGTTGGATTTCCGCCTGATTAACTATACCCAGCCCATGAGGGTTCCAAGGGTTACCCGCCTAACAGGTACCTGACCTGCCCTGAGGATCGTAAGAGGAGGCCGTAATTGAGGCCACGCTTAGGACTAACGAAGGACACCGAAGGACACGAGGTTAGGTAAGGCCAAGGAACTTCTTCTCTTCCTCTAAGAAAGTTAAAATATAGTGAGAGATTAAGGAAATTGGGTATGTTTAGTTTTGAGAGACGTTGTTTGAGGGGAGATATGATACAGATGTTCAAAATATTTTCAGATTTGGATAATTTAGACGTAACTCTTCTTATTAGAGTCTGAAGAACTCGAAGACATAATAAGAAAGTTAGAAAATAGATTTGTAGACTGGATCTACGAAAATATGTTTTTAGTCATAGAATAATAGATTTTTGGAATGACTTGCCATATGATGTGGTAAAAAGTAGCTCCATAGTTAGCTTTAAGAAAAAATTAGACGCGCTCATGAATGAGTTTGTAAATAGTGTAAATAATATATATTTTAGCTCAAGTAAGTTGGCTGCTTCAGTAGCTTTTTAAATGGCTTAAGGACAATTAACGGACTTGAAATTGATATTTTGCCAAATTTTATAATAAAATATAACTTTGGATCATTCATCTGACTTGGATAACTTCGATAGTCGCGGGTGGTTTCGTGTTTTCCAAATGTGATGTAATGTAATTCCTAGCACGTAATCAGGGCTTTAAAATGTGTACATATTATTACATATATTATTGACATTATTAACTGTTCAAAAGAACCTTTTATCTTGATAAGATATCGTTCTCGTTGTTTGAATTTCTGTAAAAACGAAGATCGGTGTCACGAGAAAATTTTACTCCTAAAAAATGAATGTGAAAAAATCTAAGTAAAGTTATTTGTAGAATGACTTTACTTAGGTAACTAGATAACAAGAATGTTAACCCTTCAAGACAATAAATATATATATATATATATATATATATATATATCAATTTCAACAAAACAACAAAAAAATGTTTTCATGTTATCTAAACGTAACTTATATAATGGAAAGGTTAAGAGCAGGAAACAGGGGTAAGATTACATGATGGAATTTTATTATATTAATAAAGTAGCGAGACTATTCTAATTATAATGATCAAAATTAGTCTTTTTAAAGTAGTTTTAGTGTCGGTCTTGGGATGCAATTAAGCCTAAGGCGTATGTTAATGCCTTTGGCATTTTGTCTCGCGTCCCTTGGCTGCGTGGTCCGGGGCTCCGCATGCCAGGTTACGCGATATTACCTAAGTTACCGTTCAAAAAAAACCCATGACTGGCGGACTGGCCTGGCCTCAGTTCGCTCGCAGAGGCGGTGTCGGAAGTATGTGTTGATTGTCTCTCCGCCCCGTCCTCCTCATGTGATCTTATTTTAATTCACAGCTTTGAAACTCGCTTAAACTAGCTTTGCTAATCCGAGAAAAATCATAATTAGTGTGCCTTAAATTATTTTTAAATAACGTCTTTTTAAGAGGTTTTGACACTTGCTCTCAAGTATTACGTGTGATAAACCAAGGCTGACGCACGCACACACGCGCGACCTCGTCTCACCACGCTGCCGTGCCGTTGACGACCTAACACAGTCACACCCTGCAGGAGATGACAGCCTAGTATATCGTGGCAGTGGCACTCATTTGTAAGTTTGAGTGTAGCTGTGTTTATTTTTGTAATTCATATAGGCCTTAGAGCTTGGGGCTCAGACTCACATTTTAAAACTTAAGTCTATGCTACACCTACTTTAAGTATTTAATAGGCTAGACCAAAGCTAAGTTAAATTAGCCGCAATACAGAGCCAGTGGTTTCGCCCACAAATTTACCAAGTTCGGGTAGGCCCATTTGTGTTCTCTATAAACTGTACTTCGGCTTAACCTAATTTTAGGTTAGGACGTTGCCCCACTAAAGTAAACTTTAGATAAAGCCCAATTAGGTCATGAACCAAGTTGTAGTGTTAATAATTTTGAGTGCCAGTAGCCTCGGGCCTATATATTTGCTTGTACTGTTAAGTAGGTAATGTTAGTGTGTAATATAAATAAATAGGTCTTATTCTAACGGCGGTTGAAGTAAAATGGCAGCATAGGGTCTCTACATAGGCCTTTAAAGTATTAATGTCAATGCCAAGAAATGTTGAATGTTATGAATGGCTGCTGATTCGAACCTATTAAAGTTCGTTCTATAGGACCTATCTCGCAGTGTACTTTGCTGTCAGCGTAGCCTAAAACAGACGAGGCCTATTCCCTTTGAGCCAGACGAAAGCCAGTGTAAAATTGAGTATATTAACCTAGGCACACTAAAAGCTCTTATCTAACTCTGTTGGCTTTAGGTTTAGGACGTGTGAACACACTATTACCTTGGTATCAAAAGTTTTAAATTGGTTTAGAACTATCCACCAGTGCAGCTAAATAAAAATTTTGCTAAACTTGGGTTAGGCTCTATCACTTGCGGCATCATTATTTTAATATAAAAACAAGCTGAAGTAAGCTTTTAGTCCTATGCCCTGGGTCTATGTGATTGGTGGTCGGATAAAGTAGTACGAAATTGAACGACTTATTTGTGAGGCTTCGGTTCTCATCTCGTGGCAGTATTTCATTTTATTGTACATATCATTTACTGTACATGGACTCGCTTTGAGAAAACTGATAGGCCTACTGATAATGCCGATAAGGACATCGACATCTCCCTTGCATACTTTTTACATATTAGTGGGAGACAAAAAAATAAGGTACTTTCCTGTTATCCCGGACCCCAGACTTTTTTTAACAATTGGTTAGGTTTAGTCGTGATATTTTTGTTAAAACTAACGAAATTATTACAACTTACCTAACCAATCATCAATATATATATAATATATATATATAATTCTACATAATTTAGCACTGTCACATTATTGGTTAGAATTTAGGACCGTAAAAGCGAGGATATCCTGGGGTCCGGGATAACAGGAAAGTACCAAAAATAATACTATTATTTTTGTCTTCCAGGGAAAATCATTGATTTTGCCAAGTTTACGTATCAAATGTTCAAATTTTGGCCTAACCTCCGATCTAACCTATGTATCCTCTTCATGTTTGAAATTATCAAAATTAATAATAATCGAATGCGCTTTTGGATGTCTGTGTATGAAAAGTGTTAAAAGTACAATGCATTATAGACCCTGATGTTTGATATTTTATCCTTCCGAAATGGGTTAGGGTACTCACGGTATTATAGGTCTTATGAAACTGTTTAGACCCAAGTCTGTATATGGACATCGTCCTTTGGATAAAGATTAACCCCTGTCCATCTGAGGAACTGAATAATTTACAATTATCACTTTTTTTTTTTTTAAATCTGAAGATTCTAGGCGTGTTGAGGTGCTGTAGGTGCCTTGTTCATCTCAGATCATTAGGAAATTATGTCCTTGCTTAGTTGTTATGGAAGGATTAGCATAGGGATTACCCCTTTGAGGTTTGGAGAGAATAGTGTTTAAATTTGACGTGGAGCTTTCATTGCTTGACAGCCTTTCAATTAACCTGGATTAGATCTCACCGTCGACCGAGTTCGTCATTGCACATTCTGGTCAGGAAGACCGAACCGACCTCGATGGGCTTTGCAACTGACCTCACCTCGCCTTCAGCGGGGCAGGCTTGGTCAAAGGGGCACCGAGAGGGAGTGAAAGATGGGGAAGTTGGATATTTGTATGAGGCACAGAATGAAGATTGCCTGGAGCAAATGAAGCAAAATAGGTAATCTGCAATTTTTAAGGTGCCCTACTATGTTATTAGGAGGCTGATGTAGGCTCTTAAGCTTAATGTCAGTCGGTAGGCCTTAGTGTCTAGCCTTCATTCCAAGTAGGCTTATCCTAATTAGTGTTAATGGCTAGTCAGCAATAAAATAATGAACTAAAACCCATGAAGGTATTTGCATATGCGTCACGGGCCGTCTCCCATAAGAACCTCCTAATCCCTGGTTGACCAAATACGTTAAAAGTATAAGTTGCGTGTGCAGTGCGACTTAATGAGGGATCATTTTTAAATACTTTGATGCTAAGGTCAAATAGAGGTTGAAAACGCTGCGACAAAGGGGCGGAGGTCATCTTAACTGCTTTGACCTTGGGACTCTGACGGAGATCTAAAAAATAAATAGACTAAAGGTGGCGAGTGGGAGTAAAATTGGAGGGACTGTAATAAATTGGGTTTGAAATTTGTAGGCTTATGAGACTCGACGTTTATGGTTCTTTGTATATTGTTTTTGGTTAATTACCTACGGTATGGTGTTGAGATACGTGGCTTGTGACACTGCCTTCAAAGAAAAAATTCTAAATTCCTCATAAACCTAAGATCGTTATTGGTATCAACTAATGCATAACTCGAAAGCATAAATGGCTCTACGAAATAGACTTGGTTTGGCTTTCATTTCGGCCACATTCGAAGAAGAGATTTTAATGCTGCATTTAAGGATTGTCCTTTTAATTCCCAAGTTTAATTACAATTAATAACATCGTAGTCATTGGCCCAAAGGAAAAGATTCATGGTATACCCTTTGTACTTGGGATTTTGTAGGTCATATTGTTATTTCATTTGTCAATGAAAATTTAACAATTCCGCTTTTATCTTAGGATTGATATAGGCGCACAATTTTTCACTGATAAAAGACAATCACAAGCTTGGATTAGTTTTATAAGTCGTACGCCTACCTCTTCAAGGTTAATGAAAATTGGAAAGTAAATTTGTTTTTAAAAATATGAAAATTTTTTATTTACATTTCTTTAGAAATTTTTCATTTTCTCGTAGTCAGGCCTATTTATAAGTTGACCTCAAATTGTATGGTACAGTATGCCACATTATTGAAACAAATTTCGACTCGGTGTTGGTCGAGCTTGTGTTGTGTTGGTCGAGCTCAATAATTATGTACCGTTTGCAGGCACTTTTAAGAAGGAATGGGGTTTACTGGCATAGGCTTTGGCAATAATTTTTCAGTAAATAGGCCTAGTATGTATCTACGTCACTAACGAATAATCAGTTTATAGTGGAAACCTACCTCCTATGGTATTTGATAGGCCAGAATGGGCCATTCGATTATAGAAACTTGCAAACTTTACATATAAACTAATTAACCTACTAAGCCTCTTGCCAAAGCAAAGTCATTCTGGGGCTGAACTTAATTATATATACACACCAGAACTTAGTTCTAATGTGACTATTATGACACAGGCTATTTTTTTTATTTGAAGGTTTATACTACATTTAGGATTAGGTGTCATCAGTCTGTTTTACCAGCCTTACGGCATCTGATCGACTTAACATTTTATCGACAAGTACAGTGTATTGTGAGTTAGATTAAGATAGGTGTTGATTATTTTGTCTTGTCGACGAAATGAGTATATAGGTCCTGTTTTACTACTTGGCCTACCTTTTAGAACTTTAACGTTCACTTAATTCATACCCGTAGGATGATATACTTGTCCTTCCTCAAAAGCGTATCGTTGACCCTCTTCCTTTTCATAGCTTGAGCAACCAACTTTTGCAACAATCGCGGAATGCCCTTGGCCCTTCAGAGCGAGTTCTCTGCCTTTGACCTCCTTATTATGAAGTGTGACTTGGAAACCTTTTCACACATGAAATCAGTCACAAGCTGAAAAGACTTGCGTTCTGTTCATTATTTTATTACTAGGCCTTTCAGTTATAGAAAACCTTGGTTGGTGCTTACTATTTGTGTAATAACATTGACCTGAATAAAGCTTGTATGAAGCTTATAATATCGGTAGCCTACCTGTTAGCGTAGATGGGTCTGGTCTAGTAGGATAGGACCCACGTACTTAACACTGAGTCTGATGAACTTGCCTTGTAATTTCAAGTTTAAACAAATCTACTGAATCCTTTTGTTCCTTAACAATTTGAAGGAAGTTTATGTATTAGGTACCGTATGAAGTCATAAGCTCGTGTAAACATTTTGAGTGACGGATTATACTGTTAGCTCTTAACGGCTGTTGATGACGTCATTAGTAAACATCTGATATACTATTTCAGAAATGAAGCCTTTTATATATATATATATATATATATATATCCCCGCAAGGGGGTTCTAAGCTCGTGCTCTTGAGTGCTCTTTGTGCTCGTTTGTACGTGCTTGTTCCTGGAGGTTTCACGTGCGCCCTCCCGGCCCTAGCACACAAGGATGATGGGGCTCGACCCTGCAGTCCTTGGTCTTTTTCCACTTCGACTGTCCCCTCCACCCTTTCTTTTTCCTCTCACTTTTTCTTTGTTTTTCCGCTGAGATATGCCCTTTAAATAGAGGCGAATCGGTTCTTCCTGAACTAAAAAAAAAAAAAAAAAATATATATATATATGTAAGTTTTTTTGCGCACACCTACAGGTCGCTACAATTGGTGTAGAACAATGCGGTTTTCACCATTCGATGCGTCTTTTTATTGTGCAGTGCCCATGCTAAAAAAAAATTCCCGAACATAAATCCTGCCCCCCTCTTTTAGGGCGGGGTAATGGTGGAGGGGGTGGGGTTAATGGGGAAACTCAGAAAAATAGATGCGATATATATATATAACAAAAAAAATTAGTGAATCCTTTGCAAGGTGCCAGCCCCCTTCCCCCCTTGGGGAAGGTGGGGGTAAGGGGGGGTAATGGGGAAACTCAGAAAAAAAATTGGTGGGGTAAATGGGGGAGGGGGTGGGGTTAATGGGGAAACTCAGAAAAAAAAATGATAACGAACACTATAATATTATTGATGCACTCGAAACAATAAAAACTATGATTTGGCGGGCCGCAGGGCCCCCAATTACTGTCGGTTCAGTTATTTGGTCAATAAAACTATAGAAATGAACGCAGTCATGAAAATCTTAGGCTTCAAATCCGAGTTCATTGTATTAAGATTTGTGAAGCTTTAGATTTTCATGGCTGCGTTCTTTTCTGTAGTTTTATTGAATGAATAATTGGTTTGCCAGTAACTGGAAGGCCGCAGGCACCCCAATTACTGAGGCCCAAGGTGAGAGGAATAGGAATGATATCCAGATAAAGGGCTACTGATGTTCAAAATAAAATACGCCGTAGGCCCACAATTCAGCCGAAGCACCGCAGATCTAGCAAAATCGGCGCGTAGCGCCGACCTTTTGCTAGTGATATTCTATTTAAGATTGTATGTCAGTTATACTGTAGGACCCACATGTATTTTATAGGGCCTACGTATTTTATTGATACCATTGCAGAAAAAGTTATTGTGCGTTATCGTAAAATGAATTTGGCTTAAATTGACAGAAATATATAATGGTTTAGTTTCATGAGGCTCATGAAATATCTTGTTTCCGTTCGGGCCTACTTCTAACAATTTATCTAGCTGTAGGCCCTTTTCAGACTCTTGCACCACTGCTTCAACCTTATTACCTGCGTACCATATGAGCCTATTGGTCAGGATCTCACGTGGTGGCTATGATTTAGTAGGTATTGTAAACATTCAATTTACGCCTTTAGTTTTATTGCTTTATAAAAGTCATTTGTTCCCTAACCTTTTCTACTTTATTTAAGACCATTTGGATTGAAACAAACCATAAAGAAGTGCTACAAAACAGCGTAATATAATATTAGGCCTATTTGTGGGTCTTGTGCTTAAGTTGTACGGTAATAGTCCTAGGCTACAATTATAGGCCTAGACTTAAGGCCTTAAGCCTATATTTATATCGCCAAGTTCATAGCTCAATATAATAATAAAAAAACAAAAACGTAGTTAATTTTTGAAGTTTATTTGTGATGACTTTCTATGTACTAGCTGTACAGAACCCAACGATAGTTTTCTTTTAAGCAAAAATCCACGGGAATTGTACGGACTTTTCATTCAACCTTAACAGCTGTTATTGTCGAACGTTGCAACAAAAGTCTATGAAAACAGAGGCCTGGTCTTGTCATAAATGTGCATGCATCAAATCGGTTAATAAATAACTTTGTGGAAGTCAACTGTATGAAATTAGGCGTAGCAAAAGATTTATTTTAACGAACAGTAACTGTTTTGTTTCGTCTGAGTAGAGTAAAAGTGGCCTCTTAAAATATTCGAAATGCATTCTTGCCAAAATATACTGAGATTAGCCTTTCTTTTTATAATACAGCCTATTGTAGGTACGTGGAAAAAAGGCCATATACAGAGTAGTTTGGGTTCGTTTCGTAAGCCGACTTGTTAGGGCTGAAAACATAATTAACTTATCCGTGTGTGTGTGTGCACGTCTATATTATGTAAGAGTTATTGTAAATGTCAGGATTTTATGTAGGCTAGACCGTAGCCGATATGGCTTAGGTTTTGGTACTATTATGGGATTAAGCCTACACTTCAGTTTTAAAAATTAAGTAGGCCCTATGTGGGATTTAAAAGATGCCTCTATCTTGAAGTTCCCAAAACACTTTATTGCTTGCTTAGTAGACCTAACTTCTAGATGGAGGATAATAACGAGTTTCTGCTCATCCAAGTCTGACATTTTCATTGAAACAATTTTCAGATAAAAAAAAAAGTTGTCCGTTCGGTATCTGCTCTACTGAATACCGTAACCATGGAAAACTGGAGTCATTTCATTTTTGGTATTTGAAGTTTGTGCCCCCCCCCCCCCCCCCCCCCCCCCAAGTAATATGGCAAACAGGTATAGGGATTAGAGGTGTGGCCAACATTTC
This sequence comes from Bathynomus jamesi, assembly GCA_023014485.1. Lineage (NCBI taxonomy): Eukaryota > Metazoa > Arthropoda > Malacostraca > Isopoda > Cirolanidae > Bathynomus > Bathynomus jamesi. The sequence continues at coordinate 355,801 of JAJOZX010002635.1, read as the reverse complement.
TGACCATAAAAATAATGTATGGTTTAGTGTAAAGTATTTGCTATAGGCCTAAATCGGATATTGCACGACGGATTATAAAATCGCTGAAGTAAAGAGGGCGAAACCGATTGAGTGATGCCTGTTTGAAGGTGGGTCGGGTAAGTCCTGGGGCTCTAGTCACCTTGGGTTTTTTTCGCAGGAAAAGTTAGGATGGCGGAACTGGGATGAGACTAGATTCAGAGGGCAGGTTTAATGCGTAGGCCTGCCCCACATATGGGCCTACAAACGTGAATAGCGTATATAAGCGGTAGCTCGCTATTGCTCGCTATCGCCCTCCGGGCAGGTAGCAGTATATGTCACAGCTAGCTGTATATTGTATATACAACTTGTGTATTTACTATTAAGCTATTCTGAACATAGAAATAAATGCGCTTTGCTCTGTTTTAACTTTTTACTGTAGCGCGTTAAGATTTTTATTGCTTGATACAATGGGTTCCGATGTGAAGCTTAAGATTTTCATGGCTGCGTTCTTTTCTTTTCGAAGTACTTACATTCACTTGTAATATACATTAAATAGCTCGGGCGCGGAGTGACCTAGGACCGGAAAACTTGACAGAGCACATCGTCAGCTCATGGGCTATCAGTTGGTGGTGGTTGCAGAATTTTCCGATGTGCCGTTTAGGCTGTGCACAGTTCCGAAGAAAGCGGACGCGCGCGCGCGCACACATTTTAGCTCAGTAGTATAAAGGATACATATAAACCTGGATCTAGTTACTGTATATACTGTACAAGACTTGTCACATTCCAATGAAACACCATAGGCTTAAGTAAGTAATTATACTGATTGAATTAATGTTTTTCGCAATTATAGCTCCAGACCCTGAACTAATATAATCGATGCTTTCACAGTTTAAGTGGAAGTATGAAGCGTTAAACATCTTTTCACATGCAGCGCCATTCCGCCCATTGTCAGGCAAATAGGGTGTCAAAGTACTGACGAGGTTCAGTGGTGTAGTTGTTGTTGTTTAGCCGATCAGCCCACCCTGATCGAGCAAGCCGGCGGCACGCAGGTAACCGATCGCCCTCTCCGGAGTGGACCAGAGGTTCAGCGCACTAGTGATGTGTTGTGTTCGTTGTTGTGCTAGAGCGGTACAGTCTGTCATAATGTGTTCAATTGTTTGTGGTGTATCCTGGCACAGGTGGCAGGTGTCGTCTATGGAATTGTCTAGTCTGTGTTCATATGTCCGTAAGTTGGGGTGATGTCCACATCGGAATCGTGTTAAGTTAACTCGATCCGATCTTCTCAGGCTGATCTCTGACCTGTTAATGGGTGGCGGCTTCGCACCTAGGACCGCATTCGGACCCAGTCGTGTCAGTGCTTTGTGGGTTAGGTGTGTGTGTGTGTGTGTTTCCTGTACTGTGTGATGTCTGTGGGGCGTGGTATGGAATAGAGTATTTGGTTGTGTCTCTCTGGTGTTACCTTAATGGTGCGAGGTGTTGGTGCATGATTGTACATGTAGTGGCAAGGGTGTTGTGGGTTAGTTGTCGCTGCTGCCATGAATTGTGTTCCCCTCATTTCTAAATGTTCCCTAACTCAGTATTTTTGTTTCTGTGTGCAGGTGTTCTATTGTTGTTTGAGTGCATCCTGTAATGATACGAAGTGCGTTGTTTTGTATTGTCTGTAAGGTGTTTATGTGTGTGTTTAAGATAATGGGTACCCAGCATGGGCTAGCATAGTCCATAACTCAGCGAATATATTGTTTGTATATGAGTGATGATGTTTCCTGCTGGTGTCCAAAGTTTGTGCCTGTTAGTAGCCTAAGCGTGTTAAGTCTTGACGTACATTTGGTTTTAATGTCCTGAATGTGGTTTGCAAAAGATAATGATGTGTTGTATGTGACCCCAAGTATTTTGGTCCTGTGAGTGTGTGGAATGTTGATGTTTAGTGTAAGCTGTGGAATTAACTGGTGTTCTTTTGTGTTGCTTGTAAGCAAGGTGATGGTCGATTTTGTGGGCGCTACATTGAGTCTATTGTGTGTGAGCCAGTCTTGTATACTGTTTATGTATGTTTGTAGGTTATTTGTAGCGGTGTCGATGTTGTTGTGGGTGGATGTTAGTGATGTCATCTGCATATGATGATAAGGTAAGCTTGTTATCTATGGGTGTTGGAATGTCATGCATGTATAAATTAAAGTGTGTTGGTGAGAGAACAGAGCCTTGAGGGACCCCGTTCGGAAAAGCTTGTTTTTGGATGACTTGCCATTAAATGTGACATGTGAGTATCTTCCTGAAAGATAGTTGCTCAGCCACCTTTTGGTGTTATTGTGCATGTTTGTGTTGAGTATTTTGTTTATGAGAGGGAAGCGTGGGATAGCATCAAATGCTTTACTAATGTCTCTTGTTGCTAATAGTGTACGTTGAGCTGGTCGTCTGGAGTTGATGCCATCCATGATGTGCTGCGTGAGGTTAGTGAGTAATGTCGTGGTTGAGTGGTGAGGTCTGAATCCATGTTGAGTAGGCGATAGTGGAATGTGTGGGTTGGTGATTTGTAAGATTACGGTAGTCTTTGTTACTTTGGAAGGTGTGCATAGTAAAGTAATGGGTCTATAGGAAGCTGGTTCTGTTGGATTTTTGTTTGGTTTGAGGAGTGTAATAATTTTACCTTGTTTCCATATGTCAGGAATAATAGTGTTGGTATGAATATGTGCTGATATTTGTGAGAGCTAGTATTCCTTGTGGGCCCAAGTGTTTAAGGTGTATGTTAGATATGTTGTCTGGTCCAGTAGCCTTCGAATTCTTAATGTTTTTGATGATCTTGGTGGTACAATTTATAATTATTCACGACTATCCAAGCATATGAGTAAATCCATCAAACAGTCTTTATTTCAAATCATCAAAACTACGTAAGGCTAGGTTAGGTTTTAAGTTAAAATGGTTTCACCTTTCGACTATCTCATCATTTGATATTTTTTCATTTCGAAAAGTTGATAACTATTGTTCTTTCGACTTTAAAATTAAAAGTACGGAGTAACCTATGTTTTGATGTACTGTAATTCATTATTAACGTAATAAATAAAAAATATGTAAAGTGCGTAAGTGAAATTGTAATATAGATTTCAAAGCCTATGGACAGATGTATACAAGGCGTTATGTAAATAGACATTTAATATAAAAAGTTAAAGGGCCAAGTTATAACTTTAGATAAAGATGTTTATGACCTTCACCTCGGTACTAAGGTCTTATAAAAAGTGTCTGTGCTTTAAATAGTATCGTGTGGTAGTAATAGTTAATAAATATTAATTCTCTCTCTTCCAGCATTAGATGAACTCGTCGTTGTACGGTAAGCTAAGGTCAGTCTAAGGTCTTGAGTAGTTTGGTAGCCTGTACCAGATAGGTGTGTAGGTCATCACCTGATAAAATAACCGCTGTTGCGTGGATGTGACCTCACAGACTGAACTCGGCTAATATCATATTTGAAAGGGTTATGAAACGAGTTGGCGCCGTCCTCTTATCGTGAAGTCGCCCATTCACGCCCCAGAAGAAGGCGAATGACGTAAGAGAATCGCTCGTTGAGATCGGTGGGGACGGAAAGGTGTGTGTGTGTGTGTGTGTGAGAAGGACCGTACATCCGTCCATCGGACAAGAGACGGAACGCCTCGATCTTTCTCTTTGGCTTCCTTCGTGCTTTCACTGTTGACGTTCTTCGAAATCCGTCTTTGGATTGCCCCGGTTTCGGTTGAAGTTTCATTTTAGTTTCACCCGGTTGCTTTAAGTGGAGGCGAAGCTCCGTTCTTGATCATTAGATCCGTCCAAGCGATTGTAGCAGAGTTTCACAACGAACTGCAACGTTTAGACCTTACATTATTCTTAGGTTTATATAGACACCAGTGCAGGTAACGCCATTACACTTCATGACATATACCCTATTGGCCCTACCTATTCAACTACATAACTAAAACATTTAAGCGTTTAGTATAATTTTTTTTTTTATATAAAAGTGTAAAATTTGGGTCATCACATGTTAATTGACGTAATAGCGTACTATTGGATAACTTTTGTTCGAATCGGCTTCATCGCAATCTCGGTTTAACCCAAATCACCTTTCATAATAAATTTATTTTAACTGCTTCTTTCAGGTAAAAATATACTTTGAAAAAATAATTTTACCGAAACTATATATAAATATTTATTGAACATTAATTGCAATTACAATAACACCGATAATTACCATTATGTATAATGGTGAACGAGTCTCAAAACCCATAAATGAAGCCAAGATGAAAAAGAACAGAACAGAACAGAACAGAGCGAGCCCATTAGGCCTAAATTTATCATAAAATGAGTGGAATAATTTTGATACCAGTTTTCAGACTGGAAAGTCTGCATCAGAACTAATTATTGATATTAAATTTATTTTTATTACCACTGTAAAAGTTTGTAACTTGTTATTATATTGAGTAAAGCTTATACAGCCGCTATTGAAGTCTTGCGAATAAGACGCATCATCGTACAGTCAATTAAAGTAATAGTTTTGGCCTAACTAGGGTTACTAAAATAACACACAGCGTGTGTGTGTGTGTGTATATATATATATATATATATATAATTAAAAAGGAATAGGTTGAAAAACAAGATTTTTTAAGAAGGTAAAATGGCCATAAGAGACTTAACCTAACAGTTGGAGTAAAAAGAGACTAACTGAAGGGACTAAGCTGAAGAAGGTGCAATTTTGTGGTAGAGGAGCCGTAGGCAGGTCGCTCATATGGAACCGAATACGGCAAATGAGGCAAAAACCCGAAACACCCCCGAAAAGGGTAAGAAATGAGTAAAACGGACGTCTTACGCGCTCTTGCTATCCTCTCATGATCTAATTAATGAAACGCAGTGCATCCGACCTACAATGACCTACATAGGGCGGATGTTTTCTATGGAAACGTTCTCGTTAGCTCATATAGGGCCTATATAAATTGTGTAGGCTACCATAGTAGCTAGTCGAAGTTCGGAGGGGTAGCATATGGTTCATCGGGCGTACTCCTAATTTCAAGTGGTAGTTTGGCTGTCTTAATTAAAAGAAATGCGTGAGAAATAGTAGGGTAAAAATGTGCTGAAGGCAAAATGTGTACAGTGGACTAATTCTATTTCATGAAGTGAACTTAATATTTTTTATATTAAAAAATTGGAGACTCGAATGATCAACTAAGATTGGCAATGAATCATTGCAATATCCGTTAAGTTCTTGTATACGAATTTGTTTTTCTTTCCGATACGAAGATGTTTATTTTTTTTAATTAGTATATGGTTCCCATTGTATATATTTTATTTCGCTATTTAGTACGGTTGGCATAGTAAGTAAGTATTACTCGATCGTCTCTTACGCGGGTAAGGCTTTAACTTCGAAGTGCCCTTTTACATTTGCGTAGTTTTAAGGAATTTTTTATTTGACACTGGTAATAGGAAGGGTCCGTTTAGTAAGGCTTCAAAATTGTTTCCGTTCTTCCAACGGACATAATGACTTGTCCGTCGAAAAGGTTAATGGTTTTAACGTTACACACGCTTTTATGTAGATGTCCACCAAGGCAAGTATAGGCCCAGATAAGAGAGAGACCTACGCCAAATTGCTAACTTAAAATTCTTTCAATTTAAAGTGATATATGTTGGATAATTATAAATTGTACCCTAAAGAGAGTATATATATATATATATATATATATTGATATATTTTGATATATTTTTAGGACATTTTATATATATATATTTATTTGCATTTAATTTTAACGTTAATCACATGTGGAGTTAACTACGCAATGTATGTAACCTTAAGCTTACATGTTAATACTCGTAGAAATGTTTCGTTTTAACTGTTTTTGTCACAGATTCCTATGAAAAATAATACTTCGATTTCAAGGCCAGAGTGACTAAAAAGGGCAGTGCGTACAAACGAACACAGTGACGTAACAAAATAGGTCATAGGCTACAGTTTAATTTGCATTCCAAAATTGATGTGTTATATATATATATATATATTTTTTTTAAAGTTTCACATAAATGTAAAAGTATTAGAGAAAAGTATTTACGTTTACTTGGTTTTATAAATTATTAATTAGGCTATTAATTAAAAATGTATAATCGCCACCTCCTTTCGAGTGAAATTGGAATTATTGTTTCGCGATTAATGGATAGGCCTATACAAGGTAGAATAAAGGCTTATACAAAATTTAATAAGTTGCCGTTCCACAGGCTTTTACATAGGCTGTCGTTAAGGTCTTGTTTGAGCGAATGAGTCCTGCAGCTATTTTGAGATTTTCAGGATTACTCAACACTGCTCCTCTTGCCCCCGTTCGAGTCATAGGATACCTCTCCCCCATTTTTCCTCCTTCCTTTTTAACTTTGGGCCTTATCCCCCTGTTTGTATAGCTTCCCCCTACCCCAGAAACTCCCCTCCCCTGTTCTCAGGTGACCAGTGACCATAGGGTCGGGTCGGGACAGGTAGGCTCTTTCACAGGTAGGTTACGTTAGGTTAGGTAAGGTGAGGAGGATTTGGAATTTGAAGGAATGTCGGCTTTTGTGCATCATCTTTTCCGTCTTTAGAATTTGGGAAAGATTTCACTTTTTTTTTTCCCTCAGTGGACTCCAAACTCGAGTCCCACCGCCTTCAGATCTTGTTATAAATAGACCCAGTTACATCAGAATCCATGGTAGGCTCTGATATTTGGACGAATGTGAATGATTTGTCAGAGTATTTAAGATAAAATTAAAATCAGTTCGAGCAAATGCACATTTAATTCTTAAACTATCACGAAAATAAACTCTGCAATTGTGGATATTCTTATCTGAAGTTCAGATATGCTTAAGGGGAGTTTATCATTTCCTGTATACATTTATGGGTGGAACAATCAGTGACTATGACACGTGTTCATGTTCGTTTTAGAGCTTTCTCTCGAGTCACGATTGCTGTTCCATTTTTTCTATTAGAAAGAGAAGGATTTAGAAATTTGCTACCTATTTTTATTATGGTTAATCGGAAGTGATGAAATGTTAGCTAACGAAATACCTTGTTACCAGGGCCGTTTCTAGCCATTAGGGGGCCCTAAGCAGTATACCCATTTGAGGCCCCACCCCTCCATCCACCAACTCACGCCTTACTACATCACCTCAGCGCGCGCGCACACAAAAACTGGCTGTGTTAATAAAAAACAATTATGAAACAATTTTAATGAAACATTTATGTCCAAAACAACAAATATGTACTTTCAGAAGACAAACAGAAAAAATACTCCATGAAATTCCTGAAAATTAGCTTATACATTATTTAGAATAAATGACACAGAACTATGTATAAAAAAATAATGCAATTATCAACTACCAAACAATTACGAACTCTGATACAATCTTGTAATAGCTAACAGTTATACAGAACAGTCTAGGGGCCCTCTAGTAGCAGTGGGGCCCTAAGCGGCCGCTTAGTCTGCTTATGCCCAGCGCCGGCATTAGGATATTTCGGGCCCTGTGCAGAGTATACTGTACGGGCCCCCCATGACACAAGTCAAATTGTTTTTCATTGCTAATCATTTTATTTTAGTAGATTGTTAACAAGTACAAGTAAAATTTAACTATACAAGTGCACCTGTAACAGAATACCAACAGACCAACAGCCTTTACTATTATTACTACTTATTACTTTATTATTATCAAATATTTAAACTATCATAAGAGGTTTCAACCAGCGCCGGCCTTAGGATATTTAATTAGGAATAGGATAATTCAATTTAATTAGGATAAAAAAATAAATTACATTAATTTACACCAATTTTGGCACTCTGACGTCGATGGTAAATTTCTGAAATTTTCGGGCCCCCCCTAAGTTGCGGGCCCTGTGCGACCGCACGGTTCGCACACCCCTAAGGCCGGCACTGTTATGTCAGGAAACGGCCCTGCTTGTTACTAATCATTGGTACCATGACACGTGCCAGTGTTCCCAAATTCATGCACCATGCCTGCCTTTGCGTTCCTTGATTTTTCAAATGAAACTTCGTGAAATGTTTTTGAGACTACAACAACAACAAAAAAGTTCATTCTCTGCCGTGACGTTTTAATTACCTGTATGGTGATGTACGTCATAAAATCAAATTTAAGTTTTTGGATTAGGCCAGGTTATCATCCATTGATGAATTATTCAAGGTCTAATAAAGTTTAACGAGTTTTGCATTCACCGTAACGCAAGTTTTGAATAATTATTATTTCCTGTTTCGAGATCTTCGTGCGAATTGCAGTGTGTCATGGATTCTGTAGGAAAAGATGTTCGGCCCGGCTTTGGTGTCGTTCGTTGAACGGCAAATGAATGCTCGTGATAGCGTACAGAAGATATACGAAGACTGTGAATGCAGATAATTATCTCAATGATGCTTTGGGATCACGAAACACGATCATTGCTCTTAATATTACCGTATTTTATCGTGACTGCATGAATGTGGTGGATTGGAAGCGAGATAATACTTCGTGAATACTTCATTCATAACAGAGTGTAGAAGTCCATCACTTATAAATTTGTAATAATAATAATAATAATAATACCGCAAGCATGCGACCTCCCTCCCTATATCCCTCTCTGTCTCCCTTTCACTTCATATCTTTTCAGCTTACATAGTCGGTTCGACTTGGATTGTTACCTGGCGGTTGTTACCCAACGGTTACGTTATAGGCTTACCAGTCGTACCTGAGCTATGTTTAACTTAAGGAGAAAGTTGAAGAAAATCGGTCTTCTGGCTTAATATTTTATAGTTTATCAGATCGGATATTTATTTTCTTAAAAGTGAGTTAAAGAGGAAGATACCGTAATCGTTTTTCTAATGTTTTATTAGTCATGCCCATACGGTATCTTAAAATTTATTATGTTATAACAGTACGCTTATACCTTCAGTTTTACTGTACAGACAAATTAATAAAATTTATATAGAGGTCCTATGATTGGCGTGATGTAGGAAGGGTTTTCAAGAAACATTAAGAAAACCCACATATATATATATATTTATTATTATTATTATTATTATTACATAAAGGAGACCTTGCACAAAATGACCCTATACGTGGAGAACACCAACATTTGCCATACTCTGCAAGGTATTTCCGAAATCAGTTAATAAGACGTTACTTCAACCTTAGCCTTGTCCAGGAAATGAAAATTTTATTTCGTTGTTTGCTATTTCAACGAGTTTTTATTTCACCTTTATTTGCTTACCTTTGGAAAATGTCATCAGTAGGAATCATATTGATTTAAAGCTTGCGTAAAGTACTCCATGCACCTACTTTCGATTTACGGAACTTCAGCCTTTTACCTTAATATTGTGTAATAATTCACCCGTCTTTGATACAAGTCTGCAGCTTTGGTACCTTGTGCATAATTTCGTATGAATGATGGTCAAGCACTCCAGAATTTGTATGTTTACGTTTAAACCAACGTATAATAATAATAATAATTAAGAATTCATTTAAGGCGTTTTGGTACCTCATTTTATAATTTGTACTTCCCGTTTATACGTCAAACGACCAAACTGATACAGTATGGTTGGAAAGTAGTTTGAAATGGTGGCATGCCACATTTACTTCCCGAAGTCTCATGCTCACAATGTTAGAATAAGTGGTTCGTTTCCTGTATCGCTTCGGAGCCTTATAAGGAGTAGAGAGAGTCCAGGTGCAAAACAAATTAGAATTGTACCTTGGTCATTTAAGTTGATGCGTTGATGGATAAGTGTTACACGTTTTATTTAAAGAGAACTGAAGAGGATTAATTTCTTTACGTAGGAGATTGTACTAGATTTTTATTAGTGCGTAGGTTGAAGGTATTTTGTTCTCTCGGTTAGATTTTGACGATAAAAAGTTATTGTATACGAAAAATTGTCCATATTTTAGTTGATTTAAAAAATTAATATAAAACTGACCGCACTTGTATTAGCCTAAATTGTACCCTACATACTAGTGATGTACCGTTTCCAAAATTTAGCCGGTGCCGATTCCTTGCCTATATTTTTAAAAAAATGATTTCCCTTCATAAATTTTACTAATCTAATGTGAAAACTTTCATTTTTCATATTTTAATTTGTTTAAATTGTTTTCCTTAGCTCACTCCACAAATACACAGTACCAGAATTTGTTACTCATATACCATAGCTAAAATTATTATTTTTATTACTTAGTAAAATGCTAAAATAATTTTATTTTAGTTTCATAAATTGAATACCAATATTTAAAGTAATTGCTTTTCCTTATCTTGAACCTATTTTCTTTCTCAACAATGTAAACAACAAATTTTTTCACTAAAATTTCAAGTCGCTGGTGGCCAATTTGAATAAAAAAAAAAAATAAATAAATAAAATGGATATACAATTTGGGTTTATAAAATAATTAAAATACTTAAAATAAAATCAACTTAGGCTAGTAAGATGGTTTAATATATAAATTATAAAGCACAATTTAATATACAATTATTAATAATACAGAGTAGGAGATTACAATAGTGTATAATATTTAGAGATTAGCTTGTTAGAGAAAATGTCAATTTATGGGTACCCTATTTTATTGAGCTTTGCCTTTTCCGTGAATGGAAAAATGTATTTTAAGTACAGTAATTTCACTTTGGAATCACTATAAATTATCGTAGTGTGTTTTTTTGTATGTTCAGTTTTCCATAAATATATATTTTGTTCTGTAATGAAATTTTTAAAATTTCAAAGAATCGGTAAGAGAATCGGCTAAATTTGGCCGATGCCCAAAATATGGCTGATTATGCCGATTGATCAGTACACGACTACTACGTACAATCTCGCTTGTGGGGCCCCAATTAAAAGAACCTTTTAATGGGACCCCACAACATTCAGAACTGTTAACCTATAGTTTAGTTGAATTTTTCTCTATTATTATTATTATTTGTTGGTTCTTTATTACATATTTTTTTCTAAATAGGATACTTTTTAGTTGAAGGTGTATGACTGCATACTTCTTTTAGTTGTAGCGTAACGACTTAAAATTTTCAAATTCCCATTAAATACATTTCATAGGTATTATGAAATACATTTCATGTCATATTTAGCGTTGTGGCTAAATCTCGTTTCATATTTTTTATTTATGCCTTGTGTGTGTGTAATCTCACTTTTGCTCCATGGCTTCGCTTATTTACATTTACATAGCCTCGTATGTTTGTCTTTTATACCTGAAGGTAGTTACAAGATGCTTGAACCTCTAACTTGCGTTCCATACCTAGCCTCTGCTCGGACTCCAGCTTAATTAATTAGTTTAGTCCATTCACGTTCTTAAATGACGAGGAAGCGAGTCTCTCAGTTTCGTCAGTGCTTTGAATTTCAACTTCCCTATATGCGAGTATCCTGCTGTAGATTTTAATTTTTAGTTTTTTCGTTGAACGAATTGTTTAGTCTCCACCCCCCTCAAGCCAGGTCACAGGTCACGTAGGGCGCCACTTCCGGTTAGGTCACGGCAAAGGTCAACAGCGGTTTGTGTCAAGGTTGAAAGCCACTAATAGGGGAACTCGGTGCGTCACATACGAGTTCAAGGATTTATTGCATTAAAATGCTGACGAGATGTTCCAAGAGCCAACATCCTCGCATTCGCTTGCTTCCAACTCAATCCGATTATCCTATCGTCCACCAGAAGAGACGCAAGGCCGTGTAAGGCAAGATCGAGACAAGGCGTTACTGATAAAGAATTTTACGCAGCGTTTAATAGCATTTACTCGGATTTTCCAATGGACTTCATGAACTTCAGTTTTTAAAATACGCAATTTTACTACATTATTATGTGAAGGAAGCAGTTTTATACGCGTCCTGTATATTGCTTCTTAATTATACGCATATTACATTGCATTTGGTATGTTTTCTCTATGTTGCTTGCATTCCTTAAGTGGTTAGACTTCTTTTTCACTGCTTTGAGTTCCCTTATTTGAAATCAATTATAACACCTACTCTGAATGAAAGGGAAGTCACTCGGGTGTTCATATATGTGTGTGTGTGTGTGTGTGTGTGTGTGTTGTGAAGGTAATTATTATTACAATAATTTCATAACAGGAGTTACTTTGATGAATCTTTAAGTATGTATTTTGGCTTTACTTGTACGCGTTACTGAATCTAAATTTTTAGTCTTCCCACTTAATTCCATGATGTTTCCGTGCATGAAATGACTCAAATAATATTCTCTGATGCTACTTCCTCCTTCCATTTTTGCTTTGAAGTTTATTTAAATATTTTATTGAAGTGTTTATTGTTTTATTTACAAAGATGTACAAGATCTTTAAGGGTGTACGACAGCGGGGTCATCAGCAAATTCGATGGGATTACCTCCTTTCAGCGTGTTTAAAATGCCACTAGTTACTTAGGGAAGGGTTAATGTGTTTATTCGCGACTGTTATTCATATATAGACCAAACTTAAGACTTAAGTATAGGTAGATTTGTTCTTTTTTAAATTTACCGATGTAGACCCAACTAGTTAAAAAAAACTTTCTAACTGCGCCATTTGATTCTCATCCTTATATAATAATAATAATAATAAAATGATTTAGGCCTATTTTGAAAACAAAAGTTATATCTGAATTTAATCATTAACTAAAATTTTGTCAATTTCCGACCTCGAGTAGATTATCATATTTGGTGAGGGCGTGATAAAAAATAACCAATCTCTGTGTCGTTCTGTCCGAAAGACGAAATGCGCCCGCGTTTACGTTACTTAGGAGGTGCTCTTATACAACCTAATCTCTTTCGGGTCACCAAACATGACCTCGTCACGTAACGACTTGGCCGAAAAGGTCAACCGAGAAACTTGGAGAAAAATGGATTTTTTTTTTTTTTTTTTTTTTTTTACCGACAGAATTTTCTTCTGGCAGTGTTAGCTACATTTGTTTCCTTCCCCCATCACAGATGCTGTACTCTAATTCGTGTATCCTCAATTCAGAATTTGAATATTACGAAGTAAAACCCTTTTTAATACAAATTCCTATACACCTTCACATACGATAGTACTTATACCTTCTTGAAATACAGTCTCTTCCGTGCGTTACGTTCAGACGCTCTCAAAATAACTGCTCTTTATGAGCACCTTTGGTTAGCTTCCGCCCGAATTGTTCATTCTGACGAAGGTCAAGCTTTTCACTCCACCTTAGACCTACAATTTAACGTGGAATCCGAACCACGCTACACCAACAGCTCAGCATCTTAACCACTAGGCCACCAGGGTATCCATTTATCTACCAACCACTTTCTTTATTGTATGGAAAGATGAACAGCTGGGTTTTGCTGCGCGCCGGCTGCCGTCACCAGGTCTCGATCCCGGGGCCGATGGATTTGTAGTCAGCGAAGCTAACCACTACACCACCCTGGCGCACAGTTAGAGAGAGAGAGAGAGAGAGAGAGAGAGAGAGAGAGAGAGAGAGAGAGAGAGATATATATATATATTATATATATATATATATATATATATAAATGTGTTTTTTTTTTTTAATAATAATAGCGAGTAATCTATTTATTGGTGCCATATGCCACGTTTCGTTTGATTTCTTCTATTTAATTAATACGTCCACTGTTGTTAATTTTTTCAGAGAATTTTCATTGTGGAAAATTTACAGGCTGAAAAGTCTTTGAGTAATTACCTACAATTAGTAAGTATACAGCGTCTTGAGTTTGTATTTTAAAGCTACGCTATGTTCATTTTCGTTCACTCAAACTTTTTTCGGTTGCAGTCACTTAAGAGTGATTTTTATATAATAAAGCCCAATTTAAAATAATAATAATAATAGTAGCAAAATAACTAATTTAACTATATGTATTATTAGACTAGCTATTTGGGAGTAGACTTGAAATTTTGAAATCCTAAAGGTTGAATTGTTTTCGCGTTGTGTTTGTCGGGAGTTTCTCATTATGTTCGTGTTCCTTTTACATCAAATTCTAAATTGTTTTGAATGTGTTAAGCTCGGCTTTCATCCTCATTCCCACACTGCTTTTATGGCTATTGAAGAACGCTTCTGTTAGGGGCGTACACATCGCGCTCACCCACCGTTTCCATTTTTCCTATTTTACATTAAACAAATTATCAGCTTCAAACCAGATAACACTTTTGATTGGCACCAGCTCAATTTTTTGGATTTATTTTTCATAAGCCTTTATATATATAATATATATATAATATAATATAAAATATATATATGTATATATAATGTGTATATAATTATGTATATATAATATGTATATATAATATGTGTATATTGTATGTATATATATATATATATATATATATATATATATATAAGCAAACAACCACAACGAAAAGGAAACACAAAGTCCGAGCGCTTTCACGAAAGCGCTCGGACTTTGTTTCCTTTTCCTTGTGGTTGTTTGCTTATTAATAAGGTCACGTGTTATTTTGTGATTCTAGTGCATATATATATATATATATATTATATATATTTTATATATATATATTATATATATATATATATTATATATATATATATATATATATATATACAGGGTGTCCGAGAATTATCTGTACAATTTTTGGCTGTTATTAAAAGTCAACCATGAAGTGTAGAAATTCCAGTGTTGTCCCATTTTACAGAGAATCTCATTAAGTTTTTTCTGATACCAAGTTTTGACAAGTTTTTTAGAAATTCCAGTGTGTCCGAACATTATCTGTACAATTTCATCTTTTAATAAAATTCTTGATAACACACGTAAAATTCTTAAACAAGATTGTTTAGAATCTGTATTTTCAAAAGTTTCTTTTATTAAAGTAACATTGTTACAAACATTCGATATGTGCACCATCAGTGATTCGCAAAACATCCAATCGATAACCCAAATGTTGCCATGTATGCTGCAGCATATCCACATCAATTCGCTCAATAGCAGCTGTGATTCTTGCTTTTAAATCATCAATGTCTGTCACCCGCGTACATTTCTAAAAAACTTGTCAAAACGTGGTATCAGAAAAAACTTAATGAGATTCTCTGTAAAATGGGACACACTGGAATTTCTACACTTCATGGTTGACTTTTAATAACAGCCAAAAATTGTACAGATAATTCTCGGACACCCGGTATATATATATATATATATATATATATAATATATATATAAATATAAATATATAGATATATATATATATGATAGATTATATATATATGATATAGATATATATATATATGATATAGATATATAATAAATAGATTATATATATATATATATATATATATATATATATATATATATATATATATATATATGATATACAGGGTGGGCCGTAAGTTTCCATACATAGGAAAAATAAACATTTTTTTATGGACAACCATTTTTATTTATATAATATGCTCTACATGGTTGCCATTGTTTTGAAAACACATTTCAATACGTGTTCCCCACTATTGATGAACACGCATTAGCACAGTTGACGTTATGCTTGTAATGGCGTTGGTGATACGTTCCTTTAGATGATTTATGTCTCGTATCTTTTCCTGATACACCATGGCCTTCAAGTGCCCCCAAAGATAGAAATCAAGGGGGGTGAGATCTGGGGATCTGGGAACACGTATTGAAATGTGTTTTCAAAACAATGGCAACCATGTAGAGCATATTATATAAATAAAAATGGTTGTCCATAAAAAAATGTTTATTTTTCCTATGTATGGAAACTTACGGCCCACCCTGTAGATATAGATATATATGATATAGATATATATGATATAGATATATATGATATAGATATATATGATATAGATATAGATATATATAATATAGATATATATATATATATAATATAGATATATATATATAATATTTCGGTTCAAACCATAAAGAATATGGTTGCTTCTCTGTGGTCGCACTAATGACACTGATCGACGAAACCAAACACTAGGCAAGTTATTGCAGGCTAGGTTAGGTTATGATAGAATAGGCCGTTAGTTTTTAGTGTCGATTGTTTGGTTTTGTCGACGAAATAAGTTTGTCTTGTGTGGTTATTTGAGAACATCGAGAAGGTGCTTTACGTTGGGATGTACTTATCTGGTTCTTAACCATGAGAACCCTGTGGGGGGCGTTATCCTTAAAGGGGCGCCGCAATTCTTGTATGAGATTTGCCGAGAAACAAGTTTCCAATAGACTGAACCGAATTTATGAAAATTGTAAATGCAGAATGGGAAGCGTCAAATATATATATATATAATTTATTTTTTCATAATTTTATCGTTTGCATTATAGGGTTAACTTAATACCAAAATATGCACTTTCTCCACTATTCTCTTTCGTAAGTTTTAAAGATGATAATATTATCGGTAAGTGTGCTTTATTATAAATTCCAAATGTATTGTTTCATATTGTTACCTTTAAAGTTACGCGTTAGTAGAATGGATTCCTGAAAGCTGTGAATAATTCATGTTTGGAGGGGAAGTGGAGGATTTAGCATAGGAAGAAGGCAATAAAGTGGGTTTATTTTGAGACAGAAATGAAACGGCGGTCGGAAGTAATGTTCTCGATCAGAGAGAGAGATTTTTAATAAGATACAATTTGTACACTAGGAACGATAAACATCTCTAAAGCGATAAAGTTTAGGGAGAAGAACGTCGAACGCAGAATTCTCCTGGAGAGGCTGTAAGACCTTCCAAAGCCACCGAATATATTCGAAGCGGGATTAGGCTGCGAGGTTCGGGTAGTGAGTGTTTCGCTGAATAGCAGCGATTGGGTGGAAGGAGCTGATGCGAGCGCTGGGACCAGTCCTAATTGATCGGTCGGGGTCAGCAAATCTAGATTTTTGGAGGGTTCTCGGAATGAGTGTCCCCCTCCGTCCGTCCGTCTCAAAAGGTCTCCTGGAGTTGGCCTCCAGAATCCAGGTAATACTGGAAGTGCGGTCGTAACTTTACCATTTGGCCACATTCAGTCGCCCGTCAGTCGGCGAGTGATCAGGAACTGCTTGTTGCGTTCTCTCTCTCTCTCTGTCTCTTTCTCTCTCTCTCTCACACACACACACACACACACACTCTCCCCCACCTCATCAGTTTGCTCTAGCACTTATTCCATATTTCCATGCCATGTGATGTCGATGAGTGATTTTGATTGATGTGCTGTGTCTAGCATTTAAACTAAATTGAACGGTGTGCAAAATAAATGTAAATTTTACAAACCTTACTTAGTGACGTTAGTGTACTGTTCAAATAATTATTTTTGACTAATTATGGAACTTGGTAAGTATAAGGCTCTGTTAGCCTAGGATCCTTTAAAATTGTGTAGGCCTAAAAGTTTTCATGAAATTTTTCTTAAAATTTTGTTGTGGCAGAAAGTAGAACAGTTTATTGATATTCATAACTAACTAACTAGATATATATATATATATATATATATGGTGTTTCAGGTCGACCCTAGAAATATGGAAATTGGCGGAATTTGTAACAAGTATGTAGGAATTGCTATGACAAACTTCAAATACCAAATTCTGCCAATTTCCATATTTCTAGGGTCGACCTGAAACACCCTGTATATATATAAATATATATATATATATATAAATAATTTCCCCCCAAAATCTTACCGAATACAAATGAATATATAAATTTACATACAATTAAGTGGAGACAAATATTCGTAGAAAAAGTCCAAGGTTTCTTTTAACTGTAATGGAAATGGTCATTTTGTATAATTTTTTTGAAAAATAGGTCAAGGCCTAATGGCCTATATTATACAAATACTGTACGTATTATGTTCGTGAACTGAATAAGTGGAGTATTGTTTTCATTGTACAGAGGTTCCTTAAACAGTTTCATTTTATGTACACTAATTTGTTCTATACTTTGTCATAATTCATGTGACAGTGTAATGTTAACGATAAAAATGTCTCGTCTGCCGTTCACCCCCCCACCCCTCCTCACAACATTTGGTCGTTGGTGTTTTTTATTGCAAGTTCTTCAAAGGTTTTTTATGAGAGGTGTATTTTCTAATGTCACACACACACACACACACACACACACACACACACAATGACACTTTTTCTGTGATATATCAAAATTTCATTGCTTTTACTGTATTCCTTTAGGAAGGGTCATTTTATCTATTTGGGGTCAAATTGACCCCTTGGTTTCTCGTGAATGTTATACTGTATATATTTCAGTTTTATGTAATTTTCATAAACTTTACTTTATTTCAGATTTATTTCATGCACACCCACCATATTCATAGATTAATTTAATAAATTTTGGTAAAAGTGTCAAGAAAGAATACTTGATGATCGTGGAATTATAAAAAATGGTAGAATCACCATTGAAATGATTTTTTTTATCTTTGTATTTTGTATCATGAGTCAGAACAATGTGAGAGATGATATTCTTTAAAAGTTCTTAAATATAAAATACAATGTTTCATTCATGGGATTGTCCCATTACAAACTTTTTATAGCAACATTTTGTAAGATTTTAGGCCTAGGGTCATATACACCCCATGGTTCCAACAACGCGAGTAAATTGAAGGTTCCTGACGAGGGTTAATATCCCCGATTTTCATCCGTTAATTTTTTTAGGTTAGGTTGGGTTGGGTGAGGTGTGGTAAGGTTAACCAAACCTAACCTAAAATCTAGGTGTGTAAGGACTTGGGACATCATCCGAGTTATTGGGTTAAAATCCGAACGTGGGTGAAATTCGAAAAAATAATCAGTTATTGTGTTAAAAAAAAAAAAAAAATTCTATATTTTTAATGGCCCTTCCTCCTCCGTACCTTAACGAAAGAATAAGTGATTAGTTCGAGTTAGTGACTTAGATTATCGCGAACAAAACATTACATAAAAATCATATTTATTACAGGAATATTTCTGAAAAGATTCTCTCTCTCTCTCTCTCTCTCTCTCTCTCTCTCTCTCTCTCTCTCTATATATATATATATATATATATATATATATATATATATATATATACGCACTCACATATGTTGTTGTGCGCGCGCGCGCGCGCGCCTTCATTCATAACGTGAATGCCCAGTAATAGAGAGTAGCTGGAAGCTTTTCTATTGAATGCAAATAAAGTTATTGAGGGAATGTTTTATTCTATGCAAATTTGGGTAATTGAAGGAGCTTTCTTTATTCATGCGTTGCTCTTAAACAATATTCACGGCAATCATAAATTCGTGCCGTTCAGTTGTCACGGATGCTAACACACCTTACGAAACCACCGTTAGGTTTCTCTCTGCGGCATTTGAAGTAGGCTCGCCCTTCTACAGGAGTTGACAGTTTTTCTTTTTTTTTTTCCATGAACGAATCATTAGAAGTAGAGTTTTGGAACTTTTCGTTTCGTTGTATGGGTTTTTGGCCCTTAATACGCCTATTAAAAAGGTTTATATTAAGATGTTAACATAAACCCTTTTCATATATAATTTCATTTGTAACAGTAATTTGTTTAGAAATATTAGTTTTTAGTTAAGCCAGCACACCGAGGTTTTTATCCACTGAGGATACACACACACACACACACACACACACACACACACACACACGTTGAAAAAGGAATGTGCTGAATCTAATTTTCGATGATTTAAGATCAGTTTCAGGTAGGATAACCGCGCACACGCACACACACACATATATATATATATATATATATATATATATATATATATATATATATATATAATGCTGAAAAGAGTCGTGTATCCACTATAGGAATGTATTTATTGTGCATTTAATCTGTTAACGTTTATCTGTGGTGTGATGGTTGGTGGAAGGGCAGTGGTGGAAATATGTGACCGTTGCCCATCACAATGACGCACAAGAAAAAATATTAAATAAAATAAAGCCTCTTTTGAGCTGGGGAGAAAAATTTTCCAAAAGAGATCGCGCTCACGGCGGTTGAATTGCCCCTAGGCCTATACGACGAAAAAATAGCTTGCATTCACTGGAGGCAGACATTGCTGAAAGCTTCTTGTAATTAACACACACACTAATATATATATATATATATATATATATATATATAAAATTTGTGATTTTGATATAACTTAGAAAAAAAAAATCAAGAATTTGAATTTGGATACATGCAAAACGTTATATTAAAATCCTTCATATATAAGTAATGTTGAATAGAATAAATATATAAGCCTCTTAAGGATTGAAATGAAGTTGGTTGGTTTTTGTTGACTTGTGAAATTCCTGAGAGCGTGACCCTAGGAGTGACTTATCACTTTTGTTCAAAAACAATCGCCTTTGTGTGTCCAATTATTAGCAATAACTTTTCATTCTCGTATAAAATTTATCATGGGTAATTTTTTCTTCTAAGTTTTTGTCTTATGTATGTGTTCGATATATATATATATATATATATATATATATATATATATATATATATATATATATATATATAATATCGTATTCTTAACTTATTAGGACTATTTGTTTATTAGAAAGCTTTTGTTTCCTTAATAAAGCGAACTTCATTAGGGATGCACTTTAGACCACTCTACGAGCACACTAAATGGATTTCTTCCCGAATGTAGCGTACATTATTCCATGGAATATTAAGTTAGTTTTCAAGACAGCAACCTTTGATAAAAGGTTTTGATTTTAGAACGGGAAGAAACTCTTCTGTATCCTTCGAAAGGTAAAACGAGGAGATCAAAGCTATGAAGTAAATGCAGAAAGAGGTTACTAAGAGGGGGTTAATTTAATCTTAAAACAAAAGCCTTGAGAGCTCACATTGACATAGGACGCGTCACTATTCTGCAACTCTGTATCATGTTTACTCGTTCAATTTGCAACCGGCCCACAAAAGAAGTTTCATACACGATCAAATACCAAACCATTGTAAAACGTATTTCTCGCGCTTCGACATTTAATTATGTACGAAAAAATTGGTTTTGCAATAATGGTTTTGCTATATATATATATATATATATATGTATATATAGATAGATAAAGTAGATAGAGATATAGTGAATGTTACTAAGAAAACATTACAAATTCATGAGGGACACAAGATTAGTTATTAATTACGATATATCGCATATGGTACATTGTATAATCTCGTTCTTTATTAAAACAGTGTGTGATGAAAACTTAACAGCTTCATTCGTCATTGTTATATACCGGTAATTGTTTGATGGGTTGTGCTGCAACCAGCCACTTTCTGACCCACTTCCTCATTGACCTTGCTTATTTTAGTATGTTATTGAAATTTAAATCCTTGATGCTTTAATATATGTACGGTACTGTACTTGTTTTTTGTAAAATTTTCTTCCAAATTTATAATTATATCAAGTGCAGTTGTGTATTGGCCACGATACACCTCGGTGGTGTAGTGGTTAGCGTCGCTGACTACGAATCCATCGGCCCCGGGTTCGAGACCCGACGGCAGCCGGCGCGCAGCAAAACCCAGCTGTTCATCCTTCCACACAAAGAAAGTGGTTGGTAGATAAATGGGTACCCTAAGTGGCCTAGTGGTTAAGACGCTGGGCTGCTCATGGGGCGTGGTTCGGATTCCACGTTAAACTGTAGGTCTAAGGTGGAGTGAAAAGCTTGACCTTCATCAGAATGAACAATTCGGGCGGAAGCTAATCAAAAGTTCAAAAGTATATATATATATATAAAATGTGTGTGTGTGGTAGTTCCACATTTATGATTTTCAAAGGAACGTGATACCTGTTATAGGAATCCAATAATATTTTTTCCTGTTAGAAATCTT
Organism: Bathynomus jamesi; assembly: GCA_023014485.1. Lineage (NCBI taxonomy): Eukaryota > Metazoa > Arthropoda > Malacostraca > Isopoda > Cirolanidae > Bathynomus > Bathynomus jamesi. The sequence goes on along the minus strand of JAJOZX010002635.1, from coordinate 334,124 downwards.
TTTATTTTGTGTGTGTGTTTGTGTGTGTGTTGTTTGTGTGTGTGTTTGTTTGTGTGTGTGTTTGTTTGTGTGTGTGTTTGTTTGTTGTTTGTTTGTTGTTTGTTTGTTTGTTTGTTTGTTTGTGGACTTAATCAGTTGTCAATAATAGACGAAGTAAAATTCGTTATTGCGGAAAAAATAGATGTGAACCTCCCCCCCCCATTATTTATACATTTTAAGTCCTCTGTATGTCGGTATTACTTTGTCTATAAATGGCATGTTCAGCCAGTCTTTACTTCCTGAGGGAGATTGGCAACCCCCTTTTCTGATGAAGTACCTTAAGGCTTAGTCTCTAGCGCACCTTCTTTAAGTATAAGTTATCCCTAACAAGGGGCATGTTATCTAATCAATTTAAACAAATTCAGTAATATATATATGTATATGAAATGAAGAATAATATAGTTAAAACTTTATTTTAGTTCTAAAGGAGGACGAATCATTTAACTTTAGTGACATCTTTTCTTTATAAACAATATAATCCATAAGATCTCATCTTCGAGTTGAAGCTTGGTTTGCCTTTGTTAAGGAAATAAGTAACTATTTATAAATGGGTTGTTTTTAAACTGAAGCGGGGTTAATACGCCTTTAAATGTGTTGTGCATCGAAAAGGTGGTGTAAGTTGACCAAAGATGTAGGCATTTATAAATAAGCTAATTGCGCATCCCATTTGCTACAGTAAATTAGTCGTATTACGTACGGCGCACACCGCTGTAACATTGCCGTTCCTTATACAATACGGGTGAGAGCAGAGACATGTACGGTAATAATGTTCTTTCTGAAAGCGTAAACTCCTGTGAATATTTGCCATTTTGAGAGGATATATAGAACATCTGAAGGTTGATGTTAGAGCTCACTCGGGGGTTGGGGGACAAAAGCGGCGAGCAGGGTCAGGGTGGTGGCACTTGGCACTAAATTTAGCCTAGTGCGACCTAAGCAAGGGGCCAGCAAGGCATTTCGGGCTGAGCGAGTGTGATTTGATTGCAGCATGAGATTGAATTCAGGGAGAGGATTATAAGGCAAATTATAGCGTAATGTGCATTGTTGATCTTCTCGATTAACGCATAAAGTCTTCTTAAGGAAAGATTTCTCTAGATTTATTGACCAGAAATCTGGTTGGACAAATTTTAAGGAGTAAATTTTGGTTTTAAACATTCTTTTAATAAATAAATTAAAATATTAGTGAATAACATGCGTCAAAACGTTGTAGACCCATACATATACTATATATATATATATATATATATATATATATATATATATATATATATAAGCACACCGGACAAAAAATTAGTCACCCCTAATAGCACCGATAGTAGGAAGTTCAAGGTCACAGAGGGCGCTGATGTAGCATTGGTAAGTGACAAGTAGCGGTGACGTAGCGCACAGGATCAGATCTGTTTCGTGAGGTGGTGAAGAACAAAGTGTGTGTTGGATATAGTCTGCAAAATGGGTCGTGAGGCAGACGTTACTCAGTGGCAAAAAGGAGCCATCGTGTTTGGCAGAGCCCACGGACACAAAATGTCTGAAGTAGCCCAATTTGTTGGTGTGTCAACGCGTACTGTCCAGCGAGTTTACAAAGAGTGGTGTAGTTCGCAATCAACTGACAATCGACGGCGTAACTGTGGCCGGAAAACAATTCTCGACAATAGGGGCCGCCGCCATTTTTCTCGTCTAGTAACTGCAAATCGTTTTCAAACCAGAGAACAATTGCTCCAAGAAACCAATGAGGTTCTCCAGCGACCAATTTCCGAACGGACATTGCGACGAGAACTGCATGCGATGGACATCTGGAGCAGGGTACCACGGAAGAGGCCGCTGTTAACAGCAAGTCACAAATTGGCACGTTATAAATGGGCTCAGAGGCACAAAAACTGGACTGCGGCAGATTGGAAACGTGTAATTTGGTCCGATGAGTCCCGTTTTTGTTTGTTCTCCAATGATGGGAGGCGACGAGTACATCGCAGGTCCAATGAAGCCTTTAATCCTGAATGCGTCGAAGGTGTTGTTCAGGCTGGAAACAGAAAGTGAAGCGCGGACTCTGGCGGAACTTCGGGACCGGCTGATGAACGAGTGGCAGCAAATCGATGTTCAGTACATGCACAACCTCGTAGAGTCTGTCTCGCCGGATTCGTGCGGTTATGAAGGCCAGAGGCGCCGTCACACGTTATTAGGTACATTCTGAGAGGGGTGACTAATTTTTTGTCCGGTGTGCTAATATATATATCAGACATGGGGTAATAGTAATAGACTATTACAGGCTTTTTCAAGTAATAGTAATATATCATAATTTTTTGGCTGTAATAGTAATAGAAGGGAAAGTAGTCTTTCTTTTCTATTACAGTGGCACTTCCTTAACGTTGGGTTGTCGAAAATTTTCTCATAGTTACTGCTGTCATTCAACTGTTTTCTTTGACAAGGGAATAACAAAAACCACCCATATCATGCTTGTTTATTACACATCAAAAACTAATATTGTGGCAAATTTTCCTTCAATAAAGTTAAATTTATCAAGACCTACAGTCTCTGAAATTTTAATGATTTGGTTGAAACAAATATTTGTTAACACACTGCTTCTAATTGCATTTAAATAGACATAAATATCCTTTTCAAACGAGTGAAGTACCCAACATACAAGTAATAGTAATAAATGAAAAATAAAGTAATGGTAATAGAAGTAGTCAAAAGTAATAGTAATAGAAACCCAGTAATAGACCCCATGTCTGATATACAGGGTGGGCCGAAAGTCTGGATCCATACGAAAATATTTATTTTAATACATAAATTACAACAAATGGTAAATACTTAAAATGAATATCAACTTTAACTCGTAAATGCGTATCCGTGATACTGTAGAGTAGTTCGTACTCCAGTATAAACAACAAATTATAACAAATGCTCAAATTGGCGGCCTCTGACATCGAGACACTTAGGGATGGAATTTATGATTTTTAATAATTCTTCGAATTGACGTTCTCGAGATGCGCGTTTCATTTGATAATCTTCTTGTTGACTTTACTGGACTATTCGTTAAAGTTTCACATACCATTGCAGAGGTATTTTCATCAGTTGCAGTTTTTGGACGACCAGAACGCCGTCGATCATGTACACTTCCTGTTTCTTTGAAACGTTTAAACAACTTGCCAACAGTCGCATGTGTTACTGGATGCTTATCAGGATGATTTCTATTGAATTCGGTAGCAACTTTGTGTGTGTGTGTGTGTGTAGCGCCCTGTCTTGCGTACATGAGCACAAGTTCTACCCGGTCTTCTGTTGTTAGATTCGAAGCCATTTCTGGGCTGAAATAAAAAAAGTATTTGAGTATTTATACTGGAGTACGAACTACTGTACAGTATCACGGATACGCATTTACGAGTTAAAGTTGATATTCATTTTAAGTATTTACCATTTGTTGTAATTTATGTATTAAAATAAATATTTTCCTATGGATCCAGACTTTCGGCCCACCCTGTATATATATATATATATATAATATATATATATATATATATATATATATATATATATAAAATGTATATATGTATATATTTTTTTTTTTTTTTTTAGTTCAGGAAGAACCGATTCGCCTCTATTTAAAGGGCATATCTCAGCGGAAAAACAAAGAAAGTGAGATGAAAGACAGAGGAAAAAGAAAGGGTGGAGGGGACAGTCGAAGTGGAAAAAGACCAAGGACTGCAGGGTCGAGCCCCATCATCCTTGGGTGCTAGGGCCGGGAGGGCGCACGTGAAACCTCCAGGAACAAGCACGTACAAACGAGCACAAAGAGCACTCAAGAGCACGAGCTTAGAACCCCCTTGCGGGGTATATATGTATATATATATATATATATATATATATATATATATATTATATATATATCCCGCAAGTGCGTTCTAAGTTCGTGCTCTCGAGTGCTCTTTGTGCTCGTTTGTATGTGCTTGTTCCTGGAGGTTTCACGTGCGCCCTCCCGGCCCTAGCACCCAAGGATGATGGGGCTCGACCCTGCAGTCCTTGTCATCTTTGGTCTTTTTCCACTTCGACTGTCCCCTCCACCCTTTCTTTTTCCTCTGTCTTTCCTCTCACTTTTTCTTTGTTTTTCCACCGAGATATGCCCTTTTAAATAGAGGCGAATCGGTTCTTCCTGAACTTAAAAAAAAAAAAAGTATATATATATAATGCGCCTCGGTGGTGTAGTGGTTAGCGTCGCTGACTACGAATCCATCGGCCCCGGGTTTGAGACCCGACAGCAGCCGGCGCACAGCAAAACCTAGCTGTTCATCCTTCCACACAATAAAGAAAGTGGTTGGTAGAGACGTGCGGTGGGTACCGGTACGTCTACAAGGTAAGCGATATTGCGTGAGAGCACACGCACTATAATTATGTACAAATTGTACATATTAGGCCTATATAATTATAGTAGCTAATGATAAACTTCATAACTGGCTAGTGGGTATGTACTGTAGACTATTTTGAAAAATATGGTACTGTCTTTAATATCTTTAATACGATGTTTATTAGGGTAGGCGGCGCTTACCTAGCTTATACCCTGAATGCACGCCACCCACTGGTATATATAAATCCACAAGGAAAAAGAAAAATTATTCCAAGGCCTTTCGTGTATTCAGAAGTACACCTCGTCTTTTTCCTTGTGCGTTTGCATCATTCATTCATATCACGTGTTTAATTGTGAAATTCATCGTGTATATATATATATATATATATATATATATATATATATATATATAATATACACACACACACACCAGTACCTTTCCTTTCAACCTTTCAAATGGTCCGTGCGATGATTCCTCATTTCAAGCTTGTCGCCCCTCCTCTCGAGTTGGCCTGGTGAAATAGTTAGTTGGCTTCTTGTACTCTCCACCTCACATAGCCAGGTACGCCGGGCTCATCGCGGATTGTTCTGAGCCAGGCCAGCCAGCCAGCCAGCTGATTAAACAGTTTTGGTCCTCTCGCAACAAAACTATTTTCTTTCAGGGTTAAGGATGTTCCCTGTCTAGCCTTTAATTTGGGAACACGACACAGTCTTCCTTTTCTACTTTCCACTGTTTGAGGAGTTACAGGGTTCAGAGTGAGATTAGGGACTAGGTTCTCCATTATTTTCCAAGTGTAGATAATGGTGTGTATATCTCCTTCTTTCCAGTGAATATAGGTTTAGTTTGCGTAACCTTTCCCAGTAATTTAATCCTTTGCACCCCTTGATCTTGGCTGTGAAGCTTCTCTGGATCCCTTCTAGCTGTCTAATGTCTTTTTTTTTTTACATGGGGATGTTAGGACCGAGCAGTATTCCAATTTTGGTATGATCAGTGTTTTCAGTAAGAGGAATCATTATATTCCTCTCCCTTCGTTTAAAGGTTCTCACTATCTGCCTCGTTATTCTCTTTGCTCTGTTTACTGCTATCTTATTTTGTGTTTCAAATTTCGCATCATCAGTCATTACAAGTCAACCCCTAAATCTTTTGCTCTAGAATTTCTCTGAATTTCGTGTCCATTTGGAGTATAATATTCCATGGATTTTAAGTCTTCTCTTTTTCCGTACCATAACAGCTGAAATTTCTCAGTGTTAAACTTCATATTGTTGTCTTCCGTCCACTTGTAGATTCTGTTCATGTCGGTTTGTAGAGATCCTATATCTCCTGGGTTTCTTATTTTTCTACTGATCTTTGTGGCATCAGCAAAGGATGGTACTGTGATGTCTCTGGTAACGTCTTCATCTATGTCAGTTAGCATGATTATGAAGAGTAGTGGAGCTAATACTGTTCCTTGTGGTACTAAGCTGAGGACCTTTGATTCTGATGAAGATACTCCCTGTACTGTAACGACTTGCCGTCGCTCACTAAGGAAAGTATATATATATATATATATGTGTGTGTGTGTAAACAGTGTACCGCAACTTGCTTATTTTTCATAGATTTTCTTCAAGAATAGATTTTCCCCCCAATGTCCTCCCTCCCACCCGGGATAGGTAGAATTGTCAACGTGTTAAGGATATTGGTTTATGTAAAGAAAATGTTAATATCATTATTAATATATACAGTAGTCACTATAGGCTTGGGCTGTATTTGGGTTTGTACTTTCACCTATTGTTTGTTCTTAAAGTTCAACAGTCGTATGTGCCGCGTATTTTATTTATAAATGGTTCAGTTTTTCTTTTAAGCTGAAAATCAGAAGTATAAGAAGGGGTTTTTGTGTGTATATATATATATATATATATATGCGCCTCGGTGGTGTAGTGATTAGCGTCGCTGACTACGAATCCATTGGCCTCAGGTTCGAGACCCGGTGACGGCAGCCGGCGGGCAACAAAACCCAGCTGTTCATCCTTCCACAGAAAGGAAGTGGTTAGTAGATAAATGGGTACCCTGGGTGGCCTAGTAGTTAAAACGCTGGGCTGCTAGTGTGGCGTGGTTCGGATTCCACGTTAAACTGTAGGTCTAAGCGGGAGTGAAAAGCTTGACCTCCTTCAGAATGAACAATTCAGGCGGGAGCTAACCAAATGTGTGTATATGTATATATAATTGTCCTTCGGCGTGTATGCAAAGGAGAATACATTATACATAGATCGTTTTATTTCATTGCAAACTGGCATGAATGTTTTCATTGAATTGACCTATTTGTAATTGGGTTGTATAACGGTTGTGCCAACCTCATTGTAATTCCTCAGAAAGCAACAAAAATATCTCTAAACCATGTATCTTCTCCTTTGTGGTTTGGACCAAATAGAGGATGGCTCTTCCTGCGATGCAGTGCCACGGAGTGCCGCCTCGCTCATGGGGTCGTGTGAGGCTAAATATAGTACAGTGCCAAAGTTACTGAGTGTCAAACTTCTCGTGACCCCACAGTGCCACTCGATGTAGGTTGTCGACCTCTCTCTCCTCTCTCTCCTCTCTCTCTCTCTCTCTCTCTCTCTCTCTCTCTCTTTTATTTTTATTATATTTAGTGTTTTTTAGCCTACTTTGTATGATTGGCTGAAATGTGTTTTTGGTTGGACTCTTCCTGCATCGTTTTATCATTATGTATTTTGAACATAGTTTTCATCGAGGATACATTTGAACAGAAAAGGAATTACAAGTTTTATTTTTATTCTCTATTTAGCTGCTCATCCATTTTGCAATCTGTTCACATCGTATCGTCCTATAGGATTATTTTATCGTTATATAGACCTGGTAAAGTAGAGAGTTGGTTTCTTGTACTCTCCACCTCACATAGCCAGGTACGCCCGGCTCATCGGGGATTGTTCTGAGCCAGGCGTCTAATCTTCTTTTGAAGATGTCCACCGCAACACCACTCGTGTTCCTTATGTCTTTGGGCAGCTGATTAAACAGTCTTTGGTCCTCTCACAACAACAACAAAAAAAAATATATATATATACACACACACACACACATTTTAACTGCAAACAACACAGTATGATTAATGTAAAGAACGACGCTTGTGTAGAAGAACGTTCCGCACAAGATGAGGAGGAAGAACGAACAAATGAAAAATGAGGTTACCACCCGGGAATCGAACCCGGGATCTTCCGATTGCCGGTCAGATATGCTATCCACTACACCATGGGCCTCGATTAAACAAATGTCTGTCATATCTGACCGTCAATCGGAAGATCCCGGGTTCGATTCACGGGTGGTAACCTCATTTTTCATTTGTTCGTTCCTCATCTTGTGCGGAACGTTCTTCTACACAAGCGTCGTTCTTTACATTAATTATACTGTGTTGTTTGCAGTTAAAATGTATATATAGGTACGGCATGCGAAGGTGCCCCCTCATGGCATTGGTTTCTGCTCGTATGTAGGAGAATTACGACATTTGATTAATCGAGGCCCATGATGTAGTCACTGTAGTGGATAGCATATCTGACCGGCAATCGGAAGATCCCGGGTGGTAACCTCATTTTTCATTTGTTCGTTCTTCCTCCTCATCTTGTGCGGAACGTTCTTCTACACAAGCGTCGTTCTTTATATATATATATATATATATATATATATAACCTTTTAATACACAATTCACGTTAGAGATAACACCTGTAGATTATGTAGTCAGAAATAACCCCGAATAGACTTGTACATTTAGCTCTAGAAAGCCAACGTGGCCTATTACAAAAAAAAAAAATGTTTTTCTGTAAATGATAACTTCCATTGTATGAAAGTTAATTTTTTTTGTTTAATTTAACCTATGAATGTAATTTTTATTATGTGGTTACATAAATCCTACATTAGTCGCTATGTGTGCGGTCCCACATTGACCGTCTAGGTTTAACCCATTAAGCGCTGACTTCAAACTTTGAAACTTCAAAACCAACGAAAGTGTGTGTGTGTGTGTGTGTGTGTGTGTGTGTTTTCCCACTTATGAAGTGCTTTATTTCTAAGATTCAAGTATCTCAAAAACTACTGTATTAGTTGTACGTCTGTGTGGTTTAGGTAAGAGTTTGACCTCGTATGTTGGGCAAAACTAGCCGTTTGTGTAGTTTAAAATTTTCATCGAAGTACAACTGTTTTTAAAAATGCAGTATCCTCTCGTTGCCAACTCTTGAATAATTGTCACCACCATCGGTCGTCCTCGTATGAAGCATTTGGAAAGTCACTGGTGCCTTCTCGTTGGAAAGAAAGTAGGGAGGAAAGTGTATTTGCTGATAAAATTGAAGTGATTAGTCATACGCCGGATAAACTTGGTTTTATTTTTGCTCCTCCTCCTCCTAATATTTTGTCCCTTTCAAAGAAGAATTATTTTATGATTGAGTCAAATAGATTAGCGACACGTGTAATAATGACAAATTCAAATTAAGGAGATTAAGAATGGCTTTTTGGGGCCCAAATTACATTTTTAATAAATATAAATGCATGTATGTATATAATTTTCTTTATTATTCGATGTTGAGAATTTGCAAGTCTTAATTTGAAATGTTTGGAAATGCCTCGTGCCGCTCTTTGTGCGGAACAAATCCGTGTTCATTACAGCCTAAAATGTCAACAGCTTTCTCTTGTCTCTGATGATTAGATTAGTCTGACATCGCTCCTTATCCCTCAAATCTATTGTGCGCGCGCGCTTATGTATAGACCTTTCCAATAGCCCTGACCTCACCAGATTTGACCTGAACCGTCCTTCTGTTTCGACGGGTCATTCTCACTGTGTACACAAAAGGGCCTATGCCGAAATGCTTATTTAAATGGACAGCGCGTCACCTGTCATTAATTAGCTCAAGGCACTACACAGGTGCATCAATGAGAAGAATGAAAGTTTAGGAAAATAATTGTAATTTTGTATGAATTGATGTTCGACTTTCAAAGCTTATCAGTGTACGTGCGCGCGTCTGTGCGTAAGAATCATGTACACTTCCTTTTGGTAATGTGTGCATGTTTGTGGGGTGGTAATCCTATCATGCAAATTAAGCCATTAGTTTTGCGCTTTTTTTTTGTAATATTTTTATCTAAATTAATACTTTTATGTAATGTATTATTTACAAATATACATAGGCGTAACTGTTATGAAACCAGAACTGGCTTTTGGTTAGACAATAGACATATTGGAAAAGATTCGAAGACTAAATTTAACTTTGTATATCAACTCCGCTGGTGCTAAGTGATAACTGAAGTAAAGTTGTTTTACCTCGTCACGAGAATAACCCAAGAACCAAATCTTCCCGTTCTCTGAGCAAATAGGAGACAAAATTACTTCGTCACTTCGCCGTTAGAGGGCGGAATGATTTTTTAGTTCCATTCGTACAGACACCTTGAAGTCAGTTTGTATCTAATGTTCTGTACTTGTATAATATGATGTCATTTATTTAACTTGCACAGATGTCTCGCACAGAAGTAGAGAGACGATACTTAGTTTTCTTTCACAACTTCGCAGACGAGTGGAATGAACTTCAAACCTTTGTCGTAGCCACTGAAACGCTTTACGAGTATATATTTAACCCTTTCGGTACTGCATGTGCGGGCGGAACCGGCATACGTAGTTAGGTCTTAAAGGGTATATAATAAATATATATATATATATATATATTATATATATATATATATATATATATATAATATATATATATATATATTATATATAATATATAATATATATATAATATATATATATATGGTGTAACAAAAGTTCGTTCTCATAGGGAAATATGATACGAGAGAATTGAACGAGAAAATAGTTTTAACTATATACATTACAACAATACAATCAACAATGTTACATACACACGCCTTCCCATTGTACTTTGCATGTACAATTTATACCGATGTCTTTAGTGTAGACGTAAAATACTTTATTTACAATTCATAAGTGGCACTGTATGAAGACTGTATGCTGCAGCAAATCATAAAAGAAGCGTTTGATCTAATTTATATTGTAAATTTACTCTCAAACAGCAAGCTGCTTAGCAGGAAGTAGAATATGGAGATACAACCCTCATCATATGACCTTGAGAACAATAGTTTAGGTTTATGTTAATACCTCAGTTGGTTTTATTACTCGTAATTGTATTTACTAATCAAATTCTACTTCCTTTTAGTCGTAGGTCACTCACTACCTTATGAGTAGGGTTTGCATAGTTCAAAGTATTACACCGCATTGCGCGATATACACTGTATATATTTTTATGAAAGAGTAATGTAATATCAATGAATGTGTCTTCTTGGGTATGACAGTTTTTAAGTGACAGAATTGGGTATCCTCCTCCTCAATGGCATTCCTATTTCATTCTGCGCCCAAGAGTAGGAAAGCTGAGGTTGAGAATTTCAAAGGAGGCATTTTCAAATCGGTCTGTTCCTAATTCATGCCATTCTCACTCGTATCTACGATTTTCCCCCACTTTCGCCCAGTTTAGGTTAGGTTGTGATAGGTTAGGAAATATTAGCCATTCCCATTTGAAGCTTTTATCTCGAATTGAAATAGTGACATTATTCCTCAAATGAAGAAACTCGTTTCTCAAATGTGGATTTTACATTTTGTGCCATTTTCATTTGCGAACCACAGATGGGAATGACATTGAGTGGGAAGTAATCATAGAATTGATCAAATGTATCGGTATTAGAAATGATGCCGTTAAGATATTACGTTTGTGTATTTTATATTGTACATCGTTCAATACCTTTGTGTGGGAGATTGACATTTAAGTTGTTCTATCCCGAGTGTCTGTGTGTGCCAAGTCGACTTTAGGCTAGAGGTCAACTAAAGGTCAAGAGGCAAAGGGGGTCTGCGCGCCCCTCTGACCTTTCCTTCTCCGCCTCAGATCAAAATGAGAGCATTGCTCACGCAATTAGACGGTAAGAACACAGCGCGCATTGAAGGCGTGATGATAAAGACGAACAAGAACACAGACGTAAAGAATTGAAAATAATAAACATACGTTAATCGTATTTAAATGACGGACAACGATGGGCTTTTCGTATGATGCAGTAAGTTGGTCTTTTGGTGTATGTACAATTTTTTTTTATTTAGAAAGAAGGTGCGAAGGGTGGATGCCGCAAAAATGCCCCCACCCAACCTTTGAACACTATTTATAAATGCACGAAAATTAAAATGCATCGGTGAATGGGAACTCTGTGACCGTCCAAATTGAGCCAGAGGATAATTTAATAGTTCTTAAACTTTACCTTAACGACCAACTATAAGGCTCGGCCGTTTTTATATATTAGCTGTGCTTCCTTTTAAGGGGTCTTCTCCTCCGTTCTTTTGCCTCTTCCTAAACGCATTGTGCAAGTTACTCGCATTCCGTCAGTGTTGTGTGCGTTGCATTTTTTTGCAGTGCTTATTTTTCTTTTAATTCACTTTTCTCGAGTCGATTCAGCTCACCAATCCGAAGGACTCGTTAATCATATTTGGGTTTTAAAGACAATTTTATTATAGTCCCGAGTTCTTATATCATTTAGTGTTTTGGTTTGTTAGTTTTTTTTTTTAATAATAATTGCCTTTTGAACTACACGAGTTGGGTTGAAGTTGACCATCAACCTTATTCGTTCTGTTCAAGGTTAATCGAGGAAAAAATGAATCTCTCTCCCCTCCATTTTTGAAGTCCGCAAACACCCTTTAACCCAGCCTTCCTATATATATATATATATATATTATATTATATATATATATATATATATATATACATACAGGGTGGGCCGTAAGTTTCCATACATAGGAAAATAAACATTTTTTTATGGACAACCATTTTTATTTATATAATATGCTCTACATGGTTGCCATTGTTTTGAAAACACATTTCAATACGTGTTCCCCACTGTTGATGAACACGCATTAGCACAGTTGACGTTATGCTTGTAATGGCGTTGGTGATACGTTCCTTTAGATGATTTATGTCTCGTATCTTTTCCTGATACACCATGGCCTTCAAGTGCCCCCAAGATAGAAATCAAGGGGGGTGAGATCTGGGGATCTGGGAGGCCACTCCACAGGACCACGCCGACCAATCCAAGCATCCGGAAACTGCTGCTGATCCAAATACCGACGCACGTGAAGACCATAATGAGGTGGAGCTCCATCTTGCTGGAAGTAAACTGGGAAGTTACCTTCCTCGTTTAGCAGGGATGGGAAAATCTCTTCTTGCAACATGTTAAGATACCTTTCGGCATTAAGATTTCCACTGACAAAAATTGGTCCAATAATTCTGTCACCCCATATCCCGGCCCACACCATCACTTTACCGGCACCTTGCATCTTCGTCGGACTCAGCCAGTTAGGGTTAGCATTACTCCAATAACGTATGTTTTGCCGATTAACCTCCATTGACGTAAAAATTTGCATCATCAGTAAACAAGATCTTACGTCAAACGCATATTCTTAGGGTATCTGAAACATAAAAACAAACGTTTAATTTTTCCTATGTATGGAAACTTACGGCCCACCCTGTAATATATATATATATATATATATATCGTAAAGAACGACGCTTGTATAGGAGATATTCCGCGCAAGACGAGAAAGAGAAAACAACAAATGAAAAAATGAAGTACCACCTGGGAATCGAACCCGGATCTTCCGATTGCCGGTCAGACGCGATAACCACTACACCATGGACTTCACTCTTCCAAATGCCGTAATTCCGCGTCTGACCGGCAATCGGAAGATCCCGGGTTCGATTCCCAGGTGGTACTTCATTTTTTCATTTGTTGTTTTCTCTTTCTCGTCTTGCGCGGAATATCTCCTATACAAGCGTCGTTCTTTACGTTATTTATACTGCGTGTTCTTTGCAGTTGAATGTATATAATGTTACGGCATGCGGGAGGTGCCCCCTTGGGGCATTGGTTTCTGCGAGTATGTAGAGGAATTACGGCATTTGGAAGAGTGAAGTCCATGGTGTAGTGGTTATCGCGTCTGACCGGCAATCGGAAGATCCCGGGTTCGATTCCCAGGTGGTACTTCATTTTTCATTTGTTGTTTTCTCTTTCTCGTCTTGCGCGGAATATCTCCTATACAAGCGTCGTTCTTTACGTTATTTATACTGCGTGTTCTTTGCAGTTGAATGTATATAATGTTACGGCATGCGGGAGGTGCCCCCTTGGGGCATTGGTTTCTGCGAGTATGTAGAGGAATTACGGCATTTGGAAGAGTGAAGTCCATGGTGTAGTGGTTATCGCGTCTGACCGGCAATCGGAAGATCCCGGGTTCGATTCCCAGGTGGTACTTCATTTTTTTCATTTGTTGTTTTCTCTTTCTCGTCTTGCGCGGAATATCTCCTATACAAGCGTCGTTCTTTACGTTATTTATACTGCGTGTTCTTTGCAGTTGAATGTATATAATGTTACGGCATGCGGGAGGTGCCCCCTTGGGGCATTGGTTTCTGCGAGTATGTAGAGGAATTACGGCATTTGGAAGAGTGAAGTCCATGGTGTAGTGGTTATCGCGTCTGACCGGCAATCGGAAGATCCCGGGTTCGATTCCCAGGTGGTACTTCATTTTTTCATTTTGTTGTTTTCTCTTTCTCGTCTTGCGCGGAATATCTCCTATACAAGCGTCGTTCTTTACGTTATTTATACTGCGTGTTCTTTGCAGTTGAATGTTATAATATATATATATATATATATATATCGGGTGTCCGAGAATTATCTGTACAATTTTTGGCTGTTATTAAAAGTCAACCATGAAGTGTAGAAATTCCAGTGTTGTCCCATTTTACAGAGAAACACTAAGTTTTTTCTGATAAGTTTTGACAAGTTTTTTTTTTTGTACGCGGGTGACCAGGGCTGGAGCTGGCACCAAAATCTTAAGCTCTGGCTCCGGCTACAGCATTTTCAAATTTCTGGCTCCAGCTCCGGCATTTTTTTATGCCCAGCTCCGGCTCCAGCTCCTCTCACCATATATTAATGATTGATAAATCTTGAAATTGTACCTTGCTACTCATAGGCCATAGCAGGCAGCCACACAAAACATTTCATCACCATCACATGATTCATCAGGCTACTTTTTAAAATTTAGACCAAAGCCTATTGCAGCTATTAATCTAAATTCTAATGACTATAGCTATGCCTTTGTGGCTTTTTTTATCATTTATTAATAATAATATTACCTACACCTTTCATGACAAAAAAAAATGTTTTACAAAAAGACAAAAAAAAAACCTTATTCGTTTGTATTATAGAATGTTTATTTGGAAAATGTAGCCTTTTAAAAAAATTAAAATAATTTTTTATTACTTTTTATACATCTTCATTACATGCCTGTCCTCAGAAATAAAATGGCTTCTGCTAAGTCATCCTTCATTGATGCTCTTAAATCAGATTTCACTATTCTCAGTGCTGAAAAGAGGCGTTCTACACTGACTTGTGTGGGTGGTAGAGCTGATACAATACTAGCTACATTCCTTATAATCTTTGGATATAAGGGTATGACATCGTCAACTGTCAGTTTAGAGGAGCGGTTGTATTTTTCTACTTCCTTTAATTCAGCATAGAATTCTTGCTTGAATTTGGTTATTTTCATCTGTGGAGGATTCTTTAATTTTACTTTGAGACGTTTTGCATTTGATCTATCTATCTATCTATCTATCTATCTATTCTGTCCAAATATTTTGTGAAATCTTCCTCATCATTTGAAGAGGATCTGCTATCTTCTTCATTCTGGGCGTCTGGTTTTTCAGATACCAGCTTTTCCATGCGCAATGCAATGTCATAGAGGGCCTCTTTTCCTTTAGCTTTTTGATCTTCATTTAATAGAACTCTGTTCATTGGGTCTATGTAAACAGCAGCTAATACAATTGCATTTTCTAATAGTAATACCTCTCTTTTCTTCATCGAAGAAACAATTCCCTCAGCAAGTAGTCCTCCTGTTTGATTGAGACGAAATATTAATTCTTTCCATGCCAACAAGAATTCACCAGAAGTTAATTCTTCTGTTTGAAACTTTTTAGTGACAGCAAAAGGGTAACGAAGCAGAACTTCTAATTGGGTCAATTGCATCCATTCATTTTCAGTTAATGAGACATTTTGATTTGCCAGGTCTTCAAGATGTGGTTTTAGATCAAGCAAACGCTTAATCATCAAATAGGTGCTGCCCCACCGAGTATCTTGATCTAAAATAGCTCCCATACCTGAAGGTTTCTTCACAATGGAGTCTATTTTTGGTGTTCTGGCTGCAGTGGCTACCTGTCTGAACTTGCTGATCATAGTTGCTACATGTCGTTCTTTTAATCCATCCCTTATCGCTAACTGCAATGTATGCACAACACAGCGCATGTGTTGAATATGAGATAGCATAGTGATTCTTCAGCAATATCATCTAGAAGTTCATCATCTTGTTCTGTCACAATCATTTCATTTGCAGAATCAATTTCAGAAATGTCATCTTCATTTTCCATTATTTCCTTAGTAACTGTCCCTCTATTTAGTTTTTCAATAGTGCTTAGCATATTCGAAGCATTGTCAGTGACAATACATAGAACTTGTTCTTTTTTTTATTTTAAAATCTTGTAAGACAGTTTCGACTAACTTAGAAAGATATTCACTGGTGTGATGTGCATGTGTATTCCTTACTGCCAGTGTCCGAGTCACCTTTTTATTGTCATCTATATATATCACATTAATGGCAAAATAATTAACTCTATAGCGAGTGCATCCATCCATTTTGAGGAACACAAAGCGCTCCTTAAGAGTTCTTTGAAGTTCCTCCTTTTTGTGTGTGGCATCTTCAATCACAATCTTTCTAATGCTATTTCTATCCAAAGAAACTTGGAGTTTACTGGCCATTTCTCCATTAAGACCTAAAAAAAAAGCTGGTGTTGAGAAAAAAGATAAAGGTATACTATTTTTTACCACCATTTCTATGATGTACTTCTTGAATTTATCTGAGGTCATATTTACAGTAACTTTATTACTAGGAAAGAAACTTGTTAATGGTGACATTTGCAATTGTCCCCCAGGACAAATTTTACTTTTAGTTGAGGTGGATGCTTGACTTGCTTCACTGTCTTTCTTATTAACAATTTCTAAAATTTTTGGATGAAATCGTTGTAGATGTCTTTAAATTTGATGTCTTGCCAGTCTGGGTTGGTACTTTTGTATCATAGCTTGTACAAGAACTAATTTTAGTTTCACATAATTGTTCATTATTATTTTCTTTCTTACAGTGACAAATGAAATATTTTCCATCTGTAGAAACTGAAGTATTCAAATAATGCGGACTTTGTTTGACTTTGAGATCTAGTTGTCATTATGAAAGGGCTCAAAAAAAGAAGAATGAAACTTAATATTTTCAATTTTTAAAAATTAAGCTTACTAGTTTAAGTTTCTAAAAATTAACACATTTCCTGAAAAAAATTAAGTCCAATTAGAAATCATTCAAAATACAAACTTTTTTATGCTATTTTTTTTTTTATCTAAATATGAACTCTCTGTATTGGGCTGGAGCCGGAGCTGACACATTTTTTATCAGCTCCAGCTCCAGCTCCAGCTCCAGCTTCCCAAAAATAACTGGCTCCAACTCCAGCTCCACTCACCAAAATTGCTTCAAGCTCCAGCTCCTGGCTCCGGCTCCAGCTCCACAGCCCTGCGGGTGACAGACATTGATGATTTAAAAGCAAGAATCACAGCTGCTATTGAGCGAATTGATGTGGATATGCTGCAGCGTACATGGCAACATTTGGATTATCGATTGGATGTTTTGCGAATCACTAATGGTGCACATATCGAATGTTTGTAACAACGTTACTTTAATAAAAGAAACTTTTGAAAATACAGATTCTAAATAATCTTGTTAAGAATTTTACGTGTTTATCAAGAATTTTATTAAAAGATGAAATTGTACAGATAATGTTCGGACACACTGGAATTTCTAAAAAACTTGTCAAAACTTGGTATCAGAAAAAACTTAGAGATTCTCTCTAAAATGGGACAACACTGGAATTTCTACACTTCATGGTTGACTTTTAATAACAGCCAAAACTTGTACAGATAATTCTCGGACACCCTGTGTGTATATATACACACACACACACACAGTTGCTAACAGAAGTTCTACCATATAATTGGCGAAAACAATGTAATTATTAATGGGTTATTCTCACCTTTGAATAGGTGAATATTTAATTAAGTGAATATTCAGTCTTCAGACAACGCCTTCATTCGTTTATATAATGTTGAGTTTGAAGAGAGAAAGCATTGACTTTATCGTCATGTGAAGTAATTTATTACTGACTTTTCATTAAGGGCATGAAGGGATTACTCGAAGTAATAAATCCTCTCCCGAAAACTATCAACTTTGTATCGCTGGAAGCCGTTGTAAACTTTTATCTTTTCCTTGTTCTCCATAACTCCTTTTCCATAATCGGCTGTCGTAAGGTGTTGGGGGGGGGGGGCCAGTTTTCTCGCAGTGTCCCTACCGTAAATCAGTCTGTTCTTCCTTCATTTAGACCCCTCTCCCCTCCAGTCGTACCCCATTATTCCTCCTCTCCAGTGCCTTCCCCCGTGTCATCTTTTCACCTTGGTCTGAGATCGAATTTACTCCAAATAAATTGGAGAGAGTCCTTGTACAATTCTCCTAATTTATGTGTTTGCTGTGGAAACGTTAGAAATAAAGCGAGTGAATTGTGGTTCCAAATATGGCGATATGGCATACTTCCTACATACGTTCATTAGGAGCGTAGCGGTACGCATGGAAGGTTGGTCGGAGTGTGGCCTCGTCCCACGTTCGACGAAGGATTGGATTAAAAATTTGGGGCTTCGTAATGAGGTAATTATACATTTTTCTGATTCCGAAAATTCTGCAAAGGAAAAAATGGCTTCATTTAAAGTTATATATATATATATGTGTGTGTGTGTGTAAGTTCGAACGACGGTTCAGGATCGACCTACGGTCGACCTCTCTGCAGCATCATGCCTCATTTGCAGGATTTGGTGAAGGAGGGAATTGCTGTCTGATCTTCTCCTGCCCTCGTAGCCAGCCACGCATGGCTGGTCAGGGACTTTGCACAGGAATCTGTCTAGCTGGTTCTTGAAGTTATTCAGGTCGGTGTGTTGGAGATTCCTCACTTTTGGTAAGACATTGAAACGCTTTGGGCCTCGTATTGAGGTTTTTTTCCATCCTCGTTTTTATGGCCCCTTGTCCCACCGCAGCCGGGACCGTACAAAATCTGCCTCTTCTCTCATTCCAGTTTGTTTCCATTTCATTTCTAAGGTTAGGGACAAAGTCCTCTAGTATTTTCCGTATGTATATTATTGTGTACCGCTCGCGCCTTCTTTCGAGAGAGTAGAGTTCCAGGGATTGTAGTCGAGACCAGTAGTCTTCACCTTCCGTTTCCTCTATCTTAGACGTAAAAGTCCTTTGCATAGCTTCAATGTTCGCAATGTCACGTTTTCTGTATGGGCTTGAGTTCTGAGCAATACTCACTTATTGGTAGGACTAGACTCTTCCATAATTTGAGCATGGTGTTTGCTTTTCTGCTGCGGAAGCTCCTCCAGATGATTCCCATTATTTTTCTAGCCGTTGTAATTTTGATGTTATAATGCTCTCTGAATTCTGCATCTGACGACATTATTACTCCAAGATCCCTGACTTGTGGATTTGGTGTTACCTGTTTGGCTTGCAGAGTTTTGTACCCTTTTTTCTGTAGCTCCTTGTTATTACCATATCTTAGAAGTTGGAATTTTTCTTCGTTGAACTTCATGTTGTTGTCTTCTGCCCACTGGAATAATGGTTTCAGTGTCGTTTAGTAATTTTCTTGTCACCTTCGTTCAGTATTTTCTTACATATCTTTGTATAATCTGCGAAACATGATACAATATTGTCCTTAATATCTGCATCAATATCTGCAATCATTATTATGAACAGCAAGGGAGCTAATACTGTCCCTTGTGGGGCAGAGCTCACGACTTCCGAGACTTCCGATTTAACTCCGTTTACCACCACTCTTTGTGTTCTTTGTGTCAAGAAATTAAATATCCATCTTCCTAGCTTTCCAGTAATTCCTGTATTCTTAAGTTTGTGTGCTGATTCCATGGTCATATTTATCGAAGACCAATAGTCTTCACCTTCCGTTTCCTCTGTCTTAGACGTAAAAGTCCTTTTTATAGCTTTAATGTTCGCAATGTCTCGTTTTCTGTATGGGCTTGAGTACTGAGCAATACTCAATTATTGGTAGGACTAGACTCTTGTAGGTCTAGTAGCTGTGATGGGCATGATCTTCCAGCCCTGAAGCCATGTTGATTTGGGTTGTACAAGTCTTTTTCTTGTAGGTAGTTTTGCCTCTAATTATACGTTCAAAACACTTTATAGGGTGTGAGGTGAGAGCCACTGGCCGATAATTCTTGGGCATTGTTCTGTTACCACCTTTAAATAGTGGGGCAATGTTCGCGTTCTTTAAGGGGAGTGGAATTTGTCCTGTATCGAGTGATTTCCTCCATAGTAAGCTGTATAGCGGTTTGGTAATGCTCTCTACATTTCTTCAGAAACGTGGCACTCCATGTGTCTGGCGCTGAATTGTCTCGCATCTGTGATAACTTGATAAGGCTGTAATTACATCTCCTTCCGTGAACTCGAAGCCCATCAATAGGTTTGTGCCGGAATTTGTTCTTGTTGATTTGTATCTATATCGAAAAACTCGTCTGGGTTTTCCGCTTCCATCCCAGACTTAGTGGGTGCTAAACACAGAGTTATCAGGTCATCCCATAAGTAATGTCGTTTTTCAGATCGGAATTTGAAGGACAAAAAAAAACGACGGAAACTTTTTAATCTAGTATATATTTTCCATCCGAATCAGTGACACACTGCCAACGTCCTACAAGCTTTTCAATGCCATGTTTATAAAATTCAGGCGGTTTTGAGGCAAAAAACGTACAAAGACTGGTGTGCAGGTCATTTAAAGAAGTATACTGTTTCTCGTCAAGATAGTTTTTACAGACTCCTGAAGAGATGATAACACCAGTACACATTTGAAAACTTGTCGATCGATTTTTACAAACTAGTTGGTTATTCTATATAATTTGAGTGCGCTGATCTCAAAAATATAGTTAGTTTTTCCCTATCACGTATGGTTTTCTTACTACAGGTGTGTCATAAATCCCCCATTTATCCCCAAATCTGAACCATCTTATCGAGACCAACATTGGATTGCACATGCTAAACCATAAATTTTGTTATAGATTACAGTAACGCTTACATAATAATGTAGGGTAAATATATATAACAACCAGTCCCGTTCCCAGCAAAATACTCTCTCCCCTCCCATCAATGGGTGGTTAGCATTTGGGGACAGATGAGGTACAACACCCCTTGTAGCACGAAATCTTTAGGTGATAGAGTAAAACCTAATTAAAGCAGAATTAAATAGCTCCTAGCTTTTGGACAAGCATATTGCTTGTTTATGAAAGAATAAAGAAATAACTGAAAGAAACAAAATATATTTACCTTCTTTACTTGCAAACATTTCAGGACTTATTCCAAAGACTTAAGACTACGAAGGTAGATCTGACTAATGACGACTAAACCGGTGCTGCTTTGATGTTTTCTTATGCTGTGCGTTAGGCTGATCTCGTTGCAGACATCAGCAGTAATCCGCCGCCATATTTGTATGCCATCTTCCTTGATATCATCTTTCCATGGTTTTGATGTCCTGGTGAAATCGTTCCCTTTGCTCCTCACTGACATCTCCGAGATTTTCGGGAAAACGGTCAAGATGCGAAAATAAAAAGTGAACTTTCAGGATCATGTTGCAGCCTAAAGCGCAAAACTTTTTAAGCATATTTTCCACCAGTCTTTCATACTTTTGGTTTTTGTAGTTTCCCAAGAAGTTTTCAACATCATTTTTGAAACCAAGCCATGCTTCTTTTTCTTTATTGGTCATTGTGTTCAGGAAATGATCGTCTGTCAATAACTTTCTAATCTGAGGACCTACAAAAACACCTTCCTTTATTTTCTCGTAGCTAATCTTTGGATATTTTGAACAAATGTACTTGAAACACTCACCTTCTCTATTCAATGCTTTGACATACTGCTTCATCAAGCCTAACTTAATGTGCAAGGGTGGTAGGAGGATTTTATTTGGTTCAACTAGATGTTCATGTGAAATGTTCTTTGATCCTCGGGTAAGATTCTCTCTAGGAGGCCAAGTTTTCCTCTTTCAGTGCTGGTAACGTGTTCGACTATCCCATTCGCAGATGAAACATGGCATCTTAGTGTATCCTGATTGCTGCCCCAAGTAACATGCAAAGGACTTTGAGATCCCCACACAATATCCATCTGTGATTTTGATACTGAATTTTTTCCAGAAGCAGTTTCATGTTATCATAGGTCTCTTAAATGAGTAGAATGGGCCACTGGGATTGATGCATATTTGTTATCGTTGTGCAGTAACACTCCTTTTAGACTGGTTTTAGAGGAATCTATAAACAACCTCCAGTCACTGGTTTGGTATTCGATGCCTAGCTTGCACACTAATCCTGTGATGTCCTTGCAAAATACCAAGGGACCATCTTCTTCGAAAAAAGGCACGAAGTCTTTCTCACGATTTCTGTACCAAGCGAAGTATGTGTCGAATGCCGATAAATTGTTCTCCTGCAATCTAGACCCCAAAAGTTCTGCAGAGTCCTTAGGCAGATTCAAATCCCTGACTAAGTCATTTAGTTCGGCTTGGGTTAATGGTTCAGGAGGATCTCGGTCAGCTGTTGGCTGTTCATAAACATCATCATTGTCTGGATTTGGAGCTGAATCAGAATCTGAATTGTATTGATCCAGACACTCGGGTGGGCGGGGAATAGGAACTTCTGGACCATGGGGTACCGGCCTTATTGCAGATGGAAGACTTGGGTATTGAAGGCTCTCTCTATTCTTTGCATTATAACCTTTAACATTGCAAGAACAGAAGTAGCAGTCGTCGGTATGGTTTCTAGGCTCGCGCCATACCATAGGGATCCCAAATGGCAAACTTTTCTTTTTAGCTTTGCTCCAATTCCTTAGTGCCGCAACACACGTAAGACAATCCTTGTGTGGAGCCCAACTTTTGTCTTGATATCCTAATTTAATTCCAAAATAAGCATGATAAGCTCTCTTAATGAAGGTCGTTACATTTGTCCTTTTTTTTACAACAACATACCGACCACAAATATAACAAAATATGTCTGGACTATGGGTACATCCTCTAGAAGCCATTATTAAAATTTTAAAGACGTACCTAATGTTAGAATTATCTATGAAAAATATGAAAAAACGAAATTAATTAAAGATAAAAAAGGTAAAAAATTACAAAACGCCCCAAAATTGTTTTGCTAATAACTTTAAAACTGTGGGTGATAGAAAAAAACTGGTAGCATTTTTGAATTCAGCGCAGCGAACTGCTTCAGAATCACAACTCAAAATAAAGAAATCGATTTTCATGCAGTCCGGTGTAATCTGAAGGCGCAAGGTCTGGAGGATGTGGAAGTTTTTCCCACCCAAGCTCCTCAATTTTTGCAGAATGATCCGAGCGGTATGAGGACGTGCGTTATCGTGGTGGAACACGATTCCTTTCCAATTAATCAAAGGAGGTCTCTCTTCTTTTAGTGCAGTGTTCAATCGATCCAGTTGTTGTTAGTAGACTTGAGCGGTGATTGTTTGGTTGTGTGGTAAGGTTTCAAAGTGTATTACACCAGCTTTATCCCACCAAACACTAAGCAACACCTTCCGAGGGCGAAGATTTGGTTTTGGCTGCGGTGTCGCTGGTTCTCCGGCACAAACCCGCTGTCGACGGCGCTTAACATTCTGGTACAGTATCCACTTTTCATCACCAGTCACTAAACGGTGCAAAAACGGATCTTGGAGTTCACGGGAATGAAGAGCTGTGCTAATGTTTACCCGCACCCTCAGATTGTCGACCGACAATTCGTGTGGCACCCATTTTCCTAACTTAGGCACCTTCCCGAGTTGTAGCAAATGTCGATGGATGGTGGTCGGGGATGAATTGAGTTTCTGGGCCAATTCTTCGACAGTTGTTGAAGTCTTCAAGTGCGGCTAACAGCAGATCATCATCAAACTCAGCAGGGCATCCAGAGCGTGCTGCATCTGTCAAATAGCAGTCACCATTCCTAAACTTTTGAAACCATCGTTGACATTTCCTCACATGCAGAATATTGTTGCCATAAGCGTCCTGAATGTTTCGCGTTGCTTCAGTAGCACTATTCCCTTTTTTGAAATCGTAAAGCATTATATGCCTGATATGCTCTTCTGATACCGCCATGTTTATGAGGGGTTCACATAAAGCAAAACACACGTCTTCACTGGTCAAGGAAAATTTATGCTTAAACCGAGTAGGACTAGTTTAAACTTAATCTATCGTAAAAAACATTACTTAATGGGATGACCTGGTAAATTGTTCCCTAAGCAGTTCGCTTATTTCTTTCGGGTCATTTGTCTATTCGGCCTCCCCGTCTATCAGCGGACCAATACTCTCCTTACACTGCATTTTTCTTTTCGCAAACGTGTAGAAGTATTTTGGGTTATTTTTTGTTTTCTGCTACCTTGTTTTCCTCCTCGTTTGTCTTATGTATGAATGTTTGCTTTAGTTCCATTTCTATTTCGCCACGTTTCATCTCTAGTTTGAGTGTCTCGGCGCCGTCAGTTCTCCATCTTTGGAGCTGTTTTACAGTTTGTCTTCGTTGCCTGAATAGTGTCCTGATTTTCATCTCGAGCTTGCTACGTTTTCTTTTCTGTCTCTGGAATATGTTTCAGTCTGGTGGAGTCTTCTCGTGGAGTCTTCTCGTGGAGTCTTCTCGTGGAGTCTTCTCGTGGAGTCTTCTCGTGGAGTCTTCTCGTGGAGTCTTCTCGTGGAGTCTTCTCGTGGAGTCTTCTCGTGGAGTCTTCTCGTGGAGTCTTCTCGTGGAGTCTTCTCGTGGAGTCACAATTCCCAATTTACTTCTTTTGAATCTTTATTTACGTTTTCCCAATTTACTTCTTTTGAATCTTTATTTACGTTTTCCCAATTTACTTCTTTTGAATCTTTATTTACGTTTTCCCAATTTACTTCTTTGAATCTTTATTTACGTTTTCCCAATTTACTTCTTTTGAATCTTTATTTACGTTTTCCCAATTTACTTCTTTTGAATCTTTATTTACGTTTTCCCAATTTACTTCTTTTGAATCTTTATTTACGTTTTCCCAATTTACTTCTTTTGAATCTTTATTTACGTTTTCCCAATTTACTTCTTTTGAATCTTTATTTACGTTTTCCCAATTTACTTCTTTTGAATCTTTATTTACGTTTTCCCACTTTACTTCTTTTGAATCTTTATTTACGTTTTCCCAATTTACTTCTTTTGAATCTTTATTTACGTTTTCCCAATTTACTTCTTTTGAATCTTTATTTACGTTTTCCCAATTTACTTCTTTTGAATCTTTATTTACGTTTTCCCAATTTACTTCTTTTGAATCTTTATTTACGTTTCCCCAATTTACTTCTTTTGAATCTTTATTTACGTTTTCCCAATTTACTTCTTTTGAATCTTTATTTACGTTTTCCCACTTTACTTCTTTTGAATCTTTATTTACGTTTTCCCACTTTACTTCTTTTGAATCTTTATTTACGTTTTCCCACTTTACTTCTTTTGAATCTTTATTTACGTTTTCCCACTTTACTTCTTTTGAATCTTTATTTACGTTTTCCCACTTTACTTTCTTTGAATTTATGTTTAAGCTTTCAAATATTCCTTCTGATTCTCTAGGGTGCGTTTTCGGACCTCTGGGTGCTAACTTCAATTGTATAACGATGAGGTTATGGTCGGAGAACTTTGTGCGCGTTACTTTTTTATCATCTCGTTATTTGTTAAGATTAAATCCAAAACGTTCTCCTTTCTCGTGGCTTCACAGATTTGCTGGGTAAGGGCGTAATGTTCCATAATATCTAATAGCATTGTTGCTTGGGTTCTATCATATTTAATGATGTTGCCATGAAACTTCTCGACATATATAACTTTGTCATTTTTCTTCAATGTTATGAATGGGAAATTAAAATCTCAAAAAATTAGAATATTTGTTGCTCGAGTTTCAAGTAATTTTAATGTTTTTGTATTTCATTTGTAGCAAATTGGAATTCACTTTTTGTGGTTGGTGGTCTGTAGATGTTCATAATGGTTAGGTTGTGTGTGTGAGAACCAAAGCATGGACTCTTTATTTAAACTTAAAAATCTGAATTGTGTTATAGGTTTCCGAACTTCGTAAAAATAATTTTTAAGATTTGAGCTTGAAATTTATTGACTACATCCCGAAAATGTTACATGAATGTTTTCATTGTTGCGAATGTTGTTTCCGCACTCAACATTATCAAAGACCTCGTAAAATACGTCCTTGGCCCCTCCTCCCCGCATAAAAAAATAGCGTAAATAAAATATATTGTTAAAGATATACAAGACGACATTCACTGCATTGGTATAAGAACATACGCACGCGCGAAACCTTGTAGCCAGGGCATATATAATAACTTATAGCAGGACGCCACGATGCTTGTACATGCTTGAAAAGATACTTCGTACTGTTGGTGCTCGCGACGTTATCCCCTTGCAGACTTTCGTGATGCAAACCTAAAACAAACTTCTAGGCATCCAGAAAAACCGCATCACCTATTACAGAATTTACCAGAAGAGGACTCCTGTCATGAAATAAAGTCCAGTCCACGTTCCAGGGTTGCTGTGAATTTGTTACCACACGGGTCAGTAGCATCAACATAAACTTGGATACGATGGACGCGTGGTTTGTCGAAAACCCCCCTCACAGAAGTAAATATAAAATGGAGATTCGGATATGCCAAGGAAAATGACTCAAGCTTCCCGAGTTGGCGAAATCGGTTTTTCTTAAAATGTCTCCGTTCCTTCAGTATACGTGAAATGGATGTTCAAGAGTTGGGGGATAAGAAGCCAAATCAACCCCCCAAAAAAGTTCTGTTTACAGCCCCCACTACAACGTAGAGGATTTGGGAGGTGCTGCTGCTGCTGCTGCTGCTGCTGCTGCTAAGATGTATTCTTTTCATAAGGAAATCTCCACTTTAACATGCTTGGGTTGCAAGAAGAATGTCAACCTACATACTACTCGGTGGAACAGCCAATAACGACTATGAACTCTTCCTTGGGCTATGAGAAAAATATATAAATCCTACTGAGCACCTCGGCATGGAGGGTGGGGGCATCTTGATCGCCAATTGCGGCAAACAAGGCCTCTTCCAATATTTGTATTAACTTTGAAAGAAATATTGACTGCTTTGTCAAAATTTGGAGTGTCATCCAAAATCTTATCGTTGCTATAATGTGTCCAAGGTCTTCATGAAGCACATGAAAAGGCTACCTGCAAGATATTGATCACACACACACACACACACACATATATATATATATATATATATATATATATATATATATATATATATATATATATATATATATATATATATGCACTAGAATCACAAAATAACACGTGACCTTATTAATAAGCAAACAACCACAAGGAAAAGGAAACACAAAGTCCGAGCGCTTTCGTGATATATTCACATTATTATCCTTGATAATGTGAATATATCACGAAAGCGCTCGGACTTTGTGTTTCCTTTTCCTTGTGGTTGTTTGCTTATATATATATATATATATATATATATATATATATATAATATTAAATTTTTTAAATACTTTGCTGTCATTCATTAGGTTGATTTTTCGACTAATAAATATCATTTAGAGGACGTGTAGAACAGACAAATTTGACCTTTCAGTGTTAGGTCAGTAAAGGTCAAATCTGATTGATGTGGCATTATCTAAAGGTCATCTCACTTCGGAGGATCTTTTGTGGATAACTCGGGGGGCCCAGTTCGTGTGTATAGGTTAAAATTTGTATCATTTTATGTGGTTGGTATTTCAAATATTAATTGTAAAATGTTATCATCAGTTTATAAACTGGTAAAGCTTTTGGTTTTATTACGGATTCTTATTCAAAATTAGTTTTCTTGACACACCTACAGTATGTACCAGTCTGAAATGTTATTAGGACGAAACAACAGAGGTCCCATGTAGTAGTTTGATAACTGCCCAACGTTAAGCTGTTATCTTTGTGTGTGCGCGCGCGCGCGCGCATTCATTTCGTGTTTTCCCATACCAAATTCAGAATTTCTTCAGATCATCTCGGACGAAAAAGAATTTTTTTTTGTGTTTAGGTTTGATCTTTGTTGGGTTCGTTTTCCTTTTCAGTTGGACTCTTGAATTAGGCGAAGCATATAGGGCGAACGAGACTGGCCGTTTTATCCTTTTGATAAAGATAAGTTTTAGGTCGCGTAGCCTAAGCTTTTTTCTCTTATTTCATGCATAATTTATTAGGCCTTTGAAGCCTATTGACTATATTTGAGTTTTCCTTTTTGACCGTTGTCCAGTTGTTTTGATTATTTCGTTGACCGTTCTCACACCGTTATGTTGCCATTGACCAGTCAACTCCGAGTCTTGACCAGCCTTTGATGACTATGCACTGCCTGTGAGAATTTAAGAGGCTGCATTGCTGGCCTATTTGACCAGCCTTTGGAATGCATTCTTGGGGAGGTTTTTTTTATCATTATTGAATAGGCATTTCGAAATCTGCCTCCGCTGACCATTGCATAACGTGTGTGACCAAACCGGCCTATTGAAATGACTAGCAAAGGTATAGGGTTCTTCTGAACCATTAGAAAAGTAGCTTTTGTTCGGTGTTTGAGCCTAAATGGAAGTTGTTTGAATCTTGCAAGGAAAGGGTATCCCTTAGGTTCTTCTTGGCATATTTTATTTTTGCAGTGAACTATTCAGACCATTCTTCTAACGTTTTTTGATGCTTTTACCGTTGGAACCTGAAAACGGCTCTCATGCAGTTTGAAAACGCTCACTTTTCTTTGAAATGTGGAAGTCGGTACCCTTCTCTTTTATATACATATATATAATGCGTGTTATTAATATTAACGTAAATTATTTGAATTATTTATATGCTTTCTGTATACATGAAAATTGATAATTCCTGTTCGTCTATTTAGGCTTCTTCACACTCGAGTGATGCAATCAATGTCCACAAAACCACAGAGGGCAAGAGGTCCTCTATAAAAGGGTTCGATTCGCATCGATTTTTGGCTTCTGTTAACCCATAGCGTTGACTTCGTTTTTTATCTGCTTCCCTTCTCATACCCTTTGGAGACCCCAGAGCGATGCTTCGTTGCTACCCCTTTTTGACCCTTCCTTTCCGTTGTCCCTTGGGAAGCCTTTCTCTACTGTAACTCTAGGGCCGGCTGGTCACTAGGTCGATGGGGAACACCAGCGTGGAATAAAAGAGTGAAATGTTAACAGGGACGCTGTCAGGAGTCGCCGTCCTCGTCTCTTCTGAGAAGGATTACAATGCGCAATTGTTGCCAAAAGCGTTCCTTTTTGTCGCCGTTAACCATTAGATCTCGAGTGATTTCTCGACCTTAAAACGCTTCATCTCCGATCATTTGAGGACACTCACAGTGGGATAGCGTTGAAGGAAGTTTATCCGCCTTCCAAGTTGATTCCTAATCAAGGTATAACTGGCGCCCTCTCGCTGATATTAATTCATTCTATGTGCCGTGCTCAGGAATTAGAAGCGTTTGTCAGTATTGCAATTGGAAGCTTTACCATAATCTCTCTCTCGTATACAGTACATTGAGGGAATTAAGAGTGGTCGTAGAAATATAAAAATTGTGTATGATGGTACATTTAATGTTCATAATTTTAATACGTGAAGAATTGAATTGAAGTGAAGTGACCAAATATAGAAGAAAATAATGCAGTTTTGTCAAATCATGAATAACGAAAAAAATCGCGTAACAAAAAATACATTTTCCATGTAGGGCCTACTCCGACTTAAAATTTTGATCTTGCTTTACTTCAGTCATCATATATGTAAATTGTGAAGAAATTTTACATAGAGGAATTAGTGTGTCGAAATTAGAAAGGTAGGGTTTCAATACATGTCCATTAAATACGGTTTCATGATGTACGCTATAATGTATAAGTTTCCATACAGGTTGTGTGTGTGTGTGTTCCCTATAAAATCGCGACAATCTTGAGAATATACACAGCTCATCGCGACACGAACGTGCGTGTCACATTAGCAGTGTAGCAGTGGTTTATCTTTATAAATGCTATTTTTTTATGAAAAGGGATATAATTAAGGTTAGGTTAAATTTAATTTATTAGTCTTTTTATATTGGGTAAATGTCAGTTTTGTAAGGTAGCCAGGTGTGTGTGTGTGAGAGAGACCCCCCCCCCCCCGTTTCGACATACATTGCATCGTACTTATATTTTTATTAAATTCGAGTTAAAGTGAAGCCGATTTCATTGATGCCCTTCTTCCGCCTCGGTTTGTCTCTTCTTTATAGTGAGCATTATTGGGCGCCATACCCGCATTGGAGATGCGAGCGCAGTGAAACCGGTTATTGGCGAGTGCAAAGACGAGACACGCGTTGCTACAAAGGATGCACGCGGCATGCTTAGCCCGTCGCTCGCATCCCTCCCCCCCCATTATCTGCCTCCGCCTTCCCTGCACGAATGCAGTTCCACACACTCCTCTATGCAACTATAATAACCATTGCTGCCATTGAAATTCAATAAAGGGTAAGGAACTATGGAGGGAAGGCGATCACCCGAATAGATCTCGTACCATAATTAACGATAACGGAGAAAGACCCCATTTCGTTTGAATGCGGAAGAAAGCGAAGAGGCTTGTGTTCGAACAGATTTTTTATTAATCATCATAAGAAGATTCATTAATTTAAAGTAAGTATAGGGTGTGACATCAACTATGCTATATGTGTACATATATTGTGTATACCGTACATAAAAAATTCTCTGAACGTAAGTAATTGTTTCAGTAATAAGTTTTGATGTACGTAATATGTAATAATCGTTGTATCCCTTCCATCAAATAGGATTTAGATCGCAAAATTCTATTAATAATATTACTCAGATGTCTTATTAATGTAATCCATTTTTTTTAACCAATGGAAATGATGCTAGTTTTAATCTTAATTTTTCTTTTTTAACCCTTTAAGACCCAACTACGGACCAACGTACGAATGATCACCGCAGACTAACTACATATCCCGTACAATCTTAATTTTGACGCCCGCATTTGAATGGGCGTAAAAGAAACGCCGTCTGTGGGACACGCCGCCGCCGCCGCCGCCGCCGCCGCGTTCCGCCCGCACACGCAATACCGTAACTTGAGGATTTGAAATGAAGCTTTAGGAGTAGAATCGTTTATGATAACGCTTATGTCTCTCTCGTTATACTAGTTCACGACAAAAGAATCATCGGTTGGCAATTGTTACACTGCTGCGTAGTATTGATGTAATGGTTATTATACGGCTCATGAATATTTAAATTAGCTTCATACCTATATTTACAGTTAATATCTAATTTTTTAGTCTTGAATGAGCCTATTACGAGTGTATTTACAGAATCGGCGTTTAAATTATACATTTCAATATAGGTGTACTCCGTTAACCCAGCTGAGAAAAAACTTATGGAATGTTATTTAGGCCTATACTTTTTTTATCCTGTCAATAGAGTAATAAAAAAAGGAAAAAATATATATGGGAAGGTTTCGGCTCGCGGAGGATTTGAAGGGGTTATATTTTAATAATATTCAGTGTCACATCATGAAATTAAGTTAGGTAAAAGCCTTAAAAAAAACCGGAATATTTTAAAAATTTTAACGGGTTCAAATAATTTCTAATATTTTTTACCCATTATTTTTTACCCATTTTACGTTACAAATTCGAGAAAAAAAGTTTGCTTTACAAAATTTAAAAGCATAAAATTTACTAATTGGTAATATTTATTTTTTTTGTTTGGATATTTCAGGCTTTTTGGTGGCACATAATATGAAGGAAAAAAAAATTACTGATCAACAATAATTTCTTTTTTTTATAATTAAGCTTTTCGGCGGTTTTTTTTTTCCTAAACTACATTGTATTTTTGTAGTCTTTTAGACAGGTGGTTGTAGGCAGTAAATTATAATTATTAATTTTAATATTGATTCAAGATATACGAGGGGCAGTACGAAAGTAACGCTTCTTATTGTATGGTTCTTACGTTAGGATACGTTACTAGTGATGTACCGATTACAAAATTTAGCCGATACTGATTCTTTACTTGTATTTAAAAAAAAATAATTTCCCTTCATAAATTTTACTAATCTAATGTGAAACTTTTAATTTTCATATTTTTACATTTTAAATTTGTTTAAATGTTTTTCCTTAGCTCACTCCACAAATACACAGTACCAGAATTTGTTACTCATATACCATAGCTAAAATTATTTTTTTTATTACTTAGTAAAATGCTAAAATAATTTTATTTTAGTTTCATAAATTGAATACCAATATTTAAAGTAATTGCTTTTCCTTATCTTGAACCTTTCTTCTTTCTCAACAATGTAAACAACAACAACAATTTTTTACTAAAATTTCAAGTACCTGGTGGCCACTTTGAATAAAAAAATGGATATATAATTTGAGTTTATAAAATTATTAAAATACTTAAAATAGTCAACACAATAAGATGGTTTAATATATAAATTATGAAGTACAACTTGATATAAAATTATTATTAATATAGAGTAGGAGATTACGATAGTTTATAATATTTAGAGATTAGCTAGTTAGAGGGAACGTAAATTTATGGGCAACTTAACTTATTAACCTTTTGCATTTTTCGTGAATGGAAAATGTATTTTATATAATTACACTTTGAAATGAGTGTAAATGATCATAAATGGTGTTTTTTGTCCGCTCAATTTTCCATAAATATATATTTTGTTTTGTAATGAAAATTTTAAAATTTCAAAGAATCGGTAAGAGAATCTGCAAAATTTGGTCGATGCCGATGCCCAATAAATGGCCGATTCTGCCGATGCCAATTAATTGGTACACCACTAGTATGTGTACGTGTACTAATTTGCGCGAACGAGCGCGCACGCACAATAAATAAACTAAATACATAAATAGATTAATTAATGAAAGTAAAAAAACAAAGACAAATTTAAGACCGTTTTCTAAAGTTTGGAAGCAATCTCTTTTGTTCCTAAATTCGTAAATACAAGTATTGTGTGCGTGTGTGTGCAGAAATATGCGTATAACATAGTGAAAGGAAATGAAAACTGATACGAATCGATGGAATTGTTTATTTTTTTAGCTGATCTCTTCGTTATTATTAACTTGTTTATGATACCTTATTAATTGTGCCAATGTTAGTAAAGGAAATTTCGGTAAAGAAATTTTTTTTTTGTTTGGTCGTGATTTTTATAAATAAGTTGGTGGTAATAAATTTAAACCCTATTATAGAAAAGGGAATTATTCTATTTTGTTTTAGTGCAGTCTTATATTTTGTTCTGTTGTTTGAAAGCGACATTCCTGTATGCAGTACCGTAATTATTTCGTGAAGATATCGGCCCACATCGTTTTCGGTCACGTGGGTTTAGCTGATAAAAGCTCCGTGCTCTTCTTCTTCTTCTGAGTGTTCGACGGTGCGCCCCAGTTCTGCTTTCTCTGCGCCATGACATTCAGTCTCCACTTTCACGCTATAGGTCGTGCGAGTAGAGCGGATACTGATTAGATAACATCCCCCGCCATCCTGTCCCCCTCATTATTCTCCCCTTTATGTCAGACCCCCGCGATTCTTAAGTGTCCACCCCCCTCTCCCTCGGGTCAGCTTGCCTTTTGTGAAGGGACCTCAATCTAAGGCTTCAATAGACGCGGGGACACGGGTAGGCTGACGAAGAAAGTCCTTGGGTTGTCCGTTGACGTTGCTGGGTTCCGTCCGTTAACGACGTCTTTTCTCCTCTTGGTTGTTGACATGCTCGCTTCGGTTCTTTGCCGAAACAATTACCTTTTGTTTAGCTTTTTCTTCTCTTTGCATTGAGGTCAGTTGTATACCGAAGGACACTTTTACTCCCTCGCCTCTTTAACCCTAAGTTAGTCTCGCTCCTTAATTCATATTCGTAATTTCAGTTGACCTTCCTACAGTATATATATATATATATATATATAACTTGCAAATATTTGTTAAGAGTAGAGCTTATAGGTAGGCCTACATGAAATTTTGCATTAAGCATCGATAAATATTGGAATTAGTTACGTATGTTGACGTTCTTGTATGAAGAACATAGTATAGATAGTACAGTGTACAGAAAAAAGTTTCTTGTAAAACGATATTGTGAGAGCGACATTTCCATTGTGACGGTGCAAAGGGATATGAAACTTGAGGTGCTCCCAAGACTAAGAGGAGAAAATATTGTCCACTTCAACATTTTGAAGAGAAAGGAAATTTTATTGATCAAAGGATAGTCTTCGAGTGAAACCCGCGCACGTTAGGAGACCTGAAGGGGGCCATAGAACGTGGTCTATATCTCATTTTCTGGAATACCCTCCCAAGTCGAAGTGCAGAATTATACCACACGGCTACGGCATGTGATTGCACGCAGAGGAAGATACATTCAACATATTCTTCTTTAAAAATTCATTATGTATTATGAAAAATATTGTACTTTATTTTATTTATTTAAAGATTATAAATATTTGCATTTGTATCCTTTATATAACACACACACACACACACACACAAATTATTGTAGTACTATGTAGTTTTATTTTGTGTACGTGAATTTCACTTATGTACGTATTTTATACAGGGATACAGTTTAAGCATGTACAGTATTCAAAGGCACAAGATTTCATATGATGTTAAATTCATTTGTTTTGTAATTAAAACCGAACACTCGGTATACACCATTGAAATTGTTTTTCGCCAATAATAATTGTCCTTAAAATGTACGTTTCTCTGTTCGGGGATAATAAATTATATTCAGCAGGTCTTTGTCAAAGGAAATTATTATTATTATTATTATTATTATTATTATTATTATTATTATTATTATTATTATTATTATTATTATTTTAATGCGAGGTCGTTTCTATTGTTACGTCGAGATACGCTAAGCAGAATGAATAATATTGTCTGAAGATCTGCAGCAAACAGGTTAGGTATTTATGCATATACGTGTAATAATATTTATTGGTCTCGGCCATTCCGTTGGGTTCAATCTCTCTCGTTTATTTAAGTTCATTTAGTTGACATAATTTGATAACTTTCCTCTCTAGTTGGAATTTCATTAAACATAGCGTTCATTGAGAAGGAGCAGTTAGAAATAGTTAGGAAAAAAGAATGGGGTTTCTTCTCTTCATTTAGGTTAATTATTATTATTATTGTAGGTTTATTTTAACTGGAATTAATTAGATAAAAATAATTAGAGGAAGGCTTTCGGGAAACTTTATAATGTCAATCAGTATTTGTATTAAAGGTCATAACGTATATATACTTTGATATTGTATTTGTAATATCATTGAAAGCTTACTTTATTATCTTCGTATTGATTAAATTAATTTTTTAAGAGTTTTCACTAAAATGGGGTATGAAAACCCAGTCCCATGCACGTCTTTCTAACCTCTTTTGGAGTCCGTTTTTTACTCTATTTTTCTTTGTACCTTTTTTCATTAACTTTTTTTTATACTTTTTTTTTTTCTCCTCCCTTGCGCCACGGAGAGCGTATCGCCGTGATGGTCACACCTGACCCTGATGAGATGGCGTCCGAGGTTGTACATCTGCCGCAGCTGCTCTCCAATAGCAGCAGAAGCAGTGGCGGCGTTGGCCGAGGCTATTCATTCCTCGTGGTGGAGGTCCTTCTTGGCCTTGAATCAGAGTTCCATCATCATCGAACACCTCAGTTTGCTTATGGTTCTTCTGACAAAATTTAGCATTGTATGTTGAAGAGTAGGAAGCGAAGGAACAATTTTGGTGGTATAGGTTATCGAGGTTATAGGGGTTGTAAGGTACCATTCGATGACTTTGATTTAGTTCCCTCTCCCCACTGTCGTTGATTAAGCCCCGGGGTCAGTCACTTATTTTCCGCATTTACGATGTTGAAGGTTCGGGAGGGGCAGCTGCTGGTACTGCACGCCACTATTCAACGAGCCACGAGTATGTATATATTGTATATATATATATATATATATATATGTGTGTGTGTGTGTATATATATATATATATACACATATATATATATCCACGAGGCCCTGCTCGGCCGCCGCCGCGCCGCCATCGTCGTTTAAGGGTTCGTTATCGTCCATGTTCGTTTAATTTTTTTTGTTTTCTTGTGTAATTAAAAACGTTCTATAAGGAATCTTTCATTTCTAATGTCTTAGGAATATCATAAAAAAAAAAAAAAATTGTACCGTATGTTGTTGTTAGTTATTAGAAATTGCTGATGATGATAAGCTTTATTGGCAGCATATAAATTCCATAAATTAGTCTCGACGCTGCTGTCAAGTTAGGCCTTTGATGAATTTTGTTTTTAATTATTCGCATGTACAACGCATCTTACCCAGATCTCATTTATTCAGTTCGACCTATATATTTCATCTCTTAATTTCATGTACTACTGAAAGTCTTAATTAGGCCTATAAGGAGGATATTGATGACCCCTGACACGATATATTAAACGGTTTTTCGGTACTTTCCTGTTATCCCGGACCCCAGACTTTTTGCCAGTTGCCAGACTTCAATTTTGACACAGAATATTTTCGTTAAAACTAACGAAAATATCACCACTTAACCTAACCAATTATCAAGGGCGTACAGTTTACCTAACCGGGCATTCAATTAACCTAATTAGTTGGTAAGGTTAGGTTAAGTCGTGATATTTTCGGTAGTTTTAACGAAAATATTCTGTCAAAATTGAAGTCTGGCAAAAAGTCAGGGGTCCGGGATAACAGGAAAGTACCGGTTTTTCTTAAATTTTCTTTCATTAATAATAAGCTTCATTAGGAATATTTTGGCGGACCATCGACTTTATTGGATTGCGTTACGATTGGTGTGTCAGACTTTATCGGTATAACCACTTAACCTATAATTAAAGTCGTAGAACTCTTTCAACATTAATTGCACCGCTTAATAGCTGAGAGCTGTTAACTATATTTTCGTGTGTGTATATACCGTATGTATGTATGTATATATACCTTTCCTTTCAAAGGTTCCGCGCGGTGATTCCTCATTTCACGAAGGTCAAGCTTGTCGCTCCTCCTTTCGAGTTGGCCTGGTGAAGTAGAGAACTGGTTTCTTGTACTCTCCACCTCGCATAGCCAGGTACGCCCAGCTCATCGGGGATTGTTCTGAGCCAGGTGTCTATTCTTTTGAAGATGTCTATTGCAACACCATTCGTGTTCCTTAGGTCTTTGGGCAGCTGATTTAAAACAGTTTTGGTCCTCTCTCAACAAAACTTTTCTTTCAGGGTTAAGGATGTTCCCTGTCTGGCCTTTAATTTGGGAACACGACACGGTCTTCCTTTTCTACTTTGCACCGTTGTTTGGGGAGTTACAGGGTTCAGAGTAAGATTAGGGACTAGTTTCTCCATTATTTTCAGTGTAAATAAGTGTGTCTTCTCTTTTCCAGTGAATATAGGTTTAGTTCGTGTAACCTTTCCCAGTAATTTAGTTCTTTGCACTCCTTGATTTTGGCTGTGAAGCATCTCTGAATCCCTTTTAGCTGTCTAATGTCTTCTTTTTTATATGGGGATGTTAGGACCGAGCAGTATTCCAATTTGGGTATGATCAGTGTTTTCAGTAAGAGGAATAATTACATTCCTATCCCTTCGTTTAAAGGTTCTCAATATCTGCCCCGTTATTCTCTTTGCTCTGTTTACTGCTATCTTATTTTGTGTTTCATATTTGGCAGCATCTGTCATTACAACCCCTAAATCTTTTGCTCTAGAATTTCTCTGAATTTCGTGTCCATTTGGGGTATAATATTCCATGGGTTTTAGGTCTTCTCTTTTTCCGTACCGTAACAGCTGAAATTTGTGTGTTAAACTTCATATTGTCTTCCGTCCACTTGTAGATTCTGTTCATGTCTGTTTGTAGAGATCCTATATCTTCTGGGTTTCTTATTTTTCTACTGATCTTTGTGTCATCCGCAAAGGATGTTACTGTGCTGTCTCTGTAACGTCTTCATCTATGTCAGTCAGCATGATTATGAAGAGTAGTGGAGCTAATACTGTTCTTTGTGGTACTGAGCTGAGGATCTCTGATTCTGATGGATACTCCTTGTACTGTAATGACTTGCCGCCGCTCACTAAGGAAATTATATATCCATTTTTCCTACTTTGTTATTCCCATATACTTCAGTTTGTGTATTATGATTCCATGGTCACACTTGTCGAACGCTTTGGCAAAGTCTGTGTATATTACATCATAGTTTTCATTACTTTCAAGTGCATCAATAATGTTGTTGTGTTCCATTAGTTGTGATAGGCATGATCTGCCTGACCGAAACCCGTGTTGGTTATTATTGAATTTTTTCTGAGTTTCCAGAAAGTCATAGATTTTCTGTAACTATTCTTTCAAATATTTTAGTGAGAGGAGTTGTAAGCTACACTGGCGTATAGTTTTTGGCCTCGGATCGATCTCCTCTATATATTGGGACTATGTTCGCTGTCGTTTTTCAGGATGCCCACTATTTCCGATATATATATATATATATATATATATTATATATATATATATATATATATATATATATATATATAATATGAATTAATAATGCCAGAGTTAAGAATAGAGTGAAGAGAAAATAAAATCGAATCTGTGAAACAATTAAATTTGTATTTGGAAAACTTGTTTTAATTTACTTTGGACATTATAACGGTCTTAAGTTCAATAAAATTGTAAGGTCAATTCAGGTCGCACGCGGCGAGTGTGACGTTAAAGCTTGTTGCCATAGTAACGAAATCACTGCAAATAGCCCGTTCTAAATACTTTATTTCGATGGCTTCTTTTTCCGACGTTTGCAGAGAGAAAATTATAGGCTTACATTCTCCGTTGTGACTCATTCTTTAACTGGAGTACGTAAGCCCCGTCTCTTTTGTGTAGGCGATTACAAGGATGAAAGTTTTCACTCAAAGGTCTGATGGAACGCTTTTCAGTTTTTAATTGATGTATTTAATGAAATCTAAATGTATTATCCGTAGGAATCCCAGCCCATATGTACAGGGTGCTCTAAAATTACGTAGTAAACTCTCATATGAAGGCAATATCTTAACAAAAATTACGCGATATTTAACAATTTTATTTGAAATGCAGCAACAATAGGAAAAGCAGCAACAATTGTTTATTTTACTGTAGATGTTCAAAACGTTTTCCTTCAATTTGAGCACCTTGTTCACAGCGTCCCACTACTGATCGACAGACAAAAGTTTACTAGGTAATTTTAGATATATATAATATATATATATATATATATATATATATATATATATATATATTATATATATATATATATATATATTGACCATAGTTTTATCGATTTTATGCCAGGGTGAATGCGATGGTAGAGATTAAGTTCTAAAAAGTGGTGTATGGGTGACCTTCCTTAAATTTTTTTTATGGCGTTGAAGCGATTAAAAAATGTCGAATACGGAGAGGCCGAGAAGCATTATAAAACTTTTTCCGGTCGTGAACACACCGTTGTCGACCTTTTTAGGGTTTTTTTTCCTTAACTTTCTTCCCTTCCCCCTTTACGTCGGGAATGAAGGGGGAGATGGGGGGCCTACCCCTTCCTTCCCTTTGGAACAGTTTATAACGCCCTCCCCCTTCTCCCTATACTTTTTTTTCTTTCCACAATGGCCACGCACAGTAGCTCTCACTCACGGGTCGCCGCCGCCGCTCACGATGATGGCAATATCTGG
Organism: Bathynomus jamesi; assembly: GCA_023014485.1. Lineage (NCBI taxonomy): Eukaryota > Metazoa > Arthropoda > Malacostraca > Isopoda > Cirolanidae > Bathynomus > Bathynomus jamesi. The sequence goes on along the minus strand of JAJOZX010002635.1, from coordinate 294,857 downwards.
TAAGAACCCTTCCAGGAGCCTCCGACCTCACGTGCACACACGCCCTCTTCCTCTTCCTTCTCTTCTTTCCCGTTTCTTACGTCTATTTGGACGCGTTTTTTCCTTTTCTCTTCCATTGCTTTAGTCTGTCAATTATAATTCATACGGATTGTGTGTGTGTGTATATATATATATATATATATATATATATATATATATATATATACAGTATAGATAGATAGATAGATAGATAGATATGATGATCAGCGAGTTTTGTAAGGAGAGAGATGGGAGATGGGGAAGGTAATTAATTATTGTTTAGCATTTGGACCTTGTTTCCCGAGTGTTGATTCACTTTGGTATTCATAAGCGATAAAGTCTTTCTCATTTATTTAAATGAGTCGAACTCTTCATGATAAAATTGGTATATTATATGTATGTACGAGTCATGTGACACGCTCGGGTTTTTCTCTCAACGCCTTATAATAAAATATACAAGCCTACGCCTTTCTAGATGTTTTTCTAAGCACCCAGGGAGACTATTATTTATAAGACCAGAGAGAGCGGCTTTCTGTTATCCGTGGTGGCCTTGAACCTCCGCGAAGTTCTATAACGCATTTCATTCATGCGACCCTTTGAAGGGGGACGCTGTGAGGTCCCTTGTTCCTTCTTATTCCTAGGTCGACGTTTCTCTTATCAGTCTCGAACCATGCGCTGTGCCTCGCTCTTTTTCAACGGGATTAAGCCGCTTTAGTTACCATACCCAGAAAGGCTGTTTGCCACCTTCGTAAGCGTCTAATAGGCCTTTTCCTCTTAGGAGATTCATTAAGTTGCGCTACGGTGGGAACAAGGAGGTTTAAAAAGATTTTAGCTAACTGAAAAATGCACATTAGTTGGTCTAAGTGTTTTTATTTTGTAATAGAATGAAACAACAATTGTACTTGGCTATTATTGATAGTACTCTGATTTAATTTGTTTGTGGTATTTCATCTACACAGTGAATATTATGCATTACCGCCTGAGTCAAAAGCGGTATAGGAATAGGCCTACCATCTCGCAAGGGAAAAAATGAGTTATAAATTTTAAGGACACCACACACACACACACACACACACACACACACACCACACAACACAGCTATTATTGGAGAAATATCATTTTGAAATATCATTTTAATTTCACGAATGTATTTCCTTATATAAATGTGTGTACCAACATATTTATATATCTTTCGAATATAATGTATTGTATATAAAATTCCCTATTTTACAGTATCCAAGAAAAAAGTTAATGAACAGTGCGAAACTGAAACCTAAATAAAGAATGTGCATGACTGTTGTAAGGATAGCCAAAGCCCCATTTTTCGTCATCCGAGCATCGTTGAGTCATACCTGCACAGGAAGTGAAAATCCTCCTTGCGTGTAAAACGAGACAACAATGTTGAGAAAAGTGCGGGAGAAGACCAAAATGACGTCACAGATTAATTTACGATAAGGTAATTTGGTATTTGTATGAAAAATTGAGAGAGGAGCGGATTGACGTGGAGTTTCAGATTGGTATCATTTCCGTATACATCAAGTGATCAACTAAGAGGTTGTATGTAGTCTTCTCTACTTGGTATCATCATCATCAAATTAACGATTATTTATAGAAAATTTTGAGTTTTTGTTTCATTTAAAGACTCGTTTGATTTTTATGTACCTAATTATTGCTGTAACTTTCGTTTAAGCATTGACGCCTGCCCCTCTTCCCCCTCCTACTTTCTTGTACCAACATCCCCCTCATAAGTTCGTTGAAAGAAGACTTCTTTATATATATGGGGTCACCGAATTATTTCAACGGAGGTCTGCTTTTCGACTTCTGCATCATTCCAAGGTCCGGAGATGTATTGTCCAGGTGTCGTTTACCAAACAAAAAAAAAAATATTTTTTTTTGCTCGTAGGGGCCCTAAACGTAATGCATTTATCGTTCACTTATTGTAATCAAAGAGAAACTCGTATTTGCGCGATAATATATTTTAGCAGTTTCTAAGCATTAATTTTAAAAGTACTAGGTTATCCGTTATTGAGGGGTGGGCCATAATCACGGATAACCCGATTTTACAAGTGCACTCTGTTAAGCACGGGGGGAGAGAGAGAGACTGAGAGGCGAGCCGTGGATATAAACACCACGCCAAATCACGGTTAACTCAGCGTCATGTTCATGGATAAGTACACAATGATCACAATTAGTAAATCACGATTAACTATTCACGGTTGAATGAATCACGAATAACCGCGTGATGAGTATTGTCGTATTCTTTCAAAAAAGTTTACATCAATGATTACGAATGAAATTGAAATATTTTTGTAATTGAAATAGGCTAAATGATGTAACACGAATGATAATGGGAAAACCTACTTAGTGGTGATGTAATATCACTAAATATCCGTTGATAAATTCATTTCGGTTCCGTTAAAAAAAAAAATCAGATGTGATCTCCACTAATAAGTAGTAAGTAGAAAATCGGAATAGTATAACATCAGTATTAGCATTATTAGTATATACATTTTTTATGCAGGAAAGAGGGACCCAAGGCGAATGCTTGCGATGCCCCCTTCCCCTGAAATCAAGGTTCAAAGTTTTTTCGATATGCCGAAGAACTCTGCGTTTGAAAGATTGGAAGTCAGACAGGAGGAAAGATAGATTGAAGAAGGTTGTTCCAGAGTTGACTGAGCAGATGAAAAATTGAGAATACCGATTAATCGTTGCATTAAAGAAATGGATAGAAAAGGAATGAGAATGTGTAGAAAGTGTGGTACTGCGTACTCTCCTTAAAGGAGGAGGCATGCAGTTAGAGAAGAGTTCAGAAGAGCAATGTCCATCTTAATATACATAATTAATCATAAGCTTTTTTTTATTTTCGACCAATAATGAATAGTGTGTAGTAATATGATATTTGAAAGTAAATAAAAAGAAAATAAACTTTTTAATTAGTGATTAAACTAGCAAAAGGTCGGCGCTACGCGCCGATTTTGCTAGATCTGCGATGCTTCGGCTGAATTGTGGGCCTACGGCGTATTTTATTTTGAACATCAGTAGCCCTTTATCTGGATATCATTCCTATTCCTCTCATCTTGGGCCTCAGTAATTGGGGTGCCTGCGGCCTTCCAGTTACTGGCAAACCAATTATTCATTCAATAAAACTACAGAAAAGAACGCAACCATGAAAATCTAAAGCTTCACAAATCTTAATACAATGCGCTCGGATTTGAAGCCTAAGATTTTCATGACTGCGTTCATTTCTATAGTTTTATTGACCAAATAACTGAACCGACAGTAATTGGGGGCCCTGCGGCCCGCCAAATCATAGTTTTCATTGTTTCGAGTGCATCAATAATATTGTCAGTGTTCCATTAATTGTGATAAGCATGATCTTCCTGACCGGAATCGATGTTGGTTATCATTTTTTTCTGAGTTTCCCCATTAACCCCACCCCCTCCTCCATTACCCCACCCCTCCCCCAATACCCCCTACCCCACCCCTCTCCCCCGTTTACCCCACCAATTTTGTTCTGAGTTTCGCCATTAACCCCACCCCTTCCCCCACCCCTCTCCCCCATTTACCCCACCCTTCCCCCATTTACCCCATTTACCCCACCCTTCCCCCATTAACCCCAAGGGGGGAAGGTGGCTGGCACCTTGCAAAGGATTTACTTTAATTTTTTTTGGTTACATATATATCGCATCTATTTTTCTGAGTTCCCCCATTAACCCCACCCACTCCCCCATTAACCCCACCCACTCCCCCATTAACCCCACCCACTCCCCCATTAACCCCACCCACCCCCATTTTGTGCCAAAATTATGATTAAAAATGAAGAAATGGGAAGAACTGTACCCCTAAAAGGGGGGAAGGATTTATAGAATTTTTTTTAGCATGGGCACTGCACAATAAAAAGACGCATCGAATGGTGAAAACCGCATTGTTCTACACCAATTGTAGCGACCTGTAGGTGTGCGCAAAAAACTGTTATATATATATATATATAATATATATATATAGGGCGTCCCAAAAAAATGAATACACACTTTAACAGCTGATAGCTCAATTGATGTTTCTTTCTTTCCAAGTTAAACCCATTAGAATTAATAATGGCAGTCAGACTAAGCTTTGAACAAAGGAAATTCATTCTAAAATGCTACTGGAAGTGTGAAAACGCAGTTGAAGTGCAAAGACAGTTTAGGAGGGAGTTTCAAACAGATCCACCAACGCGACTTACCATCACTCGAATTAGAGATAAGTTTGAAGCCGATGGAACTGTTCAGAATGTCCACAAGAAGCGTTCCGGAAGACCACGGACATCGACAAGCCCCACAAAGCAAGAAAGAGTACTGGAAACGTATCACCAAAGTCCAAGAAAATCTGTGCGGCAAGCGAGTCGTGAGGTAGGAATTTCAGAATCGTCTGTCCAACGCATTTTGAAGCGCTGCCAATGGAAAAGTTACATTCCAAGATTAGTCCATGCTATTAATGAAGATGATCCGGACCGAAGAGTGGAGTATTGCGAGTGGTACTTGGCACGATGTGGATGTGGACTGGACGAAGGGGTTTCGTAGAATACCCTCCGCGTTCACCAGACCTCACACCACTAGACTTTTTTTTATGGGGATACTTAAAAGACAAAGTCTACGCTATAAAACCTGCAACAGTCGCTGAATTGAGAGCAGCCATTGAACGAGAATGCACACAAATACCAAATGAAATGTTTCGTGATGTTTGCGATTCCATTGCTTCGCGTTATCAGCAGTGCCTGGACCAGAACGGACGTCAGTTTGAAAACAGGCGTTGAGAAAACAATTAAATAATGTCTGTAGATTCTATTACATTTTGAAAATGAAATGTATTTTAATAAACACTGCCTTTATAATTATTTGAAGTGTGTATACATTTTTTTGGGACGCCCTGTATATAAGGCTTCATTTCTGAAATAGTACCGGGTGTCCGAGAATTATCTGTACAATCTTTGGCTGTTATTAAAAGTCAACCATGAAGTGTAGAAATTCCAGTGTTGTCCCATTTTACAGAGAATCTCATTAAGTTTTTTCTGATACCACGTTTTGACAAGTTTTTTAGAAATGTACGCGGGTGACAAACATTGATGATTTAAAAGCAAGAATCACAGCTGCTATTGAGCGAATCGATGTGGATATGCTGCAGCGTACATGGCACATTTGGAGTATCGATTGGATGTTTTGCGAACCACTAATGGTGCACACATCGAATGTTTGTAACAACGTTACTTTAATAAAGTTTAAGAATTTTACGTGTGTGATCAAGAATTTTATTAAAAGATGAAATTGTACAGATAATGTTCGGACACACTGGAATTTCTAAAAAAACTTGTCAAAACTTGGTATCAGAAAAAACTTAATGAGATTCTCTGTAAAATGGGACAAAACTGGAATTTCTACACTTCATGGTTGACTTTTAATAACAGCCAAAAATTGTACAGATAATTCTCGGACACCCGGTATATTAGATTTTTTAACGCGGTCCGGATAAAATCACTCCTCGGTTTCGATCCGGATTGGAGTCGATACCCGTTGTTGACTGCAGTATGTCATTTTCATATACATTAATAAAAATGTAGATAATTTACATTTTTACTGTCAGAGAACTGTTGTTGGGAGTATGGCCGTAACTACCTATGAGGTCACCGAGGTCCGGACCTCGGTAATTATTTCCTAAAAAAAAAAAAAAAAAAAAAACGAACCGTTCTCCGTGTATGAAACGCATATTACCGCTTTTCTTTTGAAAAGAGGGAGCGTCGAGCGTGTATTAAACATTAGAGGGCTTTTATTATAGACAAGGGTTTTGTGTTTAGTGTATAGCTTGGGTTGTGTTTGTAGATGTCATTTTGGTCTGAATTTTGCTCGTCCCGCCGCGCTCGAAAAAAATCTGGACCTCACTAATTTCTAAACCCTAGTTACGGCCCTGGTTGGGAGTAGCAAGTAGTATTTGGGAAACGTACGCGCGATGCAGATTTTATTAGACTAATGTGTGCGTGCGTGCGTGCGTGTGTGTGTGCATGCCGAGGCAACTGGACATAAGTGAGGTTTTGTGTGTGATAATTCATAAATGAAGTGAACTTTTTTATAACACTTTTGGTACCTCACAATATTAGAGAATTTGTATACAAAAAATTTAGACATTTTTGTTGTCGAGGAGAAACGTACGTTTGTCCTGATTAAGTTAGGTTAGGCTATGTTATGCTATATTAACTCCTATCCGGGGTTAACGAATATATATCAATTATGACAATAGAAAACATCCTTCAAACCCTCAATTACGTCCAGAACACTTGTTTAGCAGTTAGTGTTTTAGGTATATGCGTTTAAAGATGTCAGCACCTCACTGATGTGGAGATACGCACGTTGTGTGTGTGTGTGTGTGCGCGCGCGCGCTCAAACCGAAAATGTTTCTCTGCGATTTCTTACCTCGATTCGATCTTAATGAATGTCGGAGAGACTGTGTTCTCGACATGCGGGCTGACCGCCTCCGCACCCCTCACGGAAGCTTCTCTTGTTTGTTCATTTCGATCCGTGACAAGAAAAGCACCTGTTGCAACGCCTTCCCAATACACCCGCCCCCCTTGTGCACTCCCCCCTCCCATGTCTCAGGCTCCCCCTTTTCCAATCGTCTTTCCAGCTCTTCTCTCCGCTTTCGCCGCGGTGATTCGCCACGGTCCCTTGCCCACATATTCGCCAGTAAACTTGACCGCAACGAAATCTTTCCTAACCGCAACCGTAGTGCATGCGCTTCGCTCGGCTCTTATCCCATACGGCAGTTTATGGGTTCACTGGGCTTCATCGTCCGTAATTCAATTTAAACAGAAAATTAAATCGCCAAATTCTGAAGCACCAATAAGCCTAAACGTAAAGATAAGGGGTTAGATAAAATTCAGATTTTTATTCACGCAGTATTTAATTTTTTTCCCTTTCTGGCAAACTTCTTTTTTTTTTGTAGGCTGTTTATTTTCGCTTGAAATCATTCTCAGATTTTAATTTTTTTTTCCATGAAACAAAAATTTAATCTCTATTTCCTCTCATTGCAATTGACAGTTTATATATTGAGGAGTTGACGCTTTGCAACGCTCCCTCACTCGTTATTACTTCTCATTACAGCACCATGTACAAATCCAGGGCTGTAAAAACCCACTCCCTTGCTCGCTAGTGGCGAGTTAAATATACAAGGTGACGAGTGTGGAATACATACATACATACATACATACATACATACATACGTAGTATAGAGGTGGCGCAAAAGTCAGGAGTCAGAGAGAGTGGATTTTTTCCGTTTAAATAAAAAGTACCTTTTTAGTTAAAAATTTAACTTTAAAAAATTTATGCACTGACCCTTTGACCCCTGACTTTTGTGCCACCCTGTATATACATACAATGGTTCAATTATTGATAGTGAATTATCTAACTGTAAAAGAAATAATGAGAAGGGACCAGTGCAATAAAATACCTCATTTAACCCCAAATAAGAAAAAGGGAAGAAAATAGAGAATCTTGAGGATATAATTGTATTTTAGAAGTATGTTTTAAAGTTCATTTTCTAATGGCATTATATCACCGTTGTAGAGTCTTGCACGTTAAGTTTTAAGAGTGGTTTTGGACGGTAAGTAACATAACGTTCACCGACGATATATATCTCTCTCTCTCTCTCTCTCTCTCTCTCTCTCTCTCTCTCTCTCTCTCTCTCTCTCTCTCTTTCGGGAGGGCGGGTGAAGTATGTTGTACAATCCTGTCCCGTGGGTTACTAGGACCCCATCCCTACTCTGTCCTTTTAGCTTACGTTAAGAATGTTCTCCTCCCGACTGAAAAAAAAAAAAAAAAAATTCTTTTAGTATTAAGTCTTTTTCTCTTTTACTATTAGGACCCTACTGCTACCTCATGCGTGGGAAGAGAGGCTTTGGAACCTCTATAAATAACGCCATTTAACGCTCGTAGGTTGTGAGAGACTGGAATGGAGGGGTCCCAGGCGTAGGGGCGCGATGAATGGAGTGTGGCTAGTGCCCCGTTAAGCCCATTCCTAACGCGTAATCGCCTGACCAGCCCCCTGCGACCGTTCTTTGGTGACCAATTGATGGTGATTGGCTGTACTGCTCTGAGGTGAGAGAGCTTTACTGCCCAGCTGGCTGCCAGGCCAGCGTAAAGTCTCGGGCGTAGCCTCTGGGTCTGGTGGGATATCCCTTGAACACTGGATTTTAAGAGTCTGGCCGCTTGTGAGTGACTAGTAAAACTTAGTAAGGGGCTGCATCTCGCTGTCGCTCCTGGCGGGAAATCCGTGACGCCTGCGTCGCGAGTGTTTGTCAGTTGATAGCTGCGACACGTTTGGGACTGTCCGGCCCTGGGGAGACCTTTGGTCGGTGCGGCAGCAGCGAGAGGTGTAGTCTTTTGGAAGGGATGAACGTCACTTGCAAATAGGTGGATGCGTCTACGCGCGGGAAGAATTCCCCACCCCCCCCCCTCCTTTTTTATATACTGGTCACAACGTTTTTGATAGTTTTCATTGCTAGAACGCTTTATCTTATTCAGAGTTCGAAAAAATAAAAATAAGTTACAATGACTGGACCGCAGAAACTGAAGGCTGAATGTGCGAGGTGTGAAGTAAACCAGTGGGTGACGAACTTCAAAGAAGCCTGCTTCGCGAAGATCAACCACTCCAGCATGTGCCGCTTTTGCGAACTCATGCGGTTTTACGAGAAGTTAGAGGAGAAGGTCCGGCGGCTCGAGTCATCCAGACCGGCTGTTGGAGGTGCGGCGGTCAGCGATGCGACTGCGCCCTCCACCCCGGAGCTCATTGATAGGATAGCTGCCATGGAAAGGCGGTCCAGCGATGGACTGGACAGGGCTCGGGACCACGGAGAAAGGGTAGAGGTGCAACCGGGGACTAGGGTACAAAATCAGTGAAGAATCGCCAGCAACCCACGTGGAATGCACGGAACCGCGGCGCTAGGTGGAGGGCGTAAAGAAGGGGCTGATAGAGAAAGGTGGGAAGGGGCCGATAAAGAAAAACGGTGGGAAGGGGCCTACTGATGGCCCAAAGAAACCGAAGGATGTAGCTACCGGTTGGGGTGGGTCGGGTGGTGTAACTGCGTCTATGGGTGGCGACGGGTTTCGAAAGGTCTCGGCAAGAAGGCTGCGAAGCCGAAGCCTGAGACCCCAGTTGCCCCTGTCAGGACCTCCAACCGCTTTAGTCTCCTGTGCTCGAAGGAGGAAGACACCGTTTTGATTGGGGACTCGCAGATCAGCGGCCAGAAGTACTTTGCTTCTGCAAACCGGGATGGGAGGAAGGTAAGGTGCTTACCTGGGCGGGGAACGGCGCACTTAAAGGAGGAGGTAGAGAAGGTGCGCGTGGCTAGTCGGAGGACTGCGGTCGTTGTCCACGCTGGTGGCAACGACCTATTCCTCAAAGGGTGCAAGACTTGTGCGTCCCGCTGGGCGTGAGGTTTATTGACCCCTTCGACGCATTTTCGGGTAGGTGGGACCTTTACCAGAGGGATGGTGTCCACCTCAATAACAAGGGTAAAGATGTGCTAGGCGCGCTGCTCGACCGGCACCTATACAGAATGGCGAGGTCGAGTCCGGGGAGAGATGATGGGCCCCCACCGGGGAGGGATGATGATGAGCCGGTGGCGGACGTACCTTCAACTGAAGGGTGCGTCCAGGTACAGGTGGGTGACCCTCCTTCCACGTTGGAGGGGGCTCAGGCTCCTGCGGAAGTTGCCCCCTCGTTAGTGAGGGGCTCTTCAACTCCCGACAGCCCTGGCTGTTCGGGAAACGGGTCGTGCTAGGGGGCGGTCAGAATAGGGAAGGCTCCCTCCTTGCAATGCTTTTTAATGCTAGGTCGATTAGGAACAAGTTTTGCGAGCTACGGGCGCTCTTAGCATCAGAATACCAGGATATCGTTGCTATCACCGAGTCCTGGATTCATACTGATCGTAGGGACTACGTTGGGGAGTTCGAAATTCCCGGGTATAGAATGTTTCGCGAAGACCGCACCCGTGGGGAGGGGGGTGGGGTACTAATATACATCAGGGACACGTTGAGTCCGGTTGACTGCCAGTTCCGGTCGGAACGGGAGCTGCTTGGCGTCGATCTGAATGTGGGAGGGACGAGCTATAGGTTAATCTTGGTGTACAGACCTCCGCATCTCCTCCTCGAGGAGGATACAGCCCTGTACACCGAACTCAGTAGCCTGCTAAGGGGGGGAATGGGGCAACTGGCCGCAGCCCAACTCACCACGGCCAACTCGCCGTAGCCAACTGTCCGCGGTGGCCAGATTTTATAATTTATAATTTTATAATTTTAAATTTTTTATTCTAAATATAATTTTAGAGGCTGTGCAGTCTAGGGTGGCCCACTTTTCAATTTTTTTTGAAAAGTATAGGTGATCGTGGTTTTTCCCATTATTTGGCACTATACTAGCACATTGGTACCATTTTTACAAAAATTGATCAATATTTAGGGGTCTCGCATCGACCTTGAAATTACGTTTTTTTTTTTTAAAATGCGTACTTTTTAACTTTTTACTGAATCAAGATTAGTGATGTAAAAAAACCGTTTTTTTTTTTTTTTTAATAATTAATATAGATATTGCCAATTTAATTATAAGGTATACTTTTGCAATGATATATATTATAAAAATAAATAAATAAATAATAAAATAGGCCATATGGTACCAGTATAGAATGTCCTTTTCAGCCTATTTACAGAAAAAACTGGCCTCTTTCTTGCACTGAAAGTCTTGTATCTTGAGATCCATTAAACTTGCGAGAACACTGGCTGGGAGCTGACTGCCCATTGTTCAACCTTCCCAGGACTCTCCCATCCATGCCTCGGATTTTGAATCTCCCACTTAACTATCCTTTAGACCCGCGATGACATATTCCCCCCCCCCCCCCACGAGACTATCCATATATATATACATACACATACACCCATATACACCAATATATACATAAATACTTATATACACATTTATATCTATTGTATACCCCATACACATGCATACATCCAGAATTCCAGATATATACGCATGCATACTCACATATATACCTACACAAACTCATACACCTCTATTTCGCCCTTTCATTACCTCCGAGATCATTTAGCACATACAGTAATATCCATACAGCCAAAAGAAACCAATTAAGCACAGACAGAGCAGCAAAGCTAGTATTTATATCCCAAAATGCAAAATTCCAAGAAAGTGAAGTAAAACATGGTGCTACATTGGCTTCGTCAACATCCAAATCTGCAATAAATACCAGTACCTGTGATATTGAAACTATTTGCTTTAATCAATCTAGTGATAATGATTCTTCAATGGAAATAGAATCAGATAATGAAAGTTAAACAGCATTAGGTTAACACAAAGGTTAAAGAAAGAGATGAATATTTATATTTTTTTTATTTTTCTATTTGGAATATATATATTATATATATATATATATATATATATATATATATATATATATATATATTATATACACATACATACACCTGTGATATTGAAACTATTTGCTTTAATCAATCTAGTGATAATGATTCTTCAATGGAAATAGAATCAGATAATGAAAGTTAAATAGCATTAGGTTAACACAAAGGTTAAAGAAAGAGATGAATATTTATATTTTTTTTATTTTTCTATTTGGAATATATATATATATATATACACACTGGTATTCTTGCCAATCACAATTATATCTATTGTTTTATACCAGTATTATGGATATTATACCAGTACCTGTGATATTGAAACTAGCATATATGCTCTACCCAATCTAGTGATGATTCTTCCATGGAAATGTAGGTTAACAAAAAGGTTCAAAAAAAGGTGAATATTTTCCTTTTCTATCTGGAATATATATACTGGTACTCTTGCCAATCACAATTATGTATATTGTTTGAAACGAGGAAGAATGTTTTATGTTCTAGTTAAAAAATATATATACATATAAAAATGAGGGTTTGTTTTTCCTTTCTATTATATACTTTTTGCGTGATTCAATTTTCTAAGAGATGACTATGTAGTTATATACTAGGTAAACCATATAAGCATGGTAGTATAGTAAATTATAGGTAATACTAATATACTTATTAGATTAAAGGAAAAAAAATATGGAATAAGTTTAAAACAAAAAAAACAGACTACCTTCGTTTTAAACAAAAAAAACGACAAAAAAAACGACACAATAAAAAACGACTCGCATCACTAATCAAGATAAATAATTAAGTAGGGATGTTTTCTGAATCCTCTTAATGAGAGAAGTCGTTTGGTGTGCCTGCCAATGTCATACGACTAACGGTTTAAAGGTTGTGCCTGTATACAGGTAATACCAATGTGCTAGTATAGTGCCAAATAATGGGAAAAACCACGATCACCTATACTTTTCAAAAAAATGAGTCACCATACCCGGGCGGAATGTATAATGTATATAGGTAATTAGAAAATGCACTATGCCTGTGCCAGGTACCTAACCTATTTCTTTTTTTGCAGATATAACATTTTGAAATTCTGTGAGTTCCTCATCATTTGTCATGGACAAATCGATGGCAACCATAACTGGAAGAACTCTTGAAGCTACAAATAGAGTCATTAAAAGGAAAGGCGAAAATAACATCGCTACCTTCTCTAAGATCGGCCTCGGAAATTTTTTTAGTTGGCCAACCGTCGTCCTCCATCAGTGGTAGCAAATTGCCAACAACACGGCAGGTTTTGCAATACTTCTTCAGTGTTATCCAGTACACTGCTAACAGGAAAGACGCATTCAAAGAAACCGTGAACAACGTCTTAAAGTTTTGGAACATGGCCCGCATTAAAACAATCACAAAGCTCAACTGCGAACGGAAGCTAGAGGCATTGTGGAAAGAGTGGCACTTACTCCAAAAGAGCAGAAAACGAGAAACTGACGCCGGAGGAAAACGGCAGAAGTTTTCGGACAGTGTGGACAAGCTGTGGGATATCGGAGCATCTGACGCTGTCGAAGATATAAAGAAGAATCGACTGCTGTCCGACAAGGACAAGAAAGAAGACATTGACTTCTACCTCGATCAACGTGGTCCTCGGGTGGCAACGATGAGCGGGAACGATAAAGTTTTCGCTGTAAAAAGAAAGCTAGAGATAAGTTTAAATGTTATTCAAAGATAAACATTTCATTATAACGCAAACAAAGTAATTGGTAACAATAAACCTGTCTTACTTACAATGGTGCTTATTCTGTTTCAGGTCATCTACTACACAAAACTGCTGATGTTCAGTAGGCAGCTGGAGCTCGACGCCGAGCTGGTCGACAAACTGCACAGGATCGTGGTGTTCATCGCTCTTCTGTACGTACCAGCTTGGTTGGCGGCCCCTGTAGCAGCTGATGCGCCGTTGAATGACCTGGTACTATACCAGCGTTTTCTGAGGTATAGGGCAGTGGACCGCGAGGTGGCAGAAGCGTCACTGGCAGTGATGAGGCGGCACTTCTGGTATCTGAGGCCTCAGACCGTCATCTTCGCTCTATGCAGCAACAATGTGGATGGCACTGTGAAGCAACAGATGGCAGAGAAGCTGTCCCACCTCCCTGTACCCAAAGACTTCACATACGAGAACGTCTCAGTCGACGAGATGACGCTACTCCCCGACCTGATCGACGAGTCCTCCTGGTTCTTATTTGCAGGTCTGAAGATGTATGGGTCTTCGTGGCTCACCCTGCCAACTGATAAGTGGGACGAGAACGAGGACTTTTGTCGTCTGAAGGATGTGATCTCTAATCTCCAGGTCACTAATGACGTCGCTGAAAGAGGAGTCCAACTGATACAAGACTATGCGAACACGGTCACAAAGGACGAGGCACAGCTGCAGGATCTTCTGCAAGTGGTGGAAAAGAACCGGAAAGAGCTCGGCGACTTCAAGAAGTCATCACTCGCCACGATGACATAGCACAGAGGGACAACGTTGCAGCCAGTGACGTGTGATAGTGGTCAATACAATGCAAAAGTGATTGTTTAAGTTATTGTTTCTTTCTTCCTTATTTGTCTGCTATTTGCTAATTTTTTTGAAAAGTATAGGTGATCATGGTTTTCCCCATTATTTGGCACTATACTAGCGCATTGGTATTACCTGTATACAGGCACAACTTTTAAACCGTTAGTCGTATGACATTGGAAGGCACACCAAACGACTTCTCTCATCAAGAGGATTCAGAAAACATCCCTACTTAATGATTTATCTTGATTCAGTAAAAAGTTAAAAAGTACGCATTTAAAAAAAAACAACTCGTAATTTCAAGGTCGATGCGAGACCCCTAAATACTGATCAATTTTTGTAAAAATGGTACCAATGTGCTAGTATAGTGCCAAATAATGGGAAAAACTACGATAACCTATACTTTAAAAAAAAAATTGAAAAGTGGGCCACCCTACAGTGTGCACCCCTGGGTGTTGAATGCCCGGTTAGGTCAACCGTACGCCCTTGACGATTGGTTAGGTTAGGTCGTGATATTTTCGTTAGCTTTAACGAAAATATTACGACTGAACATAACCAATCGTCAAGGACGTACAATTAACCTAATCGGGCATTCAATTAACGTACCCAGGTATTCAGTTGACCTAACCGGGCATATACTGTGCGCGCGCGCACACACACACACACACACACACACACACACATATATATATGTGTATATATATATATATATATATGTGTATATATAGCGTTCAACATCCACCGGCAACGCCGGGTCGCTCCGCTAGTATATATATATATATATATATATATATATATATATATATATATATATGCGTGTGTATTTCCACAGGAAATGTGGAATGTTTATCAACGCTGTTTGAATGACGAAGACAGGACTAACAATCACGCAGAAGCTGCGCACCGAAGACTGCAAAATGAACTTAGAATGCAACATCCTACGATTTGGAAATTTATTGATGGTTTGAAAAAAGTTCAACGAGGAAGAGATCTATATTACGAGCAGCTGATTGCAGGGCAAAATCCTCCAGTCAAGTTAAAAAAATTCAGAGAAGCAGATGCAAGGATAAAATCAATTGTCAGTAAATTTGACAGTCGAAATTTTGTTGAATACCTTAGGGGAATTGCCCATAACTTTTCATAGATATTTGCATTTTTATCCTTATTTTATTTTTTTTTTACTCCAATAAAGTACTTTCATAAAGCAATTTTAACACACTTGTTTTATTACACACAATTTTCATAAAAAAAAAATAATTTTTCTATATCGCGGCGAGTTGGCCGCGGCGAGTTGGCCGCGGCGAGTTGGCCGCGGCGAGTTGGCCGCGGCGAGTTGGCCGCGACCTGCTAGGGGATAGGGTGTGTGTAGTTTTAGGAGACTTCAACTGTCGCGGCATAAAGTGAGGAGACAGGACTGCTGATGCTGAAGGGAGGAGGCTAGTTGACTTTGCTGATAACTTCCTCACTCAGTGGGTCAATGAGCCTACACGAGGCGAAAGCGTTCTAGACTTAGTATTCACGACCGAAGACAATCTCGTCACTGGCCTCACCATTGACGAATCATTGGGCGGGAGTGATCACGGTCTGATTAGGTTCCGTGTGTGCGTCCCTCGGGTGAAGCGTAGTAACTCGAGAGGCAGTAAGCTCGATCTCCGGCGGGCGGACTTTGTTAGCCTCCGGGATAGCGTAGGTGACATGAGGTTAGAGGTCGGCGGCGATGTTGGAGTGCAGAGTGCATTCCGGGACGAGTTTATGGTGCTGCAGTCTGCTGCCATACCCTCAAAACCGGTCAACCCTGATTCAATCGTGACATCGCTTCGGCTATCCGAAATAGAAAAGTAGCGTATAGGAGGGCGAAGGCCAATCGTTTCCATGAGAACACAAGCGTATGTCCGCCTGTGTAGGGAAGTGAAGGCGAAGGTTAGACTAGCGAAACAACGAAGAACTACGGGTGGCATGCCTCTGCAAGGGGAACCCTAAGGAGTTCTTAAGTTATGTAGAAAGCCCATTAGAAGCATGATAGGTCCATTAAAGGGCCCCAGCGGCGTTCTGCGGACCTCCGACGTGGACATCGCTAATGTGGTAAATAAGTACCATACTTTGCGGGAGTGTTCACCAGGGAGGACACCCGCATCATCCCCGAGCCAGGCGTGAGGCACGAAGGTGCTGGCCTGGATAGTGTTCGATGTACCGCGACAGTCGTTGCCGATAGAATAGACAAACTGAGCGCGTTTAAGGCTCATGGGCCAGACCAGTTTCTCCCCAGTGTTGGGGGAGGTGCGCGACCAGGTGGCTCCCCACCTGGCTACAGTCTTCAAATCGTTGGAGACGGGCCAGGTGCTTGTGACGAGGGAAGCCAACGTGTCCCCTATCTTTAAGAAAGGGGATCATGAAAGTCCAGGGAACTATCGTCCCATTAGTCTAACTTCAGTTGTAGGTAAATTATTAGAGGGGATAATAGCGGATACGATCGTTGACCATTTGGATTCCTACAAGCTGCTTGGGGACTCCCAACATGGGTTTAGACGGCATAGGTCGTGTCTCACCAACTTGCTCGACTTTTTCCACGTCATGTTGAGTGAGTATGATAAGAGCGATTGATATACTTTATCTCGACTTTTAGAAAGCCTTTGATAAGGTACCTCACCACCCGCTAATGGCGAAAGTTCGCGCGCTGGGTATCGGCGGGGAAGTAGGTAGGTGGATTGAAAACTGGCTGAAGAATAGGCGGCAGAGGGTTGTAATTAAAGAGGCTAGTCCGGGTTGGGCCTCGGTCACTAGTGGGGTTCCTCAGGGTTCCGTTTTAGGGCCGCCGCTGTTTATCATTTACATAAATGATATCGACGGTGGCAGCGTCAGTCGGATCGCCAAATTCGCTGATGACACGAAGTTTGGAGCCAATGTTGGGACGCCGGAGGCGATCGAGCAACTGCGTGCGGACCTAGGTAGGATAGGAGAGTGGTCCGAAAAATGGCCAAATGCCGTTTAACTTGGGTAAATGCAAAGTGATGCACATTGGCTACGCCAATCCAAGTCGGACTACTCGATGTTGGGGAGTAATATCGAGGCGACTGATTTGGAAAAGGACTTGGGTGTGCTAATTAAAAGCGACCTTAAGTTTACCAAACAGTGCGTAGAGGTGGAAAAGAAAGCCCAGAAGCTGTTGGGTTATATGAGGCGGCAATTTCGATTTCGGAACAAGGAGATTGTGCTCTCACTGTACAATTCCCTGGTTCGGCCGCACCTGGAGTATGCTGTGCAGTTCTGGTCGCCCACCCTCAGGAAAGATATTGAGAAGCTGGAGCGAGTGCAGTCGAGGTCCACAAAGTTAATCCCTTCCGTTAGGGATATGGGCTACAATCGACGCTTACGCGCCCTGAATTTGTTTTCGCTGGAAACTCGGAGGCTGTGCGGTCAACTGATCGAGGTTTTCAAGCTCTTACGCGGGTTCAACGATGTTGATTTTAGAAGCATGTTTAGTTTAAATGATAACCCAACTCGCAACAATGGTTGGAAGTTGGATTTGAAACGGTTTAGGACTAGTGTGTGTGGGACTTTACGTATAAGATGTGCACGTGAAACAGGTTACCTTCAGAAGTTGTGAACAGTTCTTCTGTGGATCATTTCGAGAAAAGGTTAGACCAAATCTTGCACACTATTTGGGGGTGTAGAAAATTTTCCCTGGCACTGTTGCCATTGGTACCTCCTCGGTATGGCCCGCAAGGCCTTTTGAGGTACTTCCCCCCCCCCCCCTCCCTCCCTCTCTCTCTCTCTCTCTCTCTCTCTCTCTCTCTTCTCTCCTCCTTCTCTCTCTCTCTCTCTCTCTCTCTCTCTCTCTCTCTCCCGCATGGGGGTATAAAGGTTATGCACATTCCTTCTGGGTGTTGCAAACTTTATATTTGGGATGTGACAGCCCTCCCGTCCCGAGTATTGGGATTCTAGAGAAATTGGCTGTCAGTTCCTTTAGGTTCTTTCTCTTTCGGGAGGGCGGGTGAAGTCTGTTGTACAATCCTGTCCCGTGGGTTACTAGGACCCCATCCCTACTCTGTCCTTTTAGCTTAGCTTAGGTTAAGGATGCTCTCCTTTGACTGCAAAAAAAAAAAAAGAAACTTCTCTTTTTTTCTCCTTTTACTATTAGGACCCTACTGCTACCTCATGCGTGGGAAGAGGCTTTGGAACCTCTATAAGTATAAATAACACCATTTAACGCTCGTAGGTCGTGAGAGACTGGGATGGAGGGGTCCCAGGCGTAGGGGCGCGATGAATGGAGTGTGGCTAGTGCCCCGTTAAGCCCATTCCTAACGCGTAATCGCCTGACCAGCCCCCTGCGACCGTTCTTTGGTGACCAATTGATGGTACTTGGCTGTACTGCTCTTAGGTGAGAGAGCTTTACTGCCCAGCTGGCTTCTAGGCCAGCGTAAAGTCTCGGGCGTAGCCTCTGGGTTTGGTGGGATATCCCTTGAACACTGGATTCTAAGAGTCTGGCCGATTGTGAGTGACTAGTAAGACTTAGTAAGGGGCTGCATCTCGCTGTCGTTCCTGGCGGGAAATCCGTGACGCCTGCGTCGCGAGTGTTTGTCAGTTGATAGCTGCGACACGTTTGGGACTGTCCGGCCCTGGGGAGACCCTTGGTTGGTGCGGCAGCAGCAGAAGATCAACCACTCCAGCATGTGCCGCTTTTGCGAACTCGTGCAGTTCTACGAGAAGCTAGAGGAGAGGGTCCGGCGGCTCGAGTCGGCCAGATCGGCTGTTGGTGGTGCGGTGGTCACTGACGCTGCTGCGCCCTCCACACCGGAGCTCATTGATAGGATAGCTGCCCTGGAAAGGCGGTCCAGCGATGGACTGGGCAGAGTTCGGGACCGCGCAGAAAGGGTAGAGGTGCAGCGGGGGACCAGGGTACAAAATCAGTGTGAGAAATCGCCAGCGACCCACGTGGAATGCACGGAACCGCGGCGCAAGGTGAAGGGCGCAAAGAAGGGGCCGATAAAGAAAAAGGGTAGGAAGGGGCCTACTGATGGCCCAAAGAAACCGAAGTCGGGTGATGTAAGTGCGGCTGAGTCTATGGGTGGCAACGGGTATCGAAAGGTCTCTGGCAAGAAGGCTGCGAAGCTGAAGCCTGAGACACCGGTTGTCCATGTCAGGACCTCCAACCGCTTTAGTCTCCTGTGGAGGAAGACACCGTTTTGATTGGGGACTCGCAGATCAGGGGCCAGGAGAAGTACTTTGCTTCTGCAAACCGGAACAGGAGGAAGGTAAGGTGCTTACCTGGGCGCGGAACGGCGCACTTAAGGAAGGAGCTAGAGAAGCTGCGCGTGGGTAGTCGGAGGACTGCGATCGTTGTCCACGCTGGTGGCAACGACCTTTTCCTCAAAGGCGGTAGGGTAGGTTTTACAGAAGGGATCATCACCGAGATCGTCTCTTGCGGATGATCTAAAAACTGAAGACAGACAGAAGAATGTTGATGGGTATTTTACCGCCGATGGATGCCAGTGACCATGCACTCAGTAAGGTCATTGGCATCAACGAGAGCGTGCAAGACTTGTGCGTCCCGCTGGGCGTGAGGTTTATTGACCCCCTTCGACGCATTTTCGGGTAGGTGGGACCTTTACCAGAGGGATGGTGTCCACCTTAATGACAAGGGTAAAGGTGTGCTAGGCGCGCTGCTCGACCGGCACTTACACAGAATGGTGAGGTCGAGCTCGGGGAGAGAGGATCTTGAGCCGCTGGCGGACGTACCTTCAACTGAAGGATGCGTCCATGTACAGGCGAGTGACCCTCCTTCCCCGTTGGAGGGGGCTCAGCCTCCTGCGGAAGTTGCCCCCTCGTTGGTGAGGGGCTCTTCAACTCCCGACAACCCTGGCTGTTCGGGAAACGGGTCGTCCTAGGGGGCGGTCAGAATAGGGAAGGCTCCCTCCGTGCAATGCTTTTTAATGCTAGGTCGATTAGGAATAAGTTTTGCGAACTACGAGCGCTCTTAGCATCAGAATACCAGGATATCGTTGCTATCACCGAGTCCTGGATTCATACTGATCGTACGGACTACGTTGGGGAGTTCGAATTTCCCGGGTATAGAATGTTTCGCAAAGACCGCACCCGTCGGGAGGGGGAGGGGTACTAATAAACGTTGAGTCCGGTTGACTGCCAGTTCAGATCGGAACGGGAGCTGCTTGGCGTCGATCTGAACGTGGGAGGGGCGAACTATAGATTAATCTTGGTGTACAAACCTCCGCATCTCCTCGAGGGGGATACATCCCTGTACACCGAACTCCGTAGCCTGCTATGAGATGGGTGTGTAGTTTTAGGAGACTTCAACTGTCGCGGCATAAAGTGGGAAGACAGGACTGCTGATGCTGAAGGGAGGAGGCTAGTTGACTTTGCTGATGAGAACTTCCTCACTCAGTGGGTCAATGAGCCTACACGAGGCGAAAGCGTTCTAGATTTAGTATTCACGACCGAAGACAACCTCGTCACTGGCCTCACCGTTGATGAATCGTTGGGCGGGAGTGATCACGGTCTGATTAGGTTCTGTGTGTGCGTCCCTCGGGTGAAGCGTAGTAACTCGAGAGGCAGTAAGCTCGATCTCCGGCGGGCGGACTTTGTTAGCCTTCGGGATAGCGTAGGTGAGATGGGGTTAGAGGTCGGCGGCGATGTTGAGGGAGTGTGGAGTGCATTCCGGGACGAGTTTATGGTGTTGCAGTCTGCTGCCATACCCTCAAAACCGGTCACCCTTGCTTCAACGCAGCCTAAGTGGTTCAGTCGTGACATCGCTTCGGCTATCCGAAATAGGAAAGTTGCGTATAGGAGGGCGAAGGCCAATCGTTCCCATGAGAACACTGAAGCGTATGTCCGCCTGTGTAGGGAAGTGAAGGCGAAGGTTAGGCTAGCGGAACGTAACGAAGAACTACGGGTGGCAAGCCTCTGCAAGGGGAACCCTAAGGAGTTCTTAAGTTATGTAGAAAGCCCATTAGAAGCATGATAGGTCCATTAAAGGGCCCCAGCGGCGTTCTGCGGACCTCCGACGCGGAAATCGCTAATGTGGTAAATAAGTACTGTACTTTGCGGGAGTGTTCACCAGGGAGGACACCCGCGTCATCCCCGAGTTAGGCGTGAGGCACGAAGGTGCTGGCCTGGATAGTGTTCGGTGTACCGCGACAGTCGTTGCCGATAGAATAGACAAACCGCGTTTAAGGCTCCTGGGCGAGACCAGTTCCTCCCCCAGTGTGTTCCGGGAGGTGCGCGACCAGGTGGCTCCCCACCCAGCTACAGTCTTCAACAAATCGTTGGAGACGGGCCAGGTACCTGGTGAGTGGAAGGAAGCCAACGTGTCCCCTATCTTTAAGAAAGGGGATCGCGAAAGTCCAGGGAACTGTCGTCCCATTAGTCTCACTTCGGTTATAGGTAAATTATTTGAGAGGATAATAGCGGATAGGAATAGGCGGCAGAGGGTTGTAATTAAAGGTGCTAGTTCGGGTTGGGTTTCTTGTCACTAGCGGGGTTCCTCAGGGTTCCGTTTTGGGGCCACTGCTGTTTATCATTTACATAAATGATATCGACGGTGGCATCGTCAGTAGGATCGCCAAATTCGCTGATGACACGAAGCTTGGGGCCAATGTTGGGACTCCCGAGGCGATCAAGCAACTGCCTGCGGACCTACCTAGGATAGGAGAGTGGTCGGAAAAATGGCAAATGTCGTTTAACTTTGGTAAAATGCAAGGTGATGCACATTGGCTACGCCAATCCCAAGTCGAACTACTATATGTTGGGGAGTAATATCGAGGCGACTGATTTGGAAAAGGACACGGATGTGCTAATTAGCAGCGACCTTAAGTTTACCAAACAGTGCGTAGAGGTGGAAAAGAGCTCAGAAGTTGTTGGATTGTATGAGGAGGCAATTTCGATTTCGGAACAAGGAGAAGGTGCTCTCTCTCTACAATTCCCTGGTTCGGCCGCACCTGGAGTATGATGTGCAGTTCTGGTCGCCCACCCTCAGGAAAGATATTGAGAGGTTGGAGCGAGTGCAGGCGAGGGCCACAAAGTTAATCCCTTCCGCTAGGCATATGGGCTATAATCGACGCTTACGCGCCCTGAATTTGTTTTCGCTGGAAACTCGGAGGCTGTGCTGTCAACTGATCGAGGTTTTCAAGCTCTTACGCGGGTTCAACGATGTTGATTTTAGAAGCATGTTTAGTTTAAATGATAACCCAACTCGCAACAATGGTTGGAAGTTGGATTTGAAACGGTTTAGGACTAGTGTGTGTGGGAATTACTTTACGTATAAGATCTGTGACACGTGGAACAGGTTACCTTCAGAAGATGTGAACAGTTCCTCTGTGGATCATTTCAAGAAAAGGTTAGACCAAATCTTGCACACTATTTGGGGGTGTAGAAACTTTTCCCTGGCACCCGTCGCCATTGGCACCTCCTCGGTATGGGCCGCAAGGCCTTTTGAAATTCTCTCTCTCTCTCTCTCTCTCTCTCTCTCTCTCTCTCTCTCTCTCTCTCTCTTCTGGATGTAGTAAACTTTATACTTGGGGTGTGACAGCCCTCCGGTCCCGAGTCGTGGGATTCTAGAGGAACTGGCTGCCAGTTCCTTTAGGTTCTCTCTCTCTTTCGGGAGGGCGGGTGAAGTATTTTGCACAATCCGTCCCGTGGGTTACTAGGACCCCATCCCATCCCTACTCTGTCCTTTTAGCTTACGTTAAGGTTGTTCTCCTCTGACTGAAAAAAAAAAAAAAAAAATTTTAGTATTAAGTCTTTTTCTCTTCTTTTACTATTAGGACCCTACTGCTACCTCATGCGTGGGAAGAGAGGCTTTGGAACCTCTATAAATAACACCATTTAACGCTCGTAGGTTGTGAGAGACTGGGATGGAGGGGTCCCAGGCGTAGGGGCGCGATGAATGGAGTGTGGCTAGTGCCCCGTTAAGCCCATTCCTAACGCGTAATGGCCTGACCAGCCCCCTGCGACCGTTCTTTGGTGACCAATTGATGGTGCTTGGCTGTACTGCTCTGAGGTGAGAGAGCTTTACTGCCCAGCTGGCTGCCAGGCCAGCGTAAAGTCTCGGGCGTAGCCTCTGGGTCTGGTGGGATATCCCTTGAACACTGGATTCTAAGAGTCTGGCCGCTTGTGAGTGACTAGTAAGACTTAGTAAGGGGCTGCATCTCGCTGTCGCTCCTGGCGGAAAATCCGTGACGCCTGCGTCGCGAGTGTTTGTCAGTTGGTAGCTGCGACACGTTTGGGACTGTCCGGCCCTGGGGAGACCTTTGGTCGGTGCGGCAGCAGCGAGAGGTGTAGTCTTCTGGAAGGGATGAACGTCACTTGCAAATAGGTGGATGCGTCTACGCGCGGGAAGAATTCCCCCCCCCTTTTTATATACTGGTCAGAACGTTTTTGATAGTTTTCATTGCTAGAACGCTTTATCTTATTCAGAGTATTCAGAATTGAAAAAAAAAAAAAGTTACAATGACTGGACCGCAGAAATTGAAGGCTGAATGTGCGAGTGTGAAGTGAACCAGTGGGTGACGAACTTCAAAGAAGCTTGCTTCGAGAAGATCAACCACTCCAGCATGTGCCGCTTTTGCGAACTCATGCGGTTTTACGAGAAGCTAGAGGAGAGGGTCCGGCGGCTCGAGTCGTCCAGACCGGCTGTTGGAGGTGCGGGTCACTGACGAGGCTGCACTGCCGCCTAACCCGGAGCTCATTCAGGATAGGATAGCTGCCGTGGAAAGGCGGTCCAGCGATGGAATGGACAGATCTCGGGACCGCGGAGAAAGGGTAGAGGTGCAACCGGGGGCCAGGGTCCTAAATCAGTGTCAGGAATCGCCAGCGACCCACGTGGAATGCTTGGAACGCGGCGTAAGGTGGAGGGCGCAAAGAAGGGGCTGATAGAGAAGGGTGGGAAGGGGTCGATAGAGAAGGGTGGGAAGGGGCCGATGAAGAAAAAGGGTGGGAAGGGGCCTACTGATGGCCCAAAGAAACCGAAGGATGTAGCTACCGGTCGGGGTGGGTCGGGTGGTGTAACTGCGTGTATGGGTGGCGACGGGTTTCGAAAGGTCTTAGGCAAGAAGGCTGCGAAGCCGAAGCCTGAGACCCCAGTTGCCCCTGTCAGGACCTCTAACCGCTTTAGTCTCCTGTGCTCGAAGGAGGAAGACACCGTTTTGATTGGGGACTCACAGATCAGGGGCCAGGAGAAGTACTTTGCTTCTGCAAACCGGGATGGGAGGAAGGTAAGGTGCTTACCTGGGCGGGGAACGACTCATATAAGGAAGGAGGTAGAGAAGGTGCGCGTGGCTAGTCGGAGGACTGCGATCGTTGTCCACGCTGGTGGCAACGACCTGTTCCTCAAAGGCGGTAGGGTAGGTCTTTCAGAGGGGATCATCACCGAGATCATGTCTCTTGCGGATGATCTAAAACTGAAGACAGACAGGGGAATGTTAATGGGAATTTTACCGCGAATGAATGCCAGTGACCACGCACTCAGTAAGGTCATTGGCATCAACGAGAGGGTGCAAGACTTGTGCGTCCCGCTGGGCGTGAGGTTTATTGACCCCTTCGACGCATTTTCAGGTAGGTGGGACCTTTACCAGAGAGATGGTGTCCACCTCAATAACAAGGGTAAAGGTGTGCTAGGCGCGCTGCTCGACCGGCACCTATACAGAATGGTGAGGTCGAGTCCGGGGAGAGATGATGGGCCCCCACCGGGGAGAGATGATGAGCAGGTGGCGGACGTACCTTCAACTGAAGGGTGCGTCCAGGTACAGGTGGGTGACCCTCCTCCTACGTTGGAGGGGGCTCAGGCTCCTGCGGAAGTTGCCCCTCGTTAGTGAGGGGCTCTTCAACTCCCGACAGCCCTGGCTGTTCGGGAAACGGGTCGTGCTAGGGGGCGGTCAGAATAGGGGAAGCTCCCTCCGTGCAATGTTTTTAATGCTAGGTCGATCAGGAACAAGTTTTGCGAGCTACGGGCGCTCTTAGCATCAGAATACCAGGATATCGTTGCTATCACCGAGTCCTGGATTCATACTGATCGTAGGGACTACGTTGGGGAGTTCGAAATTCCCGGGTATAGAATGTTTCGCAAAGACCGCACCCGTGGGGAGGGGGGTGGGTACTAATATACGTCAGAGACACGTTGAGTCCGGTTGACTGCCAGTTCCGGTCGGAACGGGAGCTGCTTGGCGTCGATCTGAACGTGGGAGGGACGAACTATAGGTTAATCTTGGTGTACAGACCTCCGCATCTCCTCCTCGAGGAGGATACAGCCCTGTACACCGAACTCAGTAGCCTGCTAGGGGATAGGGTGTGTGTAGTTTTAGGAGACTTCAACTGTCGCGGCATAAAGTGGGAAAACAGGACTGCCGATGCTGAAGGGAGGAGGCTAGTTGACTTTGCTGATGAGAACTTCCTCACTCAGTGGGTCAACGAGCCTACACGAGGCGAAAGCGTTCTAGACTTAGTATTCACGACCGAAAACAACCTCGTCACTGGCCTCACCATTGACGAATCATTGGGCGGGAGTGATCACGGTCTTATTAGGTTCCGTGTGTGCGTCCCTCGGGTGAAGCGTAGTAACTCGAGAGGCAGTAAGCTCGATCTCCGGCGGGCGAACTTTGTTAGCCTCAGGGATAGCGTAGGAGAGATGGGGATAGAGGTTGGTGGCGATGTTGAGGGAGTGTGGAGTGCATTCCGGGACTAGTTTATGGTACTGCAGTCTGCTGCCATACCCTCAAGACCGGTCACCCCTGCTTCAACGCAGCCTAAGTGGTTCAATCGTGACCGCTTCGGCTATCCGAAATAGGAAAGTAGCGTATAGGAGGGCGAAGGCCAATCGTTCCCACGAGAACAATGAAGCGTGTGTCCGCCTGTGTAGGGAAGTGAAGGCGAAGGTTAGGCTAGCGAAACGTAACGAAGAACTACGGGTGGCAAGCCTCTGCAAGGGGAACCCTAAGGAATTCTTCAGTTATGTTAATAGTAGAAAGCCCATTAGAAGCATGATAAAGGACGAAAGCGGCGTTCTGCGGACCTCCGACGCGGACATCGCTAATGTGCTTAATGAGTACTTTGCGGGAGTGTTCACCAGGGAGGATACCCACGTCATCCCCGAGCCAGGCGTGAGGCACGAAGGTGCTGGCCTGGATAGTGTTAGATGTACCGCGACAGTCGTTGCCGATAGAATAGACAAACTGAGCGCGTTTAAGGCTCCTGGGCCAGACCAGTTTCTCCCCAGAGTGTTGCGAGAAGTGCGCGACCAGGTGGCTCCCCACCTGGCTACAGTCTTCAACAAATCGTTGGAGATGGGCCAGGTGCCTGGTGACTGGAGGGAAGCCAACGTGACCCCTATCTTTAAGAAAGGGGATCACGAAAGTCCAGGGAACTATCGTCCCATTAGTCTCACTTCAGTTGTAGGTAAATTATTAGAAGGGATAATAGCAGATAGGATCGTTGACCATTTGGATTCCTACAAGCTGCTTGGGGACTCCCAACATGGGTTTAGACGGCATAGGTCGTGTCTCACCAACTTGCTCGAGTTTTTCCACGTCATGTTGAGTGAGTACGATAAGAGTAGGGCGATTGATATACTTTATCTCGACTTTCAGAAAGCCTTTGATAAGGTACCTCACCGCCGGCTAATGGCGAAAGTGCGCGCGCTGGGTATCGGTGGGGAAATAGGTAGGTGGATTGAAAACTGGCTGAGGAACAGGCGGCAGAGGGTGGTAATTAAAGGGGCTAGTTCGGGTTGGGCCTCGGTCACTAGTGGGTTTCCTCAGGGTTCCGTTTTGGGGCCACTGTTGTTTATCATTTACATAAATGATATCGACGGTGGCATCGTCAGTCGGATCGCCAAATTCGCTGATGACACCAAGCTTGGGGCCAATGTTGGGACGCCCGAAGCGATCGAGGAACTGCGTGCGGACGTAGGTAGGATAGGAGAGTGGTCCGAAAAATGGCAAATGCCGTTTAACTTTGGTAAATGCAAAGTGATGCACATTGGCTACGCCAATCCCAAGTCGGACTACTCGATGTTGGGTAGTAATATCGAGGTGACTGATTTAGAAAAGGACTTGGGTGTGCTAATTAGCAGCGATCTTAAGTTTACGAAACAGTGTGTAGAAGTGGAAAAGAAAGCCCAGAAACTATTGGGTTATATCAGGAGGCAATTTCAGTTTCGGAACAAGGAGATTGTGCTCTCACTGTACAATTCCCCTGTTCGGCCGCACCTGGAGTATGCTGTGCAGTTCTGGTCGCCCACCCTCAGGAAAGATATTGAGAGGCTGGAGCGAGTGCAGGCGAGGGCCACAAAGTTAATCCCTTCCGTTAGGCATATGGGCTACAATCGACGGTTACGCGCCCTGAACTTGTTTTCGCTTGAAACTCGGAGGCTGCGCGGTCAACTGATCGAGGTTTTCAAGCTCTTACGCGGGTTCAACGATGTCGATTTTAGAAGTATGTTTAGGTTAAATGATAACCCAACTCGCAACAATGGTTGGAAGTTGGATTTGAAACGGTTTAGGACTAGTGTGTGTGGGAATTACTTTACGTATAAGATCTGTGACACATGGAACAGGTTACCTTCGGAAGTTGTGAACAGTTCCTCTGTGGATCAGTTCAAGAAAAGGGTAGACGAAATCTTGCACACTATTTGAGTGTGTAAAGACATTTAGGACCTCAGTCTGCGGAAATTTCTTTTCCTATAAAATAGTTAATATCTGGAACCAACTTCCCTCAGAGGTTGTTTCCAGTCAAAGTGTAAATGTGTTTAAAAATAGGCTAGACAAAGTACTGAATACTCTCATGTGAGCAAACTAAATATAGAGCTATTTATATATTCTCCACTTTCCTGTAAAATTTCCTTGGCTACTTTTCCAGGGTCAAGGTATTTTCTTCAACCTTTTTCCGTACCTGCCTCTGGCAGGGAGGGAGGGAGCGGAGGGTGGGGAGAGAGCCTTCTACTTTTCTATCCAGTTTTCTACTACTGCTAGGATAGTTGAAAGAAAAATAAACTTTTACAAAATTTTCCCTGGCACCCGTTGCCATTGGTACCTCCTCGGTATGGGCCGCAAGGCCTTTTGAGGTACTTCTTTTCCTTGTAACTCCTTGTAACTCAATGCCGAAAGTTCAGTTTCTTGAATATTCCTGCGTTTGCCCCCAGCAATGCTGCCATATATATATATATATATATATATATTATATATATATATATATATATATATATATAATATAATGTGTGTGTGTGTTGGAGGTGGGGGAATACGTTATTTGTATGCTGATGAAGTGACTGGTAACTGATTTCGTATAGGCGTGTGTGTATATATATTGTGATTGTGTCTCAGTTTCCTTTTTATCTTTGCAGTTATGCTCAGTGAGCATGATACTTCGAAAAGTTCTATTATAATTATTCATATAAAATGTAGGTTCCTAATCTTAATAAGAGCCGTAATAAAGTATTTATATTCGACGATTGTTCATATTTGGTCGTGCGTCTGTCCGTCTCTCGGCAAATTTCCTTCTTCATTGCCACAGTCTGAGAGTCTCGATTTTAAATGGGTTTCACGTCGATCCGCACCTCTTCCGTCTTTGTGCCAAGTGGAAGGATTTCGTGTTATGCAGGAGCGCCCCCATTAGTATTCATTAATTTGGGTATTTTTTTTCAGCGATTAAAATTACAAAATAAATGAAAGGAAGTTATGCATATATTAAAGTGGGACTAAAATTTTAGCGTGAAGTGAAGGTGTTAAGAGTTAATTATTTGTATGTAAATGATTTTGATATCGCTCTTGTTCAATTAATTTTATTTTACATTTGCTGGTTTTTCTCCCCTTTGTAATACCTTGCTCAATATTGGGTTTATGCATGGAAAACGTCCTTCCTTCATATATATATATATATACAAAGGTGGGCAGTTGCGCCGCAAAAAGTTGCGGCGCAACATTTTTGGTTGCGCTTGCGGCGCAACTTTTTGAAAAGGGTTGCGCTTACGCGTGCGGCGCAACTATTTCAGCAGAGTTGCGGTTGCGGCGCTACAAAAATTGTTGCGCGTGCCCACCACTGCAGATATACGTTAAATGCAAAGGTGGGCAGTTGCGGCGCAACATTTTTGGTTGCGCTTGCGGCGCAACTTTTTGAAAAGGGTTGCGCTTGCGCGTGCGGCGCAACTATTTCAGCAGAGTTGCGGTTGCGGTTGCGGCGCTACAAAAATTGTTGCGCGTGCCCACCACTGTATATATATATATATACACAATCCCGCAAATGAGGCAGGATGCTGCAGAGGGACCAACCAGGTCGATCCTGAACCGTCGTTTGAACTCGCACACATACCTGCCTTGTTTGTGTCCACGAATATACAGTATATACCTCGTTGCTGTTCCGTGCGTTGGTCTCTCTTCACACGAAGGTCAAGCTGGTGGCCCCGCCTCTACGTCTGGCTTGATGGAGGAGCGAGTTGCTTTCTTGCGCGCTCCACCGTACATAGCCAGGTACACCCGGCTCATCTGGTACCGTCCTGAGCCAGGCATCGTCTTCTCTTGACTATATATATATAATATATATATATATATATAGGCCACCCAGGGTACCCATTTATCTACTAACCATTCTTTTTATTGTGTGGAAGGATGAACAGCCGGGTTTTGCCCGAAAAAACAATCCCCCCCCCTTCCATAGGGGAAGAAGAGAGCGAAATTCAAGGTCCAAGATTTTATATCAATAAAAAGAAAGTGGTTGGTAGATAAATGGGTACCCTGGTTGGCTTAAACGCTGGGCTGCTGGTCGGGCGTGGTTCGGATTCCACTTTAAACTGTTGGTCTAAGGTGGAGTGAAAGTTTGACCTTCGTAAGGATGAACAATTCGGGCGGAAGCTGACCAAAGGTTATATATACACATATATATAATATATAAAATCCTTCTGTAGCCACATTTGAGCTTACAAAATGTTAAAACCATTTTTCCAGTTCTGTTTTCGTTTTTCCTGCAATTAGACATAATTAACACTATATCTGTTTCATTTTGTGAAGGTCACGTGCTACCAAGCCACGTGTCTTTCTTTTGAAGGACTTTTAAAGAACCTCTTCCTTGGGTGCCAACCGCAACATGACCGCAAACCCTCATTTCATGTCCTCAGTGCCACGAAATGTCCCTCAAAAAAGGCTAAGCTTTTGTAACGTGTGTCTCGGTTTTATGGACCTACACCCATTTCGTCGAGACCAGACCAAACAATCGACACTAGAAAACTAACAACTTAACCTACTCGACAATAACTAATCGATTGTTTGGTCTTGTTGATCAGCTGTCATTAGTTCGAGTTTTATTTCAGTTTTGTTAAAGGTTTTTAATCGAATATGTAATTGTATTATTAATAATAATACACTGATTAAGTATAATTTGTATACAACTTTAACGGTTAATAATTTCCTCCCTCCTCGACGACCTCATTGTAAAAAGTTAGTGACAGGTGGTTTGAGGAGGCAGGTGGTACAGATGGCGCTCTATCCGCTGCTGTATGCTGTTAAGAAGCATATAATTGAAAACTTGTGCTAGATTGATTTTTTCCTTTTTTACTAGATAGTGTATGGCGACCTCGGAAAACAGAATCGTAGCTCTTTTTTATAATCTGAATTTGAAAATTGAGCGATGCAGCATTTTTCCATGCCGACTCCTTTGAATGAAGATAGGATTATTTTTTCACGCGATTATGGTGATAAACGCAGAAATAACGCCTCACACTCATTAGACGAGTTACGCGAAGTCTTTAGAAGTTTTCTTTCATTATCAATAGCCATTTATGAAATGCCCCTAAATTTTTATATGTAGTCTACGGAAATAAGTAAACATTGAAATTATTAATAGAATTAGCTCGTAACTTAATCTATCCAAGGGTGGTCATGTATTTACAGGTACTTAATTATCAGAGTAAAAGAGAGAATTGTAGGTAACGTGTTTTTTTTTAAACAGGAAGGAGGGGCCAAGGGCGAATGCCCGCAAAAACATTCCCCCTCTCCATAGGGGAAGAAGAGAGCCAAATTCAAGGTCCAAGATTTTCGAGATTAACATTTATTAGCGAGATTTTAGCATTATGTAGACATTATATCAGTTTATGTATTCAAAATGTAACTTAACTAGTTAATTATAAACAGTATTTATAAGAAGTGAAGGCCGTTTGTAAGAAAATGTTACAATATTACAATAAATGTTGTCTGGGTCTTGTAAAGGTAAACTGTTCTTAGTCTGTCATAACACAAGGGTGAAAAAGAACGGGTAAATAGCAAAGTGGAGCGGACTTACCTCGCGCCACGGTTCGAGAGTTGATTAATAGACGGGAATTGCGGTGCTGGATAGCATCGAAGGAGCGAGAGGGGTTTCATCCCCCCATTGGAAGTGCTCTGACCAAAACGAAATAAACGTCCGCTTCCTTCTGTTTCACCGCCTCTGAATGCATTCAAAGATTATAACGAGGGGGACTCATTATGCGCACTTTGCATGCAGAAATAGGATTATAGGCATTTATGTAGGCCCTTAGTATTAAGTGAGTGACGTTTGAAAATTTTAAGGTTGTAGACATTGAGATTTCTCGTTCCTTCTTTCTGTTCTCCCGTTTTAGATTTGCTGCTGACGTTTCGTTCATTTACTTTGAACATCTTCAGTGTCTCATTGTTAGTAATTAATCTTGGAACGAAACAACTCCTATATATGCTGGAGGCATATGTACTCGCAGTCTCTTCTGTACGGCAATTGTGCCACGCGTTACATTTGGCCTCACCGAAATTTAGCACCGCAAAGTTAAAGCTGCGAAGCGCAAAATTTAATTTTGCAGTGCTGAATATCACTCGAAGGTGAATTACTAACGATGACACTCTGAAGATGTTCAAAGTAAATGAACGAAACGTCGGCAGCAAATCTAAAACGGAACAAAAGGAAGCGGAAGAAAAAATTTCAATGTCTACAACCTTATTGTTATTGAAAATAGTTGCTGCTACGCACTCTACTATATAATTCATGTAAGCTAATTAACATTATGTAAAAATCAAAACTATAACCGGGTTGTTTCAACTGCACTTCAGTTCAATTATATTTCAAATAAAAATAAGATAATCCCTAAAGCTTCCATTATTTTATCTGAAAATATTTTTTAAGAGTAAACGTTTCGAACCTTGGCCCATTCTCAAGACTAAAATAATCTTATAAATCGAGTTATAATTCGTATTAGAAACGGATAAAAAAGAATATAAAATAGTGAAGCTTTAAAAGTTAGCAAAACATTATATTATATATTCCAGTATTTTGTCAAAAAAAAAAAAAAAAAAAAAAATTAATTTCAAATAATACGTAATGGAATAGAAGTTTTATCAGTATTTAAGTTTGATTTATTTGATTTATAAACATTGATGCTTGGGTTAAAATGCTTTCTTCAGCTAATAATAAATAAGACCTTTTAATGGTCGGTTAGTGCATTCATGATGTCGTAACGAATTGGTGGTAGTTCTTCGAGAAAGGAGTAGCGGAAAATGTGTTGAAAATTCGTATCTTTCTCCAAGTCATTTCTAAGATTACATCAAAAGTTTTTCGAAACTGTCTCACCAACTCTGGTACTGTTTTTATTGTATACAAAAGAAGTGACGGCACTGTGAAGTGTCATTTAATGCGTGCTGCGCCACATTATAAATAAAAATGTCTGAGAATCTCTCTCACTTTAGGTAGAATTTTATAATGACTGATTTATCTGTAGCATATTGTTCGCCCCCATTATTTATGGTTGTCTACAAACGTATATCACAGAAAATTAATACGTGGAAGTCATCGGAATTCATTTGTTAAAAAAAGTAATTTAAAAGTAATTCTTAAATTGTAAAGTAGAAATGGTAGAAATAATTCGCTGGTTCGTACCTTTTCCCCGTATCTCTAGTTCCGTATCTCTAGTTGTAATTATGAGAAAGAGAGAAGTACTGTATAGTTAATGGTGAGTGCAGTATATTGAGAAAAGGATTCATAATCTTCCTTGGAGTCCTTTTATGAGCTTCGAGTTTTACCCACGGTTTACCTTTTAATAACCGGATGTTGATATCTCTGAGCAGGCTTACTGTCTTAAGTCCAACCGGATAAAGTTCAGCAAGGGTTTAAAATTGTTTTTGTATCCCAAACAATGAAAGATATTGTCGCTTGCATACACAAATACAGTACAGACAGCATTTCCCTTACGTAATTCATGTATGAGTGCATATAAAAGTTTTTTTTACATTATGATGTTAATCACACACAAACTATATATATATATATATATATATATAATATATATATATATATATATATATATATATTATACACATCTTTTAATGCCATTTTTTTTTCTTCTTTTCTAGATGCCATGGGAGCTCAATCCAGATGACCCTTGCGACAATAGTTCTTATCGCTATATCGTAATTTAAAGTGAACTGAAGATATAAGATATGCTAATTTGCATCAATAGTTTGAACCTGTATGAGGGTTAAATACTTTGTAAAGGAGTACAAATTAAATAGAAGAGTAACAGATTGTGATACATTTTTTATTACGTTCTATGAAAAAAGAAAATCAAAATCCGTTCTGATGTGAGAACCGATGACGTAAAACCTTCACAATGTCTTTAGTCGTAGAAGTAATTTAAAACGTGGCTCAAAGGATAATCGTTTTGGAAGCCGGAATTGAGTCGAGGCTTCCAATCCCATTCACCGAAAACGTCCCAAATGACTATGGAAGGCCCCCAACAACAGTTGAAGGAAAGCCCCCCGCCCTCCCCGGGGGAGGACAGCAAAGGCAGTGAGTATTCCGAAAGCTTCAAATCCAATAATAGTCTTAGAATAAAGAATAGACGAGAATGGAAGCATCAGTCAAACTGGACGAAATTTGAAGCTTGTTCCTGTTGCTCTTTCGTCTGTAAATGTTGTTGTGAACTTTGAGCAGAGCTAGACACTAAATTAATATAATTTTGGTAGCTTCCCTTTTTATTCTTCATGGAAGTCCCGAGACATTTTTTTTAACTTGGTATGGACTCCGTATTATAGCGGATAAGTAGGAAGTGTTGGTTGAGTCGGAGACGATAGAAAGTGTGGCAGCCTAAGAAAATAGACTTGCTTTTATCATCATACGTGACTATTAATAAAGATTTTTAGCGAATGACTCATTAAATATTAATTGAGGTCAAATCTCGAGTATACTTACAATGTAATTGATTTGTTAATTCTTTTCAATTCTGTGTTTGTTAATTGTAATGAATTTACTACTACTGCTGCAGTTTTCGTTATTTTAAACTATAACATTTCTTTGTTTACATAAAAATAACTCGTTTGTGCAAAGTGTGTAACTTTCATAAAATATTGAGTATACAGTAACTGCTTTGAATTTTTAAAGGCAGCTTATTGATATGACATATATAAGTTGCGTAGCTTTTTCTTATTTTTTAGGTGCTTGCTTTATAGCGTCGTACCTAAAATGCTATTGCCGATACACGCGCAAATGCTTTATTTATTCTGTATTAGTACGAGGTAAAGCAAACGTTTTGAAGTGGAGCATTTAATGACTTACTTTACACCGATTGGTTTTCTGTATCGAATAGTGGCAAGGTCCCCATGCAGGAAGTTCGACCTTTCGCGAAATGCCAGCCGAATAATTCATAACCACGTTTTGGTCAAAGGCTCATTTTTGAGCGAGTGAAGTCTCCTCTCCCTCTCCCATTCCCCTTCCCCTCCACAGCCCTTATTTCGTTTTCAGAATGCTCTCAATCATTCCTTTCATTGCCAGCTATTCTCTTCCCATGCTTAACGATGCTTTATAGCATTGTATTCTTTGAATCGTTGAAGAGTTACCTCTTAACCAGTATAGCTATTACCTATAAAGCCCTTTCCAAGTTGAAGCTCTAACCCCTCTTCAGAGTTCCCCTCCTCTCGCTAATCCCCCGTCTCTCTCCCTCTCCCTCCCACCCTCTTTTAACCTTAAACCTCCCTCCGTTATCTCCCCTCCACCCTTTCGAAGTATTTGTTTACTTTTGAACTCTATTTATGCTTCCTACGATGAAATGTTTTAGCTCGAGGGCGACCCCTCCTGTTCCCGCTCTGTTTCTGTTGCCTCGTTACTCGTGTCATACGATACGCATCGCAGTGACACTCCATCCTTTTATAGGCGATTTACTCAGCACCACGTCATTAGGCTGAATTTATGTACTCGTCTTGCTTCACTATGATATTAAGTTGGTAAGGTACTCCGTACTCTCTTCTTTAGCAGTTTAAGATAATGTTCAACTTGTTTGTATATGAAAACAAATATAGAGAGAGAGACACACACACACACACACACACACACACACACACACACACACACACACACACACACACACACACACACACAATGTATTTTTACAATGAATTGTATAGCTTCCTTCTGAAGCATCTTCCATCGTCCTAGTTAAATCTATCTTGAAAGGCGTATTTTTAGCAACTATTGGAGACCCTACACCTCAGAAAGTTTGATTTGTTCATTATAACCAACTTCGAAATTAAGCCATTTTGTTTTCCCCATTTCATTTCGGCAATCATTTTAAGTTGTAATCATTTGAAGAACGCTGAAAATTATATCGTAAAGAGATCCGATAGGACATAATGTATTCACATCGGAAGTGCATGAACAATTCATTCTCTTTTTTGAATCTAGTGGTGGCACTTATTGTTCCTTAAGTTATTCTGCTGAACCAATTTAAACGCGTGTTAGTAAACATTTTTTTTCCTCCGTCCGTATGAACGAGGTACCGACATTTTTAAATCGAAATATTTAAAACTAATTAACGAAATCCAATTTAACTTAACCTAACCTTTACACAGTGCCATCGAAATGAGAAGGGCGTGATCAATGTTTGGGGCGCAATTTGAGGGCTCGAAGGTTGATTTCTGTTCAAGTTATTAAATGGTGAGGTACTCGCCTACGTTGCCTAACCTAATCAAGACCAACAAAACCGCACTGAATTTTTATACAAATCTTTTTAATGTTCCAAGGTACCGAAAGTGTTACATCTCAGATAAATTACCCCACTACATCTTTGAATAACGCCGGTCTGCATGAAAATCGATTTCTTTATTTTGAGTTGTGATTCTGAAGCAGTTCGCTGCGCTGAATTAAAAAATGCTACCATTTTTTTTCTATCACCCACAGTTTTAAAGTTATTAGCAAAACAATTTTGGGGCGTTTTGTAATTTTTTACCTTTTTTATCTTTAATTAATTTCGTTTTTTCATATTTTTCAGATAGATAATTCTAACATTAGGTACGTCTTTAAAAATTTTAATAATGGCTTCTAGAGGATGTACCCATAGTCCAGACATATTTTGTTATATTTGTGGTCGGCAGTGGTGGGCACGCGCAACGATTTTTGTAGCGCCGCAACCGCAACCGCAACTCTGCTGAAATAGTTGCGCCGCACGCGCAAGCGCAACCCTTTTCAAAAAGTTGCGCCGCAAGCGCAAGCGCAACCAAAAATGTTGCGCCGCAACTTTTTGCGGCGCAACTGCCCACCTTTGCATTTAATGTATATCTGCAGTGGTGGGCACGCGCAACGATTTTTGTAGCGCCGCAGCCGCAACCGCAACTCTGCTGAAATAGTTGCGCCGCACGCGCAAGCGCAACCCTTTTCAAAAAGTTGCGCCGCAAGCGCAAGCGCAACCAAAAATGTTGCGCCGCAAGTTGCGCCGCAACTTTTTGCGGCGCAACTGCCCACCTTTGGTGGTCGGTATGTTGTTGTAAAACAAAGGACAAATGTAACGACCTTCATTAAGAGAGCTTATCATGCTTATTTTGGAATTAAATTAGGAGATCAAGACAAAAGTTGGGCTCCACACAAGGTTTGTCTTACGTGTGTTGCGGCACTGAGGAATTGGAGCAAAGCTAAAAAGAAAAGTTTGCCATTTGGGATCCCTATGGTATGGCGCGAGCCTAGAAACCATACCGACGACTGCTACTTCTGTTCTTGCAATGTTAAAGGTTATAATGCAAAGAATAAAGAGAGCCTTCAATACCCAAGTCTTCCATCTGCAATAAGGCCCCCATGGTCCAGAAGTTCCTATTCCCCGCCCACCCGAGAGTCTGGATCAATACAATTCAGATTCTGATTCAGCTCCAAATCCAGACAATGATGATGTTTATGAACAGCCAACAGCCAACAGCTGACAGAGATCCTCCGAAACCATTAACTCAAGCCGAACTAAATGACTTAGTCAGGGATTTGAATCTGCCTAAGGACTCTGCGGAACTTTTGGGGTCTAGATTGCAGGAGAACAATTTATTGGCATCCGACACACACTTCGCTTGGTACAGAAATCGTGAGAAAGACTTCGTGCCTTTTTTCGAAGAAGATGGTCCCTTGGTATTTTGCGAGGACATCACAGGATTAGTGTGCAAGCTAGGCATCGAATACCAAACCAGTGACTGGAGGTTGTTTATAGATTCCTCTAAAACCAGTCTAAAAGGAGTGTTACTGCACAACGGTAACAAATATGCATCAATCCCAGTGGCCCATTCTACTCATTTAAAAAGAGACCGATGATAACGTGAAACTGCTTCTGGAAAAAATTCAGCATCAAAATCACAGATGGATATTGTGTGGGGATCTCAAAGTCCTTTGCATGTTACTTGGGGCAGCAATCAGGATACACTAAGATGCCATGTTTCATCTGCGAATGGGATAGTCGAACACGTTCGTTACCAGCACTGAAAGAGGAAAACTTGGCCTCCTAGAGAGAATCTTACCCCAGGATCAAAGAACATTTTACATGAACATCTAGTTGAACCAAATAAAATCCTCCTACCACCCTTGCACATTAAGTTAGGCTTCATGAAGCAGTATGTCAAAGTGAATAGAGAAGGTGAGTGTTTCAAGTACATTTGTTCAAAATATCCAAAGATTAGCTACGAGAAAATAAAGGAAGGTGTTTTTATAGGTCCTCAGATTAGAAAGTTATTGACAGACGATCATTTCCTGAACACAATGACCAATAAAGAAAAAGAAGCATGGCTTGGTTTCAAAGATGTTATTGAAAACTTCTTGGGAAACTACAAAAGCCAAAATTATGAAAGACTGGTGGAAAATATGCTTAAAAAGTTTTGCGCTTTAGGCTGCAACATGATCCTGAAAGTTCACTTTTTATTTTCGCATCTTGACCGTTTTCCCGAAAATCTTGGAGATGTCAGTGAGGAGCAAAGGGAACGATTTCACCAGGACATCAAAACCATGGAAAGATGATATCAAGGAAGATGGCATACAAATATGATGGCGGATTACTACTGCTGGTGTCTGCAACGAGATCAGCCTAACGCACAGCATAAGAAAACATCAAAGAAGTACCGGTTTAGTCGTCATTAGTCAGATCTACCTTCGTAGTCTTAAGTCTTTGGAATAAGTCCTGAAATGTTTGCAAGTAAAGAAGGTAAATATATTTTGTTTCTTTATTTTTTTATTCTTTCATAAACAAGCAATATGCTTGTCCAAGAGCTAGGAGCTATTTAATTCTGCTTTAATTAGGTTTTACTCTATCACCGAAAGATTTCGTGCTACAAGGGGTGTTGTAATACCTCATCTGTCCCCAAATGTTAACCACCCATTGATGGGAGGGGAGAGAGTATTTTGCTGGGAACGGGACTGGTGGTTATATATATTTACCCTACATTATTATGTAAGCGTTACTGTAGTCTATCTATAACAACAAAATTTATGGTTTAGCATGTGCAATCCAATGTTGGTCTCGATAAGATGGTTCACATTTGGGGATAAATGGGGGATTTATGACACACCCTGTAGTAAGAAAACCATACGTGATAGGGAAAAACTAACTATATTTTTTAGATCAGCGCACTCAAATTATATAGAATCACCAACTAGTTTGTAAAAATCGATCGATAAGTTTTCAAATGTGTACTGGTGTAATCACACAATCGACCGGACTTATACCAAGTTACACACACACACACACACACACACACACACACACACACACACGTGGAAAATGAAAGCTTTGGAACAATGTATATGAAGTGTTTTTTTCAAGAGACTAAATTCTCAAACATGTCATTTTGTTTCGCGTAGGTTTTTTTTTTTTTTTTTTCTTTTTTGTTTTATTGTTTGATCAATTATTTACGCTTTCCATTCACTTCGTTAACAATATTTTTACCTTTTTTTCCTCGTTCAAAAATATGAACTTGCAGTTTCCCTCCCCCCTTCCCTGCCACTTGAAATGTTTCAGTACCGGAAGCCTCAAATTCTAGCAGGATCTTGTTATAGTTTACGACACACACACACACACACACACACACACACACACACTAGGCGCACTCAATATTTTGCCCCACCCTTTTAAATAATAGGCCATGGGGGCTGAAATGTCTTTTGGGCCGTAAGTTTGAACTTTCTGCGCTTCACATAACTGGATTTTTCTAGTTTGAACCTCCCCTCCTTGTATAAAACCGCTTTTGAACTCCCTTGTATAGAACCGATGGTTAACGCAGTTTCGAAAATGCGTCTGACAGTGATGTGCGTCGTAAACAGAGCGCTGTTGTAAAGTTCTTAACCGCAGAGAAGGAAACAGTTGGAAATATTCACAAACGTCTACAAAACTTTTACGAAGATGCTGCTGTTGATCGAAGCACAGTTGGATGCTGGTCTAAACGTGCGAGATCATCGGAGAGAGGGAGAGCCAGCCTCGATGATGAGCCACGCAGCAGTCGCCCGACATCGGCTGTGACATCTCACACTGCAACGTGCTAACAGCATCATTCGATCAAATCGGCGCGTCACATACAAGGAGCTATCACTGGAGCTAGGAATTAGTGAAGGAAGTGTGAGTACTATAATTCAGCACCTGGGATACTCAAAAGTGTGTTCACGGTTTGTTCCTCGCCAACTGACTGAAGATCACAAAGCTCAAAGAAAAGAAATTGCTTCCGAGTCGTTGGTTCGATACGAGACAGAAGGAGATGACTTCCTTTCACGAATTGTGACTGGGGATGAGACTTGGGTACACCACTTTGAAACAAACAAAACGCCAATCCATGGAGTGGCATCACGCAGACTCCCCACCCAAGAAAAAGTTCGAAATGGCTCCCTTTGCAGGAAAGGTTATGGCCACCATCTTCTGGGACATGAAAGGGGTGATTTTCGTGGACATTATGAAGAAAGGACAATTAACCAACTCGGAGGCATATATTGCTACCCTACAGAGACTCCAGAGACGTATAAAACGAGTTCGACCGGAGAGAAAACTGGAAGACGTCCTCCTTTTGCACAGTAAGGCAAAACCACATAACAGTTTGCAAACAAGAGAGGCCATCACAAAAATGCGCTTGACTGTGTTACCCCACCCCACCCCATACAGCCCGGATCTGGTACCTTCAGACTTCCATTTGTTTGGGCCAATGAAGGATGCTATTCGTGGAAGAAAGTTTCAGAGTGACGCTGAGGTTGTTGAGGAGGTTAAGAGGTGGCTCCAGCGGAACCCAGCGGACTTTCACCAGCAAGGAATAAAGGCCCTTCTTTCGAGGTGGAGGAAAGCCGTAGAAAAGGATGGGGACTATATGGAAAAATAAAAACTTGTAAAAAATGTATGTAACTACTTGTGTACAAAATTTGTGGAACTTACAAGGAAACTTGGAAAGAAAAGAAAAAGGTGGGGCAAAATATATTGAGTGGCCTCGTAATATGAAACATGACATTTTGTGAAAAATCTGTACGTGATGGCGAAAAATTAATATTATTTTCGGAATCAGCGTGCAAAAATTACTATATAAGTGATAAAATATTTCGGACAACAAAATCATCACAGGCTTGTGTTATCAGACATTTTTAGTTATATGTATAATACTTTATATTATTAAAGTAAATGAAAAAGACCGAAAAAGTTATTTGCAAACAATATAACAATTTACATATCAGTTATAATGCCGATATTAGCAAAATTATTGTCTGCATCCGATATTATATATTCATTTCAAATCATATTATTTAGAAGTTTGTTACAATTTACGACGGGCAAAAAACAAAATTATCGACTCTAGTAGCTAGTTATCAGTATACCAGGTGGTATTCTTCTCTAGTTTGGCCTATTATTTGTTATAGAAATAGATACAGTACAATAGTTTATACTCATAGTTTATACACACAAATAACACACACGCATTATATGAGCTCAGTTCAACTGATGACCAACTGATAGATTGCTTTCCCACACTAGTTTTGCTACATTAAGTCATTTGGTCTGCTGCTGACTGACTGAATAATATTTATGTACCTATCGTCACAGTGATCTGTCACTAATCTGTTGGTCACCTGACTGACTAGTATTTATCAAAGACTGCCGCCTGACTAGTCACCTGTCTGAATAATATCAAAGTATGCCGCCACATACGGTCACCTGTCAGGTCATGGTCCTCACCTGAAGAATATCCACCCCGAGCGCGCCCACCTGAAGAATCTCCACCCCCAACGCTACCGGGGGTTGAAAATTACAGAATAAAACAAATCAGGATTCCCTAAGGCCTCACGAAAGTCACGAGGCCTTTTCACTTTTCAGCTGGCCTCGAGGCCAAGGCCACTTTTGAGGTCCGAGGCCAGGCCTCAGCCCCATGTTAGAGATTATATATATATATATATATATATATATATATATATATATATATATATATATATATATATATATATTATTATTATTATTATTATTATTATTATTATATATATATACAGTGGGGTGCAAAAGTATACAACACACATTTTTTTTTTTCTGTTTGAGTCTTTCTAGTGCACTAAATTCTGCAAAAGTGACCTATCCTATGTAATTTTTCACGATATTTCAGTTAAATACGTTAAAATTAAAAAAAAAAACTATTTAAAAAATATTTAAAAAAAGCTAAAATTGGTGATGCAAAAGTATACAACACAATATAAAATTACATTTAGAATTTAAATTAATACTAATTTATGAAAAGAAATGCATTCTAATCGTTTCCAGAATATTCTAGAATCATCTATTGAGTTCTACCAGCAGTTACAACGGATTGCAAAAGTTTAAGCACGTCATTCACGTAGCAGCATTCACGGAGAGTAGTTGTATGATGGTCAAACAACAAGAAATTAGCCAAGATGTCCGACAGCGAGTCGTGGAACTCCATGAAGGTGGAATTGGCTACAGACTCATCGCCAAACGCTGGGGCTTATCAATAAGCACCGTCGGCACCATTGTTCGTAAGTGGAAATCCACCGGTACCACTCACAATCGCCCCCGTACAGGACGTCCACGCAAGATATCTGAACGTGCTGCCCGAACGATGGTAAGAATGGTGACCAGAGACCCCAAACTACACGAGAGGAACTTCAGAAGTACTTACAGGCCGCAGGGGCCAGTGTCAGCAAATACACTGTTAGCAGAGCACTGTGTCATGAAGGAATACGATCGCGGATGGCTAGGAAAACTCCTCTATTGAAGGCTAAGCATGTCCAGGCCCGGCTAAAGTATGCCAACGAACACTTGAAGAAGCCAACTGAATTTTGGGACACTGTTCTCTGGTCTGACGAAACCAAAATTGAACTTTTCGGGAGAAACAGCCATAGTCGTGTTTGGAGAAAGAAAAACCAGGCCTATGCTCCAAATAACACCATCCCAACAGTGAAGTTTGGAGGAGGAAGTATAATGGTGTGGGGCTGCTTTAGCTCATCATGTATTGGGGAATGTCATATTATTAAAGAGAAGATGAATTCGGCAGTGTACAGACAAATATTAGAGAAAAACTTGATTACCTCAGCCAAGGCTCTGAAGATGAAGCAGGATTGGATATTCCAACAGGATAATGATCCTAAGCACACGGCTAAGGCAACAAAATCTTGGTTACTCAAACGCGAAATTAACGTAATTGAGTGGCCTAGCCAGTCCCCCGACCTAAATCCCATTGAGAATTTGTGGAGGGAGCTCAAGTTAAAAATCATGGGAAGAGAACCGAGAAACTTGAAGGATTTAGAGTTAATTTGCGTTGAGGAATGGAAAAAGATCTCAGTAGAAAGTTGCAGGAAACTGATTGTCAACTATCCACGGCGTTTAGGAGCGGTTATTGCTAATAAAGGTTATGCTACAAAGTATTAATTAGTGATAAGGTCTCTATGTGTTGTATACTTTTGCTTTCTGGTTATTCGATTATTCTTGAATATCTAATACATTATTTGTTTTCCCACATTTGGTATGTTTTCTTTCGTTATGTGTTCAATGAGGATTGATATGTCCAAATACCAATTTTATAAATTTATTGGAAATGTAATAAATAACAATATTTTGTATGTGTTGTATACTTTTGCACCTCACTATATATATATATATATATATATATATATATATATATATATATATATGGGATGAATTTCACAATAAAACCCGTGAAATTAATAAATGCTGCAAACCCAAAAGAAAAAAGATTCCAAGACCTTTCGTGTATTCAAAGCTACACCTCGTCAGGGAATGAAGATAAAAGGCGAGATGCCCATAAATATATACAATGTACAGGAAAAACAAAACAATTAGCACATACTTAACAAGGGTTAATGAGAGGCAAAAGAAATTTTAACATGATATCGTCAATTTTATACGTCCCCGCACTGTTATTGAAATTGCTTTTAAAATTAATAAATGCACATTCTAGAATATTTCGTTCTATTATATCTCTGTTTTTAACAAGCGCTTTAGAACTACCCTACTTGATGCTATGGTTACATCTATACATATGGTTAAATAAAGCATTGGAAGTATTAGCTGTTCTACAAGCATATTTATGCTGTTTTACCCTAATATCTAACGTTTTACCGGTTTGGCCTATATACTGAGTTACATTGTGTACATCCGATCGAATACACACAACCAACAATATTATCAGGGCTATTCTTTATTAGGCGTGATTTAACAGTATTATTATACTTAAAGATTACATTAATGCCAATTGCTTTAAGTACAGTTGGAAGGTATTGAAAATTAACATGGTAAGGTAGGCTAAGGATATTTTTACGCTGAAATTCCTTTACAATTACATTATTATAATACCTATTCTTGGCTTTCTTAAGACAGTTATCTAAAAATGAAATAGGATAACATAATTTAGTACCAATATTCATGATATTGCATAACTCAGAATCTAAAAATTCAGGACTGACAACTCTCAATGCTCGAAGAAACATAGCAGAGAAAATAGAGGATTTAATCGAAGGATGATGGTCAGAATAAAAATGCCAAATGCCAAAGGTTGTGTGTATAGTGCTTTTAATACGAAGTTTGAATCGAATTATCCTCTGAGGTTTGAAAAAGCCCTAAAAACACTGAAAAATAATGATTCATTACATATTACTAAAGCGGACAAATCCAATTCGATCGTCATCATGGACAAAAACAGTTATGTTGAAAAGATGAATACGTTATTAAGTGATCGTGACACGTACAAACCTCTAAATAGAGACCCATTGGAAGATGTTAATAAAATGTTTAACAGAAAATTAAGAGAAATATTAAAAAATAACTATAATGGGCTTTCACAGCAGTTTCTTAGTATCAATTCGTCACTACCATATCTGTACGGCTTAGTAAAAACACACAAAGTTAATAATCCCATGAGGCCTATTGTTAGCTCAGTGGGCTCCGTAACCTATAAGCTATCAAAATGGTTAGTTAGTTTATTAACATCGTTAGTTGGCTCTATTTCTGAGTCACATATTGTAAATAGCATGGATTTTATTGACAAACTGAAGTTCCCTAATGACCCTAATTTCAAATTGTTAAGCTTCGATGTATGCTCGCTATTCACAAAAGTCCCTGTTGATGACCTACTTATCTTTTTTAAAAGATAAGATTTCTGAATATTCTTTCCCTGTTCAACACAACACTCTTATGGAGTTAATTAAGCTGTGTGTCAAAGATTGTAAATTTCAGTTTGA
Organism: Bathynomus jamesi; assembly: GCA_023014485.1. Classification (NCBI taxonomy): domain Eukaryota; kingdom Metazoa; phylum Arthropoda; class Malacostraca; order Isopoda; family Cirolanidae; genus Bathynomus; species Bathynomus jamesi. The sequence continues at coordinate 249,899 of JAJOZX010002635.1, read as the reverse complement.
AAATAAGTTTTATGTTATGTCGTTTGGATTGGCTATGGGAAATCCCCTTTCACCTGTACTAGCTAATTTATATATGGAATTTTTTGAAAGTAGAATTTTGCCTACGATTGTTAATTTTAACCTGGTTTGGTACAGGTATATAATATTTTATGCCTTTGGCCTAATAATTTGGATGTGGACTTATTTCTTGGTAGGCTCAACAATTTAGTCCCATCTATTAAGTTTACAGTTGAAAAAGAAAATGATGGAAGCCTATGTTTTCTTGATCAAAAAATTTGGAGATGCTCTAATCAGTTCAAATATGAAGTCTACCGTAAGCCTACTAATAATAACTCTTACGTGCATTTTTATTCTGACCATCATCCTTCGATTAAATCCTCTATTTTCTCTGCTATGTTTCTTCGAGCATTGAGAGTTGTCAGTCCTGAATTTTTAGATTCCGAGTTATGCAATATCATGAATATTGGTACTAAATTATGTTATCCTATTTCATTTTTAGATAACTGTCTTAAGAAAGCCAAGAATAGGTATTATAATAATGTAAATTGTAAAGGAATTTCAGCGTAAAAATATCCTTAGCCTACCTTACCATGTTAATTTTCAATACCTTCCAACTGTACTTAAAGCAATTGGCATTAATGTAATCTTTAAGTATAATAATACTGTTAAATCACGCCTAATAAAGAATAGCCCTGATAATATTGTTGGTTGTGTGTATTCGATCGGATGTACACAATGTAACTCAGTATATATAGGCCAAACCGGTAAAACGTTAGATATTAGGGTAAAACAGCATAAATATGCTTGTAGAATAGCTAATACTTCCAATCATGAATATTGGTACTAAATTATGTTATCCTATTTCATTTTTAGATAACTGTCTTAAGAAAGCCAAGAATAGGTATTATAATAATGTAAATTGTAAAGGAATTTCAGCGTAAAAATATCCTTAGCCTACCTTACCATGTTAATTTTCAATACCTTCCAACTGTACTTAAAGCAATTGGCATTAATGTAATCTTTAAGTATAATAATACTGTTAAATCACGCCTAATAAAGAATAGCCCTGATAATATTGTTGGTTGTGTGTATTCGATCGGATGTACACAATGTAACTCAGTATATATAGGCCAAACCGGTAAAACGTTAGATATTAGGGTAAAACAGCATAAATATGCTTGTAGAATAGCTAATACTTCCAATCATGAATATTGGTACTAAATTATGTTATCCTATTTCATTTTTAGATAACTGTCTTAAGAAAGCCAAGAATAGGTATTATAATAATGTAAATTGTAAAGGAATTTCAGCGTAAAAATATCCTTAGCCTACCTTACCATGTTAATTTTCAATACCTTCCAACTGTACTTAAAACAATTGGCATTAATGTAATCTTTAAGTATAATAATACTGTTAAATCACGCCTAATAAAGAATAGCCCTGATAATATTGTTGGTTGTGTGTATTCGATCGGATGTACACAATGTAACTCAGTATATATAGGCCAAACCGGTAAAACGTTAGATATTAGGGTAAAACAGCATAAATATGCTTGTAGAACAGCTAATACTTCCAATGCTTTATTTAACCATATGTATAGATGTAACCATAGCATCAAGTGGGGTAGTTCTAAAGCGCTTGTTAAAAACAGAGATATAATAGAACGAAATATTCTAGAATGTGCATTTATTAATTTTAAAAGCAATTTCAATAACAGTGCGGGGACGTATAAAATTGACGATATCATGTTAAAATTTCTTTTGCCTCTCATTAACCCTTGTTAAGTATGTGCTAATTGTTTTGTTTTTCCTGTACATTGTATATATTTATGGGCATCTCGCCTTTTATCTTCATTCCCTGACGAGGTGTAGCTTTGAATACACGAAAGGCCTTGGAATCGTTTCTTTTTCCTTGTGGGTTTGCAGCATATATATATATATATACAGGGCGTCCCAAAAAAATGTATACACACTAACAGCTGATAGCTCAATTGATGTTTCTTTCTTTCCAAGTTAAACCCATTAGAATTAATAATGGCAGTCAGACTAAGCTTTGAACAAAGGAAATTCATTCTAAAATGCTACTGGAAGTGTGAAAACGCAGTTGAAGTGCAAAGACAGTTTAGGAGGGAGTTTCAAACAGATCCACCAACGCGACTTACCATCACTCGAATTAGAGATAAGTTTGAAGCCGATGGAACTGTTCAGAATGTCCACAAGAAGCGTTCCGGAAGACCACGGACATCGACAAGCCCCACAAAGCAAGAAAGAGTACTGGAAACGTATCACCAAAGTCCAAGAAAATCTGTGCGGCAAGCGAGTCGTGAGGTAGGAATTTCAGAATCGTCTGTCCAACGCATTTTGAAGCGCTGTCAATGGAAAAGTTACATTCCAAGATTAGTCCATGCTATTAATGAAGATGATGATGATCCTGACCGAAGAGTGGAGTATTGCGAGTGGTACTTGGCACGATGTGGATGTGGATTGGACGAAGGGGTTTCGTAGAATACCCTCCGCGTTCACCAGACCTCACACCACTAGACTTTTTTTTATGGGGATACTTAAAAGACAAAGTCTACGCTATAAAACCTGCAACAGTCGCTGAATTGAGAGCAGCCATTGAACGAGAATGCACACAAATACCAAAGGAAATGTTTCGTGATGTTTGCGATTCCATTGCTTCGCGTTATCAGCAGTGCCTGGACCAGAACGGACGTCAGTTTGAAAACAGGCGTTGACAAAACAATTAAATAATGTCTGTAGATTCTATTACATTTTGAAAATGAAATGTATTTTAATAAACACTGCCTTTATAATTATTTAAAGTGTGTATACATTTTTTTGGGACGCCCTGTATATATATATATATATATATATATATTGTGTATTCTATAATTAAACGTGTGAAATTAATTGTTGCACACCCACAGGGAAAAGTAAAAATCCTTCTGTGCGTGTAACATTTTGTTGAGTTAAAATTTACACAATTGCCCAGATGATTATGTATGTTAAAATTTTAAGTAAATAACTGTGTCCAACATATTTGACCGTAGCCTATTCCACAGGCGTACAGATTTCTGTACAGTCTGTGAATCTAAAACAAAAACTTGTATCAAACATTGACGTTATGTCGTAAACATCGTCATTGAAATCATTGCGTAAATGTTCAACGATGAAGTCTTGCTTTTAATTAAAAGTAATTGCATTTTAGGATAAATCTAAGGTATCGTAATTTATCGAGTCGATTAAGGCGTTGTTTTGGGTGGATCCTTCAGCGGGCTAGGCGACCTTCTTGGGCGTGTAAGAAGGCCTATTCTGCTCGCTTATTAATTAAAGAACGATCCAGTTTTTGAACAGTCGCGCCATTTAATATTTTTAATTGATTTTGTGGTATTCAGGCCCTTTTTAGAAAGATAAGAATTGCGTAATTAGATTCACTCCTTCAGTTGTTAGTAGTTTTATGTTTGATCTTGGAAAAACGTTTTGTGGAGGATAGATTTTAACGTTTAGGGTATATTTATTGCGACTTCTAATTTCGATCATTTACGACTTTAGTTTAGTGAAGGTAGTCCGTATATAACGTTGACTCGCGTTAAGTCATTTATAAACTTTAACTTTTTAATTGTTTATTCATAAATTGAACTAGAACGGATGTAAGATTATTTTAATTGTTTGCACGTGAATTTCGAGAACGTACGTTGGCGAAACCTTTTTCGGGCTTCGCGTCTTGCCAGAGTTTAAAGTATTTTTACGCCACGAATTTTGCGACGAGTTGTGCCATGAATTTGGTCATATAATTTGTACGCAACTCGAGTATAAAAGTCCTTTAATTCAGAGTTTTCAACTCTGGCTACGTCACAGTAAATCAAGGCCTTGGTCCCCGTGCGACCTTGAAGGATGTGCATTTAAAACTGAGTAAAAACGGGGAGCAACGGGGCACTGGGCCAATAAGGAGAGCGAATGGAGCGGGGAAGCGACAGTGTTAAGACACCAGGAAGCCGTATGTGGACGCGTTCATTCTGTTTATGTAGTTTTAAGGTGTTTCGGTGGCATAATTATTCATTCGTCTCTGTAATTTACGAAGAATTATAAAGCCTGAAATAAAGGTAAAGCATTTATATTTGCTTTTTATAAAGGTTGGTCGTTCAAATTAGTGAAGTAATTCAGACTTGAGAAAGATCTTGAATTTGAGGTTAGGTTTCATTGGTCGGGTAATATTTTCCCCCCCCCCCCCCCCCCCCCCTCGTTTTAATATAAATATTGAGAAATTTGCGAGGTTTTATTTTATTTTGCTAATTTGCAGTAAAAAATAAATAAATTATTTAGTTTTACCTTTCGAATTGGCATAGTTGTAGGTTTTCAGGGTTAGAGAAATGGAGCAGATTGTATAATGTTTTTCACCGATCCACATTAAGAATTTTGGTTGCAAGAACAAATTTGATCGTAGACCGTTACCACATTTTTTTTTAAAACCAGAATTTTTGTGGTAGGTAGTGTGCGATGTGGATTTAGCGTATTTCGTGTAGTTTTGTAATCGATGTTTAGCGAGTGAACGGCCCCTGTTGTTCAGAGTTTGTGCCGCCTAAACGATTACTTTAAATCGTTTCGAGCACTCCTAAATGCCTCTCGCAATGGTTTCATTTTTACGAGTTAACAGATCTCTAATACGTAATAATTTTGAGCATGAAGTAAATTGCGTATTTATACGGCCTTTGTTTCAGCTCATCCAATTGAGTCTGCCTTAATTAGCCGAGCTAAAGTGGATCGTATTACTCCATTTATTAGCTCATTGTGGTACTTCCCAAATTCAGGTATTTACTCGCGAGTGCGTAGACGAAATTGCTCGAATCCAGTGTTGCCACTTTAAGCCGTTTTATTTTAAATTATGTAAGACTTTTTTGAACGAGGGAAAAAAGATCTGCATAAATCGGATCCGTAAAATGTCCCTGCCCGTTCTGAAGCCAGGGTCGCGCTAAGCAAAAAACTCGCCCTTCGCGAAGGTGACCCTGAGTCAGCCCTGAGTGCCTGCAGCCCAGGGTCACACCCTCCACTTAGTTTTTAGCCTGCCTTTGGGATAGAGAAGGCCTTTGTGATGTCAGACGAGTGCAAAATTGCAGTAACTTTATTTCATGCAGAATAATAGTAGTTCCAAATAATTATATATATATATATATATATATACTTCTTTTTTTTAATAATAATAATTTGCTAAAATTGTAAAACAATTTTATTCAGTAACCTGTTAACTACTACAATAAAATTACCACTATTTTAGAGCTGCAACCTCAGTAAAGGGTAATATACATTAAATATGTAGCCTAATGAAGCCAATGTAATCTACAATTTATTTTTGAGCCATGAATATGGCCCAGATGACCTTGGTAACAATGTCAGTTTTCTCTGTACCATTTGCAACGAATTCCCAAAGAGAGGGTATTTAGGGCTCCTTACGTGTGCTTATACCCTTCAAGTACTTGGATTAAATAATCGGAGATCTCGTTTCTGTGTGGAGAATTTCTTAGAAAGAAAAGTAGCTATAAATCGGTTTGTTTTAATTTCATTGCGGTATTTTTTTAGTAAATGTTCGGAACACGAGATTAACTTTTAATTATGAAATGAACAGAAGCTACAATCTAATTTGAGAGTTGCTAATTAAGGTTAGACCATAAATTTGTTGTCAATTAGCTTTATTGTTTCTTTATAGATCGCCCCAAATAAGCCTTTGAACTATGTAAAAACTACTTTTTCTTAACTGGTCAAGTTTGATATTTGTAACTGGAGGCTGTCCGATCCAGCCCACCTAATAGTTCTTCCTTGTTGTGTATTAAGCCTCATAGGAATGAGCGCCTCACTTAAGAGTTCAAGTGTTGTCTTTTGACTAAAGAAGAGAAAGAGAGGATTTTGATATTTTAGTCCTGTTTTGAACGATTTAGCGTGAAAATTGTATAACATTTTTGAGAGTAAGGTATTTATGTATATGGTTATTTCATAGCAGCTACAAACGAAGTTCATTCATAGGTTATTTCTAAGTAACAGTTGGATAAGTTCCCACATTTTGCGTTTTATGAGTATGATTAAAAGGAAGGAATAGAGTCTGCCAAAGACCATTGACGCGTTTCTTCAAGACGTTAGTTTTCGTTTTCAGTCAAAACTTCATCAGTTTTGAAAAGTAAATTGATTAAAACTGAAATTCTGTGATGAAAGTCGTGGCTCGGGAATATTACTTAAATAGAGAGAGCATCGTCAATTTGTTTTAATTACGAACTTGCTTTGATTTAATTGGTTTATCGATATGGTTTTTTTTCACTGCTTGGATGAAGATACGCTCAGTTAACTCGAAAGATCGACAGTTTGTTTTATTGAAATTGTAAATTAAACAAAATCATTATAGCCTTTGTCAGTGCTTAGCGAGTATAACGGCTTAACTGTGTGTGAGAATATTTTCAATTACCTCTTTATATAATTCCCCGTTTTAGCCGTTACCTCTCTTAAGGCGGATATATATATATATATATATATATATATATATAATAAAATTTGGGGTGGAGGAAGATATGGTGGGTATACGTGTTCTTTGATTCTGCCGAGTCACCTTTGACCTTTCATTCATTGCATTCCTTTATTCATGTGGACACACTGAATAAAAATTTATTATTGACCATTTTTTCCAATGCTCCATTTCAACCTGATACTTGAACTTCGTTGCTATTACGTGCGTAGGTCTCTTCACACGAAGGTCAAGCTGGTGGCCTCGCCTCTAGGTCTGGCTTGGTGGAGGAGCGAGTTGCTTTCTTCCGCTCCACCGTACATAGCCAGGTACACCCAGCTCATTTGGTACAGTCCTGAGCCAGGCATCTAGTCTTCTCTTGATGACTTCAACTTTGACCCCTGTAACGCTTCTGAGGTCCTTTGGAAGCTGGTTAAAAAGTCTTGGACCCCTGATAACCAAGCTATTTTCCTTCAGTGTTAAGGAGGTGCCTTGGCGGGCCTTTAATTTGGGAACACTACACATTGTACCTTTCCTATTTTCCAGTGTTGTTTGGATGGTAATTGGGTTTAGTTTGGGGGTTGGTACCAGTTTTTCGATCATTTTCCATATGTAGATTATGGTGTACCTCTCTTCTTTCCAGGGAGTACATATTTAGTTTATATATTCTTTCCCAGTAGTTGAGCGCTTTGCAGCCATCAATCTTTGCTGTGAAATGTCTGAGTTTCTTCTAGTTTATTAGTTTCTTCCTTTTTATATGGGGACGTCAAAACTGAGCAGTATTCAAGTTTTGATATAATCAGTGTTTTTAGCAGGGGAATCATTACTGTCCTGTCCCTTCTTTTGAACGCTCCTAGTACCTGTCCCGTGACTCTGCTTTATCGCTATCTGATTTTGTGTTTCGAATTTCGCATTATCGGTCATTATTACCCCCAGATCGATCGCTTTCGTGCTTCTCTGAATTTCCTGTCTATCTGGATCATAATATGCAGTCTGTTTAAGTCCTCTTTTCTACCATATCTCAAGAGCTGAATTTCTCGGTGTTAAATGCCATGTTGTTGTCTTCTGACCATTTGTATATTTTGTTCGTGTCCCTCTGCAAGGCCTCCACTTCATTTACATCGCTGATTTTTTCTGTTGATCTTTATATCGTCTGCAGAGGATGTTACTATACTGTTGCTGTTTACTCCGCTGTCTATGTTGTTAGCATGATAATGAGCAGGAGTGGGGCCAGTACTGTACCTTGTGGTACTGAGCTGCGTACTTCCGATTCTGATGATGATATACCTTGAATTTTGACGACTGTAGACGTTCTCCGAGGAAGTTGTAGATTCATTTTCCCACTTTGCCTGTTATTCCCATATATTTCATTTTATGTGCTATTATACCGTGATCACATTTGTCGAAGGCTTTAGCAAAATCCGTGTATATGACATTGTAGTTGTCATTGCCTTCCAATGCATCTAGGATATTATTGTAGTGTTCTATTAGTTGTGATAGGCATGATCTACTTGATCGGAATCAGTGCTGATTTTCGTTGAATCTTTCTAGTGTCTCCAAGAAATCGTAAATTTTCTCTAACTATTCTTTCAAATACCTTGGTGAGGTGGGACGTCAATGACACTGGTCTATAGTTCTTTGCTTGAGATCTATCCCCTCCTTTATATATAGGGACAATGTTTGCTCTTTTCAAGATGCTCGTGTGTCCACAGTATCTAGGGATCTTCTCCATATCCAGTATAAAGGTGTAGCTATTTCATTTTTACAGTTTTTAATCAATAATGCGTTCCAATTGTCAGGACCTGCAACTGAATGTGGTTTCATTTGTCCTATAGCTTTCGCTACATCTTCTGGGGTAAAATCAGTCTGTTATACACTCTCCTCGCAGTTTTTCTTCAAAGAATGCATCCATGTTAGGTATCGCTTTGTCACTCTGGGATACTAAAAACCGATTCGTAGTGGGCTCTCAATGTTTCAGATATTTCTTTTGGATCGTCGGTTAGTTCATTATTTCTCTTCCTTAAGGGTCCAATAGCGCCGCGCGTTTTTGTTTTCCTTTTCGCATAGCTGTAGAAGTATTTGAGATTTTCCTTTATTGCTTCTATCCCCTTTTCCTCTTCCCTCTCTGTATGGTCCTTAATCAGGGCTTGTATTTCCCTATCGATACCCTCCAGTTTTTCTTGTATTACTTTCCTGGCATTATTTCTGCAGTTGGCTAACTTCGCCTTAATTCTTTCTTTGCGGAATATTCTTCTCTTCTGCCTCTCTAGCCAGCTCTTCTTTCCTTTTGGCTGTGATGTCGGAGCATATTTTTCTAAAATTCTGAGCGTTTTTTCTTCCAAGGTGGTTAACATTTCTTCAGTTGTTTTATTCTCTAAAACTGTTCTCCACTCTTTGGGCCATGTGCGATCTGATTGCTTCCCAATTTATGGTCTTGGAGTTCAAGTTAAAGGCCCCAAATTTGCTTCTTTCTTCAATATGTGTATTGTCTTTTAATGTCATATTTGTTGATATCTCGATGAAGTAAAATTGTGTGTGTGTGATTTTTTGTTGTATTTGGCGCTTGTAATTGACAGAATCCAATCGTTACTGATTACAAAATGTTTTTGCTTTTAGAATTTTTAGGCGAACTTCTCTCCGGAATTGTATGTTGTTATTGCATGTTATCACAACAATAATTTAAATACCGTAACGTTGTCGCATTTTTTTCTTAATTTATTTCACTCTTTGATGTTTAATTTCTTTATTATATATATATATATATATATATATATATATATATAATAAATATATATAAATATATATATATATATATATATATATATATAAAATAAAATTTATTCATTCGTTTGTTAACGTGTAATAGACCAAGTTTATTATTTGTTGAATCATATACAAAGACAACTGAAATAATTGTACCCTTGCTGCCAAAAGTCGGGATACACTGGGCCACACTGACCTTAACGGCCCCAGTGTATCTCGACTATTGGGACCGATGGCAGAGCTAAGTATAATCCCTCTTCTACACTCGTATCTGAGTCGTATATGCCCACCCAAGGTTTTCCTTAGATTCATTACTTTGATTGATTTAGGCATGTAATAAAAGGGTTGTTTTAAATTTTTTACTATCCGTGTCATTTTTATTGTACATTTACGTTGGAAACATTTGAAAAATGCAGACGTAAGTCAGAACCGGTCGGAGGTCGGATGGATTATTGTCATTCATATATTTTCATATAAAATATATTTTTTATAGGTTCTACATTCCGATACAGTTGGGCAAAATTTTAAGAAAACTCGCTAAAGTAGTAAGTTAAACTTGTAAGTTCACTTGATTTTATTGACATTGAGCATGTCTTGTCTTTAAATATAAATTATAAAGCGTATCAAGTACGGTTTAGTTAAAGGGTTTGTGTATGTATATATATGTATATATATATATATATATATATATATATATATATATATATTTTTTTTTTAAAGTTCGGGAAGAACCGATTCGCCTCTATTTAAAAGGGCATATCTCAGCGGAAAAACAAAGAAAAAGTGAGAGGAAAAAGAAAGGGTGGAGGGGACAGTCGAAGTGGAAAAAGACCAAGGACTGCAGGGTCGAGCCCCATCATCCTTGGGTGCTAGGGCCGGGAGGGCGCACGTGAAACCTCCAGGACCCAAGCACGTACAAACTAGCACAAAGAGCACTCAAGAGCACGAGCTTAGAAACCCCTTGCGGGGATATATATATACTGTGTATATATATATATATATATATATATATATATATATATATATATAAGCACACCGGACAAAAAATTAGTCACCCCTAATAGCACCGATAGTAGGAAGTTCAAGGTCACACAGAGGGCGCTGATGTAGCATTGGTAAGTGACAAGTAGCGGTGACGTAGCACACAGGATCAGATCTGTTTCGTGAGGTGGTGAAGAACAAAGTGTGTGTTGGATATAGTCTGCAAAATGGGTCGTGAGGCAGACGTTACTCAGTGGCAAAAAGGAGCCATCGTGTTTGGCAGAGCCCACGGACACAAAATGTCTGAAGTAGCCCAATTTGTTGGTGTGTCAACGCGTACTGTCCAGCGAGTTTACAAAGAGTGGTGTAGTTCGCAATCAACTGACAATCGACGGCGTAACTGTGGCCGGAAAACAATTCTCGACAATAGGGGCCGCCGCCATGTTTCTCGTCTAGTAACTGCAAATCGTTTTCAAACCAGAGAACAATTGCTCCAAGAAACCAATGAGGTTCTCCAGCGACCAATTTCCGAACGGACATTGCGACGAGAACTGCATGCAATGGACATCTGGAGCAGGGTACCACGGAAGAGGCCGCTGTTAACAGCAAGTCACAAATTGGCACGTTATAAATGGGCTCAGAGGCACAAAAACCGGACTGCGGCAGATTGGAAACGTGTAATTTGGTCCGATGAGTCCCGTTTTTGTTTGTTCTCCAATGATGGGAGGCGACGAGTACATCGCAGGTCCAATGAAGCCTTTAATCCTGAATGCGTCGAAGGTGTTGTTCAGGCTGGAAACAGAAAGTGAAGCGCGGACTCTGGCGGAACTTCGGGACCGGCTGATGAACGAGTGGCAGCAAATCGATGTTCAGTACATGCACAACCTCGTAGAGTCTCTGCCTCGCCGGATTCGTGCGGTTATCAAGGCCAGAGGCGCCGTCACACGTTATTAGGTACATTCTGAGAGGGGTGACTAATTTTTTGTCCGGTGTGCTTATATATATATATATATATGTGTGTGTGTGTGTGTGTATGTATATGTATATGTATATATATTATGTATATGTATATATATATATATATATATATATATATGTATATATATTTATTATATATTATATATTATATATTATATATTATTATTATATATTATTATTATATATTATTTATTATATATTATTATATATTATAATATATTATTATTATTATAATATATTATTATTATTATAATATATTATTATTATTATAATATATTATTATTATTATTATTATATATTATTATTATTATTATTATAATATATTATTATTATTATAATATATTATTATTATTATAATATATTATATTATAATGACCGTAGACCATACACGGCTTCTTATCTCTACAAAAAAATGACCCGACCTCAAGTCGACTGAAGTAAGTTCGCCAATCGATCAAGTCTTTCTTGTACTCCACACTCTAAAGCTGGCCTTAGAAATACAGCTGATATCTTATCTGAGGAAAGAGTTATCTTCACTTCGAAAATTATTAATTTTCACTTGGAGCATTCAGTGTAATTATATATATATATATTAGTGTGTGTTGGAAATCTCTAGAAATAAATAGTGAGTAGTGTGTAAGACTATATTTTACATGCAAATAATTGTAATCTTGTATATAAATTTAACTAACGTGTGTAATTCGGAGGAGATAACCCTATGGCAGGCTATTGTTCGATCGTTGAACAAACGCGGGGTAAAAAAGACAAATTTAACACAATATTTTAGTAAACTGTTGTAGTTTTTGCTATTTGATCTCAATTTTTTCCTCCCATTTTCTAACATTAAAGAGCCGTTGACCCGAGTCGACCTCTCCTTTTGCCGTCGACCCTCAGATCGATGTCAGAGGGGTCAGTGTCCCCTCGGATGGAGTCAGCGCAGGACCTTACGAGGTCACTGCTGCCTCTGGCTTTTAGTGTCACTTGGTGCATGCAGCAGCAGCAGCCCCACTTGGCAAACGGGTCAAATCTAGGTCGAAGTCTTTTAATGTTCTAATGGGAGAAAATGTGTGAGGAGAGAGTCGGCCTCTTGTTTATTTGTGTCGATATAAAGGAACGTTTGTGTTTTAACGGTTTATCTATATTCCATTTTGATTGCAAAAATATATCTGTTAGGCAATTCTCTCTCTTTACAATCACAATTATTATCATCATCTACATTTGGATATTTAATAGTTTATATACAGTAATATTTCTACTGCTTTCATTTCATTAACACACACACACACACACACACACACACACACACACACACACACACGCGGAGGGTTGACAAAAGTAAATAGACACTTGGTTTTTCCAACATTTTTTTATTTGTTAATAAAAGTTGATAAATAACAAGATTTAGTGAATCATTGTACTTGATTATACTTATTAATGAATTAATATATTTAAAATCTTGTTGCTTTCCCCTTTCCATTATGTAAAGCTGACACACGTTCTGGCATTCCATTCATGAGCTTTGACATTTATTCTTGGACGGTCATCGTGGTATCTTTTCTTTTTTGTCAGACCTCTATATATATATATATATATATATATATATATATATATATATATATATATATATATATATATATATATATATATATATATAAAGTTGCGTTAGTTTCTATTCGATGCTATCTTTTGTATCGGTTTCCTCATCCTCGGAAAATTACTCTTACTTTCTTGTAGAGTTTGGTTTTGGGGGGTTGAATTTTGTAACCTAACCTAGTGTAACCTAACCTAAAACGAGTAACTGGGGATGTAAAAATCTGGCATAAAGTAGTAATTTGATTTAAAGTTTTTTAATTAAAGTTTTAACGCGAGTGAAATTCGTAAAATAATCATTATATACAATAAAGAGAGGCGCATTCTCAACTTTTTAATGCACCTCCTCCCCCATATCTTAACGCTAGTGTAAGTGATTAAAATTTTTTTTAAATAAAAGACCACCTGTAGTACCTATTGACTACCTACGAAAATGTAGGAGGAATATATATATATATATATATATATATATATATATATATATATATATATAATATATATATATATATATATATATATATATATATATATATATATATATATATATATTTTCTCAAGTGATTTGATATGCGGTACGTATAAGTTATGATTAGTGTGAGAATAGCTTCAGTAATAGAAAAACTCTAAAGGTTCCTCCAAACATAGTTAAGGAGTGAAGGAACCTGTCTGTTCGGATAACGTTGAATTGCATTTGTTGGTAGTGGGAGTTTATTTGGGGTTCATGAGAGGTTATTTCGGCTGGTGTTGCATTAGAGCGAATGAATTTTGTATGTGTGTAGACATTGTGTGAGCATTGATTTCACGGCTCGCATCTCCTTTTCTTCACTGTTTTTCTTTCCCAACCCTACCCCACCAACTCTTCCCCCAACCCCGGTCTCCCTCTTTCTTCCCCTTTAGTCAACCCTTGCATCGTGACGCTCGTCTTTCTTGCTCCCTCTTTGAGACTATTGCATTCACCCCTTCCGTAAACAAAGGATAGCAGGGAGGACCGATTGAAAGAGGTAATCTTCCCTCTCTTTCGCTCACGTCACGCTCTCCATACGATGAGGTACGCAACTCCGTCACGGAAGGTGCGGTGCCTATGGAGATGTCACAGTGCCACATCAGGCACCCTTCACTCCGTCCTCACTCCTAGTTTAAATAGTGAATTAACCTACTCGCTTTTGCACTCGCAATTTACTGCCCTCTTCAAAAGCGATATTTCGGGGCCGTTGTTGTGAATTTGTTTGCGTGAAAGCGACATCGAGAAGTCGCTTTTTGTAGTTTTGTGTTTCATGTTAGGGAGATTTCTATAAAACTGTGAAGACAACGCGTGGAGAATAGTTTGTCTCTCTCTCTCTCTCTCTCTCTTTCTCCCATATAAATGTTTTGGCCTTTTGGGTAATAAATAATTGGTAGTAGTGATGTGCCTACAAGAACCATTTTGAACAGCGTTTAAATATACATCTTGATTAACTAAATCAGGTATTGGTCATTGAAGCGTGTCACTGTTCTGTTTTCATAAAATATTGTATGGATTTTTTTTTTGCGTGTGAAAACTTTTCCATGAAAGCTTTAGAGATGAAATTTTGTAGCGTTTAAAAAGTGTTTTGTTATCGCGTGAAATAAGTTTGCCTCGTTTATGGGAGTGACTTTTATTTACTTTTGAAATTTCACCATGAACCTTATTTTTTCTTTGAATTTTTGTTTAAAAAAAACTTCATGAAAAGAAATACTTTGAACATGTCCACCTCTATTTTTTAGGGCTTTTCTACCCTCCACGAAACTTTTTTGTAAAAACTAAATTGTGTCAATTCAGTTTTTTATTTTTTAACTTTAAACAAAGGGTTATTTTTTTTAGTGAATCTATTCAGTATTGGATAGGTATAGAAAATGGTGTATTTGCTTCATTTTTATACAGATGCTGCGCGAACTATTTGTTAAATTTATTTTTTGAATATAGAATTGCTGCAGCAGCAGCAGCAGCAGCAGCAGCTGCGGCTGTACGAGGGATTGACGTTTTACTTTTGTCATTCAAAAAGTCACCTATGTGTAACCTTTATATGACATTTCGCTCGTGAACTTTGGCCCTTTACTGAATCGATTATTATTTATCAGATGTTAAAACAAAAGTAATTTAATACATTAATTTTTAGTGTAAACTTTTTACGTAATAGGTTTAAGAGGATTTTATTCATTCATGATATTAAATTGAGGTATCACTCCATTATTCTATTTAAGAGTTTTTATTCTTCTATTTACTATAATAAAAATAAAAGGTCAAAAGTTCTCTCTTGTACGAACGACACTGGCGGTGTTTATATATGTATGTATATAATTTTTTTTTCGTAGTTATCTTATGAACCCGCGACTATCTTTAGGATGCACACACAGCTCTTCCCAATACGAACGTGAGTGTAGCGACACTGAAGCATAAATGAAGTAGTGCGCGCGATATTTCACGGGTGCAGTGGGGTAATTTTTTGTGAGGTGACACTTTTGGTGCCTCTGACCATTAAACATTTATATAAAAAATCTAGAAATTATTATTATCGGGTAAAAGGATATGTTGGTCCTAATTAGGTTAGGTAAAGCTTAGTGAGTACCTCAATATCAATAACATAATTAAAACCGCCCTTCGAACCCTCATTTGCGTCAGAAACACTTATCACATCCTTCTCCGTTCGATTGCACTAGGTTAAATTAGGTTTGGTTAATTGCCTTTTAGATATGGTTTAAAGAGTGTTGGTAGCTACCTCAGAGCGAGTGTGTGGGGGGGGTCCAATTATCATTTCCTCTTCACTAATATACTTGGATTAATTCAAATTACCCTCATGAGAGGGTAAAATAATTTGAAATTATATATATATATATATATATATATATATATATATATATATATATATATATATATATATATATATATATATATATATATATATTTTATTATTTAATAATAATGATAATACTTAATCATTCCTAAATGTGACGAGGTCAATACTCGTATATTCTTTGTCTTAGTAAGCGAGATTTCGTATCAATTTGGTATAGACATCAGTATGTTTTGACCTGCATGCTTGTAATTGGAATGATGCTCATTAATTTTTAGGCATTTGAATGGTTAATAAAGGTGCTTCGTTATTTTGGATACGTGTAAACTTTAATTAGAAACGATCGATGTGGGTTCAGAAACAGTGATATTATTATTTTTTATTTTTTTTTTTTGTTCCAGGTGATCTGGTGGATAGCACGAGTGCCCTGACCAACCCTTTGCTGGTGAGCTCCGCTGGGGGTCTTATGGTGACAAATCCCGCTCTCTTCACCCACACTATGCTTAGCGCCGCTCCCACACTCCTCTTGGGCAACACGCCCGTTCTTGGGTGAGGTTTAGTCTTGGTTAACTTGTTTCGGTTTAAATCTTTTCCCCGAGTTCCTCATACTTATTTTATACATTTGTATTCGTGTGCTTCATGCGTTTTTTCTCGTCAGTAGTGAATGGGTTGCTCACCTCAAAGAGTTCCAAGAAAGAGGTGGTCTGGCAGCCGCTGTGGCCGCCGCTAGTCAAAGTCAGAGCTCGAACCCCACTGATCCCGAAGGAGGAGACACCGACCCATCGAGGCACTATACCTCTAGGAATACCGGACAACCTGTCTCTATGGATTTGTGTGTCGTTTGTGGAGATAGAGCTTCAGGTCTGTTTTCGTACAAATGATGATGATGATGATAGCATTTTGGTTTGAGTACCGAATGGCCTTCGGTGGTGCATTTCCCTTGTAATAAGGATAGGTTATAATTTTTAATTTTATTTTAGTTCTGGTCACATAATTTTAACGGTACGAAAGAAGCAAAATGACTATTAAGAATAATGATCTGAAAGTTTAATATCTCCCTACAACATTAAGGGAGAAATTGGCAAATAAATTTTGATTGTGAATTGAGAGATTTCTGTGTAACACTTGCTTGATTGAAAAAAAAGACGCGATTAGGCAGTTCAGAAAATGAGAACAAGGTAAAATAGCCATAAAGTGAAAAAATATTGAGTAATACAGATTTGATATTTACAGTGCAAATAGCTGAACAGAGGTCATTAATTTTATATTAAATTAAGGTAAATGGTTAGTGAGTATTTGAGATAAGCAACTGTTGGTATGAGATCAGTGTGAGAAACCAAGGAAACGTGAAAGATGTAAATTGAAAAATTAGTGAATGTGAAACAGAGGAGAGAGAGAGAGAGTGCGACATTTGGCCAGAACGAAGAAAAGCGCTCGAAAGTTGCTTTCGAAAAGGAAAGCAAGAAGACTAACGTATGTCAGATTCGTTGACGGGTGCAACTGATGGTTGCGTAAATAGGGTTCTTTAAATGATCGTTACAGCAAGTGAAAGACTAACCCGGTAACAGTGTATAAAAGATAATTTTCTACTGATGTTTTGTCGCTTATATTTCCCATTTCTGCAATTAATTTCAAGTAAAATTTTGGGCATTTTAAAAATGTTAGTATTTTATCTTTGATACACTATCAAATGCAAATTTCACAACTGTTACAGACTTAAAATGCGACCTTGTATATCACCATGTGAATAATTTTCACTCGCAACAGAACATGAGCAAGCATTTTTTGTTATAATAACCTCCGCACCTCTGAATTTTTGTCTCGATAGTCTGAAGCTAATTTTGAACGCACTTAATCTTGTCTCGTAATTTTGAACGTGAATTGTGTCGACAGGACGCCACTACGGAGCTATCAGTTGTGAGGGTTGCAAAGGGTTCTTCAAGCGGTCGATCAGGAAGCAGCTCGGCTACACGTGTCGGGGGAGCAAGAACTGCGAAGTGACGAAACATCACCGCAACAGGTGTCAATACTGCCGGCTGCAAAAATGCCTCGCCATGGGCATGCGCAGCGACTGTAAGAACGATACTAAGGATTTGTACAAAAGTTTGTGGTGTTTTGTCTTTTGTTTTCCTAGTCTTAGGCACCCTAATCTGTAATCTGATGGTGGCCAGCCTAGGAGTGAGTTGGGAAAAAGAAGATGAAATGTCGATCGTTAACTCACAAAATTGAATGGAAAGATTATCAGTTTTTATAGCGTGCTTGCTACTTCCAATTGTACTAATTTTGATTTATACTAATTTCGTCCTTAAGCACTTTTTTTTTTTTCACTGTGCCAATTTACTAATAAGTGCAGTGCATACACCAAATTGAAACACTTTGTCACCATACTGCAAATGCATGCATGTTTATTACCAAATTTTATATCTTCGTTTTTGTCGCCAACATTGGCCCATGTTGCATCTTGCATTGTATTTCATGTTCAACTCAATCAACATGGAGCAATCCAGTAAGTGTGGTAGCATTCACCATTATAAATTTAATACTCTGTCCATTCCTGCTTGTTTCAATTACAGCTCAAACGGAGAGATAAACAGGGTTGATCACTCGTTTTTTTCACGTAAGATTCCAAAAGACGAATCCATACTCCTTACTTGGCCACTGTCGCCCTGTAAAGCACACACTCCACTTGCATGAATCTCCTTTAGCGTGTTTGTTTGCCATTTTGCATCCATTCTGTCGCTTTTAACGGAACAACAACTTAGTAAATGTAATTTAGTATTCTGAAAATTTTTTATTGTTCAGTTTTCAAAAAGATGTTCATTCAAGACCATTTTTCAGTTATGGTGAATAAATAATTATTTTCTTCCTCAGTCACCTAAATTTTTTTTTTTCCCCCCCTTAATTTTTGCGATAGCATATATGCTTGCTATGTTAGGATACTTATAGGTGTACCTGTACTGTGTGTGTGTGTGTGTATCTGAAGTAGTTGCACATTAACATAATAAAACGCTTTCATTCCTGCATTTTCTT
The DNA here is from genome assembly GCA_023014485.1 of Bathynomus jamesi. Lineage (NCBI taxonomy): Eukaryota > Metazoa > Arthropoda > Malacostraca > Isopoda > Cirolanidae > Bathynomus > Bathynomus jamesi. Next base: position 231,261 of record JAJOZX010002635.1, on the reverse strand, counting down.
TATTAAGTAGGATGCAATTTTCAGTAGATAACTTTTTAGTGCGATAGTTTAAACTTTGAGTAAGTGTGACAACCGTTATGCCCCTCAGTCGATTATAACAGCTAGCCTCTTTAATACTCTTCTTTGCGTTTCCTACTAATGCTTTGAATTTTCCTGTTGAACCGTATAAACATTACTAATATAGTTTCGCAAAGAACACGCACGTATAACTTAACGTCTTAACTAATCAGCTACTGCTACGTAAGGAGGGCTTTGGGGTTTCATATTTCGAAATTTTTTAATGTCTATTAAAACCTTCCTCGATCGGGCACATTGTTTTTCTCTCCTTTGGTTTAAAACGGAAGAAAGCATGACTTGATTTTTACATTTTTTAATCCTGCAAGTTGGGTGTGTCTTTTCACAGGCTTGAATTATGTTCTAGTCATAAGTAATGAAGTTGTTACACACGAAGAGCACATTTCAGTATTGCTAACAATTATGCATATGTGTTTTTAAGCAGTGTATATTCCTTCATTTATAGAATGTTTTTCTGTGCTCGTTATTTGTATACATTTTGTCATTAAAGTTAAAAAATTATAATTTGCATTTTGTATTGGCTAAATTGCTTACATTTCGCTACATACATACATACATACATATATAACCATGAAAATGTAATATAACCAGAAAAAGATAGGACTGTTGTGTGCATTGTCTATCAGTTGCTTACAATTTTTACGTACGTACATACATATATACATAAAATTTCTTTCGAAATTCATAAAAAATGTGAAAGAAATCCGTTGTTATTTTTGTACAAAGGCATTTTTCCTCCCTCGACAGCCGTACAGTCGGAAAGAAAACCAGCAACCTACGGTAGTCTAGCCGCCGATAGAAGGGACAAAGAAGGAAGCCCCCCCGTGTCCTTGCATTCGTTAACGGGGATGGATCCCCCGTCCCAGATTGGGAAAACACCCGTCGTTGGCAAAGACATCCCATCAATTCCCCCCTCGAGTTTAGCAGAATTACACCTTCAAATGGCAAAAGCATTTGAGAGGGAAAGAGAACAAGGTAACTTCAGTTGAAACACTTTTTGGCGGGTATTTCTCGTACATTAAAACACGACTGAATGTAGTAGACTTCTTTTGGCATCCATCCATCCATCCATCCATCCATCCATCCATCCATCCATCCATCCCACAACATAGAATTTTAATTCGGTTTGAGTCTTGTAGTTCCCTCCTGTTGATAGTAAATATTTGACACACACACACACACACACACACACACACACACACACACACACACACACACACACACACACACACACACACACGAAATAAATAATATACTCGTATATGATTGCTTTAAAATTTTCAGTAAAATGGAATAAATATTAGGAATTTGGGTTTATTGTTTACTCAGTTAATGTAAAGAATTTAAAAATTTAAGTTGAATGTTGTACAGGGTGTACATAAAGTCAGGATCTATTTTTGTGAAGCACTTGGAAATTATATGGAATTCAATCATAAAATGATAGTGGTAACATTTATTAAATAATTAAGAGTAGGATTCGACGTGACGCCCATCAGTATCCCTGCACAGCTCAAATCGTTCCGCAGCATTTCTAAACACATTCTGGAGCATTTGCGGGGTTATGTTATCTGCAGCAGTTCGTATACGTGTACGTAAGTTTTCAAGACTCGTAATCTTCGTCTGATAGAAGTGCGACTCGATAAAGCCCCATGCAAAGAAATCTAAAGGGGTTAAATCTGGTCATCTCGCTGGCCAAGGTCTGTTGCTTCCGCGTCCGATCCAGCGATTTGGAAAACGTCCATTTAGATAATCCTGAACAATTTTGGCATAGTGACAAGGAGCACCATCATGTTGATAGACGACGGTACTAACAATCCTATCCCCGTCGTCTATCAACATGATGGTGCTCCTTGTCACTATGCCAAAATTGTTCAGGATTATCTAAATGGACGTTTTCCAAATCGCTGGATCGGACGCGGAAGCAACAGACCTTGGCCAGCGAGATGACCAGATTTAACCCCTTTAGATTTCTTTGCATGGGGCTTTATCGAGTCGCACGTCTATCAGACGAAGATTACGAGTCTTGAAAACTTACGTACACGTATACGAACTGCTGCAGATAACATAATCCCGCAAATGCTCCAGAATGTGTTTAGAAATGCTGTGGAACGATTCGAGCTGTGCAGGGATACTGATGGGCGTCACGTCGAATCCTACTCTTAATTATTTAATAAATGTTACCACTTTATCATTTTATGATTGAATTCCATATAATTTCCAAGTGCTTCACAAAAATAGATCCTGACTTTATGTACACCCTGTATTATAAATTTAATAATTTTTTCTAGTAATAATGAATAATAATAATAATTTGTTATAGTTACTGATCAAAATGTATAACAAAAAACGGAACGTTACTACATATCTAAAACTTATTTAAATTAATTAATAATATATGTTTATTATTTAATTAATTTTATAATTTAATTCGTTCTCCACTCGCTTAACATTATACTTTAATTGCGTTTCATTAAATGAATCCTCGCTTTCAAACTGAAACATTTTTTGTTGTTGAAAGATCATTTCCAAATAAATTGAGTTCTTTGTTATTTTTCTTAAAAATACATTTCAATGCATTAGTGAATGAAGCATAACGAGAAGTATTTATTTTTAATGAGTGAATTAATTTAGTTACAATGCTTAAGTTATAGAAAAAATATTTTAAAGTTCTGGAATGTATTATTTGAGAAATTAGAGAAGATAATGCGGGTTGTATGGAGCTGTTTAGCAACTTCAAAGTGGTCAACGTTTGCACCCAGCCACTGTCCTCTCTACCCCTTTGAGCTGAATAGCCATTGGAGGTCATTTCACTAGGGCAGTGGACTCTGTTGCGAAAATTTAAAGTTTTAGTATGGGGATAAAAGTTGATTTAGCATCTCAGTATCCTTTGATTAACGTGTGGCCTATGTTGGTAGAAATGGCATCGGGTGAAGGTAGGAAAGCGAGTGTTGAAGGAAAAGGCGAGAGAGGAGTAGGTAAAGACTTTCTTCCTCACTGACCATTTCACATTTGTGGGGGAAAAAAAAAAATGGCCTTCCTCATCCTGTAGCCAGCCTAGAATACATTACTCGTTTCAATACAACAGTTTTAAGGCCTGTGTACGACTAATTTGGTTATACGTGAAGAATTAATTTAAAATTATTGTATGTAACCAAATATTAGTTGTAGTATTTTTGCGCCAAATATTCCCACCATTTTATTCACACGATGTCCAGTAGGACCCTAACTTGAATTCACCCGATAGTTAGTAATTTTGGACATATTTTCCAGAGTGGCAAAATATCACCAATGGAGATTCAAGGCGTCATAACAGCGACTCTCCCCCATCCACGAATGGAGATGTTGAAGGCAAACACAGTCCCAGGCAAGAGAAAGGAGTTAAAAGAAGTCTCAGTAGTGTTACAAAGGTCAGGAAGTTAGTGTAATTAATATTTGAGCCGTTTAATTCATTCTTACACTCGCGAGTTAGATCCGAAATAATATCAAATGTTTTTGCTTTTTCATTAACATAACCACCGGTGGTTTCTTGCGTATAATTTCGTAGGCCTCTATAAATATAAAGTTTGTAAAAAGCATAAAAAATTACTAATTGGTAACTATTGTTTTGTTTTTAAAATTTTAGTGTCGCCAAAAAGGGAAAAATACCCCAAGAAAAACAGAATATTGGGTCCTACCAGTTAGTAATTTTTTAAAAAAATGTATTTTCTAGGCAAATTTTTTTTTTAGTGAAATTGTACGTAATTTTAGTTTTAAATAGACATACTGTATTTGATATTTGTGGAGATTTTTTATTTTCCTAAAGGTTAATCCTCAGCCCTGCCAGTTTGGTAAATTATCAATTCTAATTCTTGTTTTTACTGTGAAATTGCTTCTTAATTTTTCTGAGTAGAAAGTACTTTAAATACATTTGTACTCGTAAGATTGTTTATTTCTTAAACTTTTTTAAAATTCTTTCCAAATAACTTTAAATTTATTTGGGATTGTATTTATTTGTTTTTTGTCAGTGCCTTCCATGATTTCCATGATCATTTTAATGCATTATTTAAAGAGCTAAAACTACTAAAACTCAGATGTAACCAAACTGGCACATTTTTTTATTTATGAATATAAGAACAAAATCATTTAACTTGCTATGGGTAAATAAATAATTTTGTAACTCAAGAAATCCACTCGTATCAGACCAGAACTAGATCAAAGCATGTTATACCTCAATTTAAATTTTCATCATCTCAAAAATTACCCATTTTCATTGGACAAACTATGGAATGATTTAAATGATATAAAAAATATTGTGAATGTAAATTCGTTTGAAACCACGTTGAAATCTCCATTAATAATGAAATACCAATAAAAATCTAGGATTAAATGTACATTACTCGTTTATCTCTTGTCTAACATTGATTTCTTTGTATAGTATTGGTTATCGTACCTTCAATGATGAATTTGTTTTATATCTACAATAATAATAATAATAATTTAACATTAATACACTCTAATTAATAATTCTTATTCACGATTTATGTATTGTTAATAATAATGGTTTTATTTTTAATTAAGAGTCCATTAAAGCCTAAAGCTTAAGGGTCAAATTAAATAAATAGCCCAATTTCACAATTATTTGTTAAAACAAAAATTGCAAAACTATTTATTTAATCAACAAATATTATTCAATTCAAATTCAGTTCATAATAGAAGAAAAGATATCATCATAAATTAATTATTGAAAATTGAACGAGGAAGAATGTAAAAATTAAAAGTACCTTTTCGTTTTTCTCGTCATGGTTTTTACGTATTATTTTAGCGTTTCATACATAATTATAAATGTAGACCTATGTTTAGGATGTGGTTTGTATTATAAAATGTTAGACTAGCTAACATTTTTACAATTAGTTATAAAATACTTAATGCAATATTTCATTGATTGTGTTATGCCCATTCTCCTCAAATGCTGTTTGAGGAGGAAGAAAAGACACAATTGGGGCTTATTTCTTAAATTGTTTATTTTCCACAAAGTGATTAATTATTATTGAATTGTAAATTGTTGTGCTTTTTGTTGAAAGATTTGCCTTTTCAGATAAATGGGTCTGAGAATGGAATGGATGAGAGTGAAAGTGATTTGAATGAAGCTGAAGGGCCGATCCTCACTGATTCTTTGGTCCCTTTCAATCTGACGGCACCTTCCCCAATGCCCGCCTACCTCAACGTCCATTACATCTGTGAGTCCGCCTCGAGGCTCCTCTTCCTTTCGGTCCATTGGGCTAGGAACATCCCCGCTTTCCAGTGTCTTAGGTAAAGTTATCAACCTACTTTGAGTGTTTTGGCGAAGCTCATTAAGGATGTTATTGGTAGATAATTAAAAGTAGCTTGCTTCTTGGTTTTGTATAAATGTTGAGTTAATAGGTTCATTTTATTGGATGTAAAAACTTAAAAATAGCTTTAATGGAAGGAAAGCATTCATTGAAACTACATTAATTGCTAATTTTTGAAGACTAGACCCTTTATTGCCTTTGTTTTAAGTTTAATTTCCAACCAAAATTCAGTAGTACTATTGCTGAAAATAGCCTTTTTTTAATTCAAATATATGTAGATATTTCTTTATCACTAGAAGTTAACCATCTTTTGTTTTAGCTATCCTAACGAATTCTGGAGTATGTTCTTCATCAGCTTAAAGTAATAGTATTTTTTAGTGTAAAAGAAAATGTAGCCACATTTAGGAAGAGTTCATTTGTTACACAGGAGTGAAGAGTAGCTAAAAATAAAATTATAAATTTTACTTAACAGCCAAGAAGTGCAGGTAGCATTAATTCGAGGATGTTGGTCAGAGCTGTTTACTTTGGGAATGGCACAGTGTTCAAAAATAATGTCTTTGAACACCATTTTAACGGCCATTGTGTCCCACCTTTCCCAAACAACTGCTAGCGAAAAACTGTCCAGTCCAAGATATAAACAAGTAAGAACATCACTGTATTTCAGTCGTTTTCCAGGTGCAATATGTTAGTGGTAAAATTTGGTTTTCTAATGTACGAGAGTCTTAATGTGTAAGATTTCTTTTCACACTGAAATGCTTTCGTACTTCGTTCAAAATTGTGCTAAATTGTTTAAGACATCGCTTAGATCCAAGTCTCTCTTTTCTAACAGATTTCCGAACATATAACACGGTTGCAAGATTTTGTTGCGGCCTTGAGTAAACTTCAGTTAGATGAACACGAGTTTGCGTATTTAAAAGTTCTTTCATTATTTAGTTACGGTTAGTAGCTGTTGTTCATTTACATTAGTAGTATTTCTGGTAAATTAAGCGATAGTGGGTTGGATAGTAGTTGGATGGGAGATCGTCCTCTGCGTCCAGACTGCAGCGACCCGTGATTCGGATCCTACGTAAAGCTGTAGGTCCCCTCCGTCATATTACCTTAGATGTTGCGTAGGGGGTTAAACAAACCCCATCATTATTTATTTCCGGTAAATAAGGTAGGATTTTATGTTTAATGTTGGAAAAATATAAAATTCAAAATCTCAAGTTAGTATTATAGGTTGTTTTAAGGCAAAGGTTTTTAAATTTTTTTCTCTGGTGTATTGTAAATTTTTTTTTCTATTATTCGCATTCCCAAATGCTCAAAACAATCTCTGCTTCACAAACTGTGGTTGAATGATTGTTTCTTCTTCAGATAATGTTCAACACTCAAAACGAAACGCGATCGAGCGTTTACAGGAGAGGGCGGCTCAAGAGTTAAGGAATCACATTGAAGATCACCATTCGAACCCCTCTGACCGATTCTCTCGCATTCTGCTCAAGCTTCCTCAACTCAGAACGCTTCAACCTCAGGTTAGTTAAGAATTTTTAATTTTTTAAAAGTTGTTCTTTTCATAGGGGTTTTTGTACCCAAAATGTTTATAGCCGCATCTAAGTAGTGTATCTTTTTAATGTACAGTATGTTTTGATGTGACCTTGGTCTAAGATTGTTAACCTGTTTGCTGCGCAACTCGTAATATCACGGGCTCTCGCGTCTGACCATTTCTGTGCAGCCCCGTATATACACGGGTTTTAACTGTAAACCGAGATATCTCTGCGTAGCCCGTTTTTTTGGCTCGACTCGTAACTGAGCGCTCGCGCAGTTAACGAGTTAATACAGGGTGTCTCAAAAGTCACTATCTATTTTGAAAAATAATGGGAATTACGAAAAACTGGTTTAAGACATGAAAAATATATTTATTTCAAAGTAAGTGCCACAAAGAATTAGTGCTATTTATTTATCTGTCTCCACATGGCGACCATCAGTGTCTCTACAGAGCTCAAAGCGATAAGTTGTTTCCCGGAACACACTTTCCAGCATTTGAGGTGTTATTTTCTGAACTGCATCGGTAATACGATTTCGAAGTTCGGCTACATCACTAATTCTTCTACCAGTGTACACCTTAGACTTAATGAAACCCCAGGCGAAAAAATCTAATGGTGTTAAATCGGGTGAACGTGCTGCCCATGGTTGTGTTCCTCCACGATCAATCCAGCGACCGGGGAAGCGTCTGTCAAGATAATCACGTACAATTATTGCATAATGGCACGGTGCTCCATCCTGCTGAAAAACTAGTGTGTCAAGAATGCCATCTGTAAGAAGTTGAGGTTCGAGGAATTATTCAAGCATGTCAAGATAATAAACCAATTAACTTTTTTTAAATACACAAATTTGCACCAGAAGTACATATCTTTATGCCAGCATAGCATTTTTTAAAAAAACATCTAATGTCACCGAAATAGATAGTGACTTTTGAGACACCTTGTATTGTGAAACCATCAACCTGGCGAAGTTACAGAATTTGCCAATTGCTAGCCTTTCTCCATTATGAATACATGCAAAAGTCAAAACCTGTTGAATTTGTTTAAAAAAAAATCGGTGAAGCTTGTATGAAGGTAAAAGAATTGCTGGGTAAGTCCAATTTATGAGGACTTGTATGAGGTATAATTCTTTCATATAATTTATTTTCGTAAGTGTAAATTGAGTATTATCTTGTTTCGATTTATTCTAAATTCGTTTCAGGTGATGGAAGAACTATTTTTCGCCGGTCTCATAGGCAACGTTCAAATCGATTCCGTCATTCCCTACATTATGAAGATGGAGATGTCTGAATAGTTAATTAAAAGACTTTAACTGTTAATTAGTGTTAATACGTGTTGGTTTTCACTGCCGGACGCCGTTCAGTGATGGTGGTAAACAAGTGCTACAAATACTTAATAAATGAACCCGTTTTGTCCGTGAAATGAACGTCATTTCGAAGAGGTGAAGCGAAACGCTTTGTTGTTGGTATGACGTTGAATTCGTGTTCACAAGGAGGATTGTTTAGTCATTATTTTCTCTGTTGAACGCAGATCAAAGTTCTATTTTCTCATTGTTGTTATCCGAGTGAAGGACATTTATACAATTTTGGTTTTCAACCTCTTAATTATTATAAAGTAAACCGAAGCGTTATACTGAGACATATATTGCTTATGTAATATATATATATATATATATATATATATATATATATATATATATATATATAAAATGTATTTTATATTTTTATTTAATGGAATAGAAAATATTTTATTAGCAGGGAAGTATAAGTTGGTGATACCTTCCATAATGTAACTTGTATTAGTCATGCGAACCAATGGATTTGGTGGGTAAGATTATATGACGTTAAAGACAAAAGTTATGTATACTGGTCAAGCAGTTCTAATTGAAGAGACATACTCTGAACCGGCAAGAATATACAAAGAGATAGTCTTTTTTCTAATTTTTATAATTTTTTTATTTTTTTTTTTTTCATTAAAGCAAACGAAAGACTCCTCTCTTGTTTATATATTCTTCCCCTCAATAATAAATCTAATAAAAACAAAGTTACGGCCAGTAACTTGCTAACTCTTAAAACTATCTCAGATCATCTGTGGCTAAAAGACAAATGGGCATACTTAGTACTTTAAAAAAATACTTGCATGGGATTACTTGGGCTTCCAAATAGACATAAATTTATTTTTGATAAGTAAAAAAAAATCTAGGAAGCATTTTTTTTTCCTAATTCTTATCTCTATATCGGAATTAATACAGATGATGGAAAGTCGATGATATTTAGAAAAAATTTATCCTCTGTGAGAGCCAGATACTGTGTATAACCAGATATCCATTGTAATTATTACTTTTCTATCAGATTATTTTTAGTATATATTTTCAGTTGTGAAAAGTTATTAAAAAATTTAATATTTACTCGTCTAATAACGGTTTTAAAATTATATCTAATGCAAATTTAATCTAGCTTTAATGATACCAGTCCTCACTTTTTTATTAACTTAAGTTTTTAAACTAAAGAAAGACACGAACTTTAACACTGTAGGAGTAAGTTGATCTTAAGTTTTTAACTTAAAAGAAGACAGGAAGTTAAAAAATAGTGTTTCGAAGCTTCTGTTAACAAAGTTTGAGATCAGTTCTCTAGTCTTGTTTTCCCCTTTTATATTGAAATGGCATTATGAATATATTCTTTCGAAGTAAACTTCACTTTGGTTATATATATATATATATATATATATATATATATATATATATATATATATAAGGTGTAACGAGTATTTTCTGGAATACTAATGTGTTTTGTATAAATTAAAAATGTTTGTAGTTTAAATGTACTGTACTTTAGCTAGTTTAAAACCTAAATTGTTTAATACCTTGATTTCAGAATCATAATCGTTAGTTATTATCCGTACCCTCCCACGTCTTATGTGTCTAGACATCTTGCGTGAGCCTGAGAAAAATGTAAAAATTATAAGATTTGATAATGTTTTGAAATATATTTGTTATGAATTAAATGAAAATGGGTTTTGTTAGAAAGGACTTCAAGCAGTTTTAGTCGTCGGTTTAAATTTTTATTATTAAGCTAAATTCAATTCCTTTAAGGGTTTATAGCTTATAAGATGTTTTTTCATTTGCTGTTTATGTTTAACAGTGAAGTTGCGAACAACTTCTGCAAACAACTTCTCGATTGTTATTTTTTGATCCTTTCTTTAAGGAAGGTTATTGAAATGTTACAAGTAGGCCTGTACCTTTGTTTCATTGCCGTTTTGTTTTATTTGGTATGTAATGTTCTTCCAACATAAAGAAAGAGTCGCTATCAAAAATATAAAAGAAAATTTCTTAATTAAAATGCCTTAAAATATTACAAATCACAATTTTATAAGATGTATACAATTAATATGAATGACATTATTTTTGTATGTTAAATTCATATTTTAAAATATTGCTCACAGGCTAATTAATATATATATATATATATATAAATGTATGTATAGTATTGGTATGTGAATATCTACCCAAGAGCACTTTGTAAGCATCGTGTATTGGTACTTCATGTTTTAAACTTACCTACTGAATAGATTTTTCATAACTCTTTAGTAACTCAGAAATATTCGGTTACAATTCACTCTGCTTTTGTTGTTTTATATATATATATATATATATATATATATATATATATATATATATATTAAAAATCACTTAAGTGTTTGTAAATAAGTATCAATCAGGAACAAATAAATCTATCACTCCTTACTTTCTGATGTAAAATTACTAAGTATTCCATACCATAAAATTATAGATTTGCTCATCTTTGTTTTAATAGCTCAACCTTTAAAGAACTTTCGGAAGAGAAGTTGAGTAGGTGTTAACTGACCTGCGAAGTAAGTAAGGTATTGGTATCTGTGTGTAGAGGTAATAATAAAGCACTGGAATAAAGTTCATTTTGGGGTCGTGATTGTTTATGCCAAAGCAAATCAAACGTGGCTTTACAAAATATGGGATTCGGGGGCTGGGGTCTTTGCGCTGTTAGGAGCAAACTTCCGTATCACGGGTCGCCGTTTTTTAAACCGACGGTGTGTCCACTGGAGACGAGGTACTCCCACCCCTGCGGTTTGCGATCGGCCTCCCTTTCTTACCGGTATGCAGTTTTTCGCGTCTTTTGGGTCCGTTTTCTTTATTTTACTTTCGGATTAACTTTCCTTAGCACTCGGGTTGTGGGCAACCAGAAGATTTCGTCCCTCTCCACCCTGGCTTCTGCTCCCCTGGATTGTCTTCCCCACTCTTCCTTTAACACTTCCACGGGTGTAGTGCATGCCCCCCGCCTTTTGGAATACTCGGAGACGGATCTTCTCGCCCCCTCTCCTCTCCTCTCAGAAGGTAACCCGTGTTTACCTCCCTTCCCCCCCTTATGTATGGTTCAGGGGGCAAGGATTCCATCTCCCTTATTGATCCTGAGTTTTGTTCGTTCCCAGTTACCTGAGAAAATTAGGGCCGGTTATCTTCAATTTCCGGTCCGCCGTTATATCACCAAACCACACCGGTGTTTCACTTGCCAGAGGTTCGGGCACGTCAGTAAGAGACACCGAAGTTCCCCTGGTATTTGTGTTAACTGCGCGTCTCCGACACATGGTTGCTGCTGTTCGAGTCCTCCCCGCTGCGCCAACTGTGAAGAAGACTCCGCCGCCGCCGCCTCTTCCTGTCCGACCTACTTATTCGAGCGTGAGGTCCTGTTAGTCCGGGAATCTGACAATGTCAGCTTCCAAGAAGCGAGGGCCCGCGGTAGGTCGCGATTCTCGCGTCCAGGTCTTACCTTCGCCCAAACACCGCGCTCTTCCCACCCGGCTACCTCCCGTTCGCCCCCTAGACTTCGGTCACCGTACCGTCCTCTTCCACACCCTACCATTCTAGGCCTGATCAGGCCTCATCCACTCGTCCCCCTATCCCGTCCTCTACCTTCTCGTCGTCTCCACCTCCCGTGTTCACTTTTCCACTCGCCCGTCCCCCCAGAACTTTCTATCCCACTGTCCCCATCTGCTCCACCTCAGTAGCAACTAACCCGCTTACACACCCTCCTGAAACCATTGCTGACATTTTAGCATATATATCGAAAACCGCTCTCTCCTGGTCTCCTCCCCTTCGCACTCTTCTGTTAAACGACCCACCGCCAGCCCCTGGCGTTTGGGTCCCTCTGCTCAGGTCCCCCGTCTACTCGTCCTCTCACACCCTTTCTCACCAGTTCTCTCCCTCCCGCCCCCAATACCCCCCTCTCGTCTTGCCAGCTCCTCTGAGTTCCCCCGCTTCCCTTCCCCTCCCCTCTTCCATTCCTGATGGTGGTCAATGGTCATGCAGCTTCTGAACTTCGAGTTCAAGTTCACATCTACCTATCCTCCCCGTCTCCTCCGCCCCGCTCCCTTCTTGACCTCCCGATGCCCCCAGCATTCTCTCCTCCAACCCCACCCCGGAAATTGGACTCACCCCGACCCGCTTTGCACCCTCCCCCGAAAACCTAAACTCCCTCCACCTCCTTTTATCCGCTCTTTGACCGCCTCTTCTTTAACCTGCCTCCCACCCAGTCTCGTCTACTCGTTCTATTGGTCACTCTTTTAAGTCTCGCCCGATAACGTGTCTCGCCCCCCCCCCCCCATGTTTTCTGCACGTGATGGCTATCATCCTCCAGTGGAATTGTCGTGCCCTTCTCCCTAATTGGGAAGACTTCCTTCTCCTTATCCGAGAATTTTCCTCAGTGTGTATCTGCCTTCAGGAGACCCAACTTGGGGTTCGCCCCTTGCGCCCTCTCCGAAGGTTGTCATCATATCTCTCCCCCTTCCGTCCGATGAAGCCCTCCGTCGGGGTACAGCCGTTTTCGTCCGATCTGACGTGCCGTTTACTCCCATTCCCCCTCTGCACCCTTTTCCAGGCTGTAGCGGCCCGAGTTTTCCTTGACCGTTTATATTCAGTTTGTTCTCTATATCTTACCCCGTCACAGGAACTTTGTTCGATACAGTTCCGCATAGAAGATTAATTGCGAAGGTTAAAGCGCACGGTATACGCAGTCAGGTAGCTAACTGGGTAGGGGAATGGCTTCGTGCTAGGAGACAGAGGGTCGTTGTTAATGGTAGTGAATCGGGGTGGTTGGATGTAGGCAGTGATGGGCATCGATACATGAAAATCGCTAAAGCGATACCGATACACCGATACATGAAGAACGTCTTAGGTGATACCGATACGCCGATACTTTCTAGATGTCTTTACCGATACATGTATCGCCGGTACATTTTTATAATTATTCATTTAATATGTAGGTATTAGATATCTTTAATTTTATGGAAATGATTTTCTGTCGCGTCATTTTCACCAGGTTGTTCCTTTTGTGGCTCACTCCCTGACGCGTTATTATTACTATTAATATCTTCACTCATTATCGTACAACTACTCGGCGTGACGTCTACTTAATGAGTGACTGATTGATAAGAAATGCCTCGGGGGACCAAGAGGAATCGCTGCGTTACAAGTATGAACCTGTTTAAACTCAACACCGAGTGGGCGTGGCCAATAGTGTTGCAACACCAATGAGCGTTTCTATATTATATGAGCGTTTCTATATTATGGGCGTTTCTATATTATGGTTAATTAATCTCAATAACACAAGTACAAACGTGTTTAAACGTTGCGCCCTACTGTGTGACGTGACCAGTAGAGTAGTACTGTCATTAAATAAATATTTATTATTATTTATGTATATTCATAAATATAACTCAGTAGTGTCATATTATAACATCTATTTAAATATTTAAAAATTCTTATTAATGTATCGATGTATCGAAATATCGATTTTTTCGATACATTTAAGAAAATTGACCTTAGCGATACCGATAAATCGATACTTTTGTTAAGTAGCTAAAGCGATACCGATACCGATACAAAAGTATCGATCGATACGTATCGGCGATACATGTATCTAGATACTGCCCATCACTGGATGTAGGTAGCGGTGTCCCACAGGGTTCAGTGTTAGGCCCATTGCTATTCGTAATTTACATTAACGACATAGATGTAGGATTGGCTAGTAACGTGTCAAAATTCGCGGACGATACTAAAATAGGCGGTAAGGTTGTTAACGAGGACGATAGAAATAGGCTCCAAGACGATATAAATAGGATTATGGAGTGGACGGATAAGTGGCAGATGCAATTTAACGTAGACAAATGTAAAGTTTTGCATATAGGTTCTCGTAACAATAATTATACGTACACGATGGATTTCAGAGAGTTAGCGAGCGTTGTCGAGGAAGTAGATTTAGGCGTACGCGTATCTAAGGATTTAAAAGTTAGGAACCAGTGCCTGGAGTCTTGCGCAAAAGCTAATAGGATGTTAGGCTTCATAGAGCGTAATTTCGAATTTAAATCGAAGAATATTATATTGCCCATTTACAAGTCCCTAGTCAGGCCTCATTTAGAATATGCCGTTCAGTTTTGGTGCCCGTATTTGCGTGAGGATATTGATAGGTTAGAAAGGGTTCAGCGTCGCGCCACGAAACTAATTCCGTCATTGCGCAACAAGCCTTATGAAGATAGGATTAAAGAGTTAGACTTGCATTCACTCGAAACTAGGAGATTAAGGGGGAAGCTTATTGAAGTTTTCAAAATCGTTAATAAAATCGATAACGTAAATTTTGATAAACTGTTCACTTTCGATAATAGCAATACTCGTAATAACGGATTTAAGTTGGGTGGCAGACGTTTCATTACTAATATCGCTAAAAACTTCTTTACGTTTAAAGTAATTGATAAGTGGAATAATCTTCCTCGTCAGTCGTGAACTCTACCAGCATTAATGTGTTTAAGAACCGTTTAGATAGGCATTTTAAAAATATTAGCGTTGTTTAATATAATAATAAAACAATTAGTAACAGGAGCTCTGGGGGGTGGTGATCGGGGATGAGTCTGTTGACGACTAATGCCAGCTTGTGATATGCCATAAAAAAAAAAATTAGACTAACACGAACTTAGATGTAGCTCGTAGCGTAAACTAACCCACTTTTTGTTATTCTTTCTACTTTTTTTTCTCTCTCTCTCCTTATTTGCATGTCTGTAGTTTGCATGGTATGATAGTGTTTGAGTTAAGAATGTGTTGCATGGTTTGTAATGTGTTCTTATTTTACTTCTTTTCATCTTCCACCCCTTTCCGGTGGAGTGGGCTGCATCCTCTACCTCCCTATGGAGTAGAGGACCGGTCTGCAACTGCTGGAGGTATGTGTTGCTTTGAGTTAAGAATGTGTTGTTCTTTGAGTTAAGAATGTGTTGCATGGTTTGTAATGCGTTCTTATTTTACTTCTTTTCATCTTTCACCCCTTTCCGGCAGAGTGGGCTGCATCCTCTACCTCCCTATGGAGTGGAGGACCGGTCTGCAACAGCTGGAAGTATTCTTTTCGACTATTTTTCCGACTTGCCGGCAGTGGCCGGCGGGTGATGATGGTGTCCTTTCTCTTTTTCTGAATGAATTTTAACCCACGAGAGATAGGTTTTGCTACTTAATTAACCCCATATTATCATCATTTAACCCCTTACTTTCTTCTTTCTCTTGGACTAACCTTAGAGTGGATCTTAGGGTCTTTGTTAGCCTTAGCTTCTGTAGATCTGTAGATCTTTCTGCTCTCCTATTGCAGCTTCCTCCCCCCTTCATCCTCCTGGGAGACTTCAACGCGCGCCATCCTCTGTGGGGTGATACTGTCATCAATCAGCGGGGTGGCGTTATGGTTTCCCTTCTCTCAACTTCTGTCTGTCTTCTAAACACCGGCCAGCCCACAGCTTTCCACCTCTAGACCCTCACGTTTTCCTCCATAGATCTTTCACTTACTTCTCCTTCCGCCTTCCTTGATTTCTCTTGGTTTGTCACCCCAGACCTTTACGGTAGTAACCATTTTTCTCTCTTCCTCCGTACTCCCCGGACCCTCGGCTCCTCCGCTCTTCCTACCTGATGGTTTCTCGCTAAAGCTCACTGGCCTCTTTTCCACTCTGAAAGTCAAACCTATACAGTTTTGAGCAACTTCCCGACGGTCGATGCTGCCTCTACCTACCTCACCGATCACATCACTTGTGCCGCTCTGTCATCCATTCCCAAATCAACATTTGCCCGCACCTCTACCGCTTCGATTCCATGGTGGACCCCGGCATGCGCCCTGGCTGTTCGAGCTAAGAAGTCGGTCTTTCGCCGTCTTCAGCGGCGTTCAAACGTAAACGTGCGCGGGCTGAGGCCCGTCGCACGCTCCGTGAAGCCCGCCGTTTTTCTTGGCGAACTTACGTCTCCTCTCTCACCTTCCGCACCCCATCCTCCCACATCTAGAACGAGATTCGGAAAATTCCCGATAAATCCTCTTCTCATCCTCCTCCTGTCTTTACAATAAACGGACGCCCAGTCTCGTCTCCTACTGCAGTGGCCGAGGCCTTGGCCACTGTGCAGAAATAGTGTTGCCACATTTCACTAAAGCTATATTTCGTTAATTACGTTTGTTTCATGAAAATTATAATGATAATTGTCTGCTGGAAACAGAGCTGGGCAATAAATACATTGAATGTATTTAAATACTAAATACTAAATACATGGGAGAAATGTATTTAAATACTAAATACTAAATACATTTTACGAATGTATTTAGATACTAAATACAAAATATATCAATTGTATTTAAATACATTTGTAAATACATTTTAAATACATACAAATTTTAACATATGCATTCACTAATTTATGAGTAACAACAATATAAAATGCTTGATAAAGGATAAAGAAATAGTACAATCTAATTTCCGATTATATATTTCCCTTTTTAGAACAAAACAAAACAAAAGAACTTAGAACTTACGATGTTCAACCAGTGACATATTATACTCATTATATCATTGCAAAATGAGTAACAATTAATGAGTAGATGAGACATAAACGTAAACATAAGACGTAAACATAAACATAAGGCACCTTACGAATTCTCTTTTATTTCACGGTTGCTGCGGATCAAAACCTGTTGAAAAAAGTGGTTAGAAATAACCGCATATATTTCCAAAGAAAATATAAACAAAATAAATAAAAATAAAAACCCTCGTTTCTAACCAACTAGTGAAGTTGGGTTTCCCTAATTAACAAAAAGAAGGAAAAAAAAAGTTTCTGGGACAAAGACAAACGGAGCTTTGGCCAGTCTTGAAAATTTTTGACCGCATGAAGCGGGCCCCTTTTTTCTCAAAAAAATTAAAATGCTCGTGGTTACCCAAACCGGGAAACTGAGTCAACCTTCAAATCTAACAACCTTTAATTAAATCGTATCCTTAATTAATAACCACTGCAATTAATCAAACCCATGTTTAACTAAATAGAGGCCGATCAGAACTAGGTGCAAGTAAGTTAAAGAAAATAACTAAGGTAAGAGAAAAACTAGGTACCTAGACGAAACTCGAACCGGGCTACAACGGCCCTAACTCAATAATTAAATGGCTGTTATAGCCCCTATTAAAACCTAAAGGCAATATAGCCCTAACCTAACTTAAATAAAACCTTCTAAACCTTAAACCTTTAAAACCAAAAACTTCAGGGCAATCCAGCCCTAGCCTAACTTAACCTGCAAAACCTAGGTCTGGAAATAGCCCCTACAAATAAATAACCTAGCAGTGTGTTAAACGATAACCTAAAACAACAACGAAATTTAAAAACCTGGAAACTAAATGAAACTTATGAATCAGTTAGAAACTGAAAGGGTAACGTTCAACTGGCAACTTCATTTTTGGTAAATCTAAATTAATTTTGATGAATTTAGCTTCACCATAGTTAGTAATCTGGCTGCTGACCAAATTTAACCTGAAAACCACTGCAACCTACAGTGAAAAAGTCTGTAGCTGTGTTGACAGTGTCTAAATAGGCCATTATTATTTCTATAATTACCGAGTCTATTTAAAGTAAACTTAACCTTAATACTACACCTAAATAAAAATAATATTATCAATCTAAATAATAAATTTTTCAATATGGCGCCCCGGGTGGGCAGTCGAGAAGTTAGTTACCCTTTTTTTGTTTTAATTCTGATACAATAGTTTTAAATCCAGTGAATTAAATTTTTTACACAACCTAAACAAACCTAGCCTAACCTGGCTAAACCTAAAAAAACAAACCTAGCCTAACCTGGCTAAACCTAAAAAAACAAACCTAGCCTAACCTGGCTGAACCTAAAAAACAAACCTAGCCTAACCTGGCTGAACCTAAAAAACAAACCTAGCCTAACCTGGCTGAACCTAAAAAAAACAAACCTAGCCTAACCTGGCTGAACCTAAAAAAAAAAAAACCTAGCCTAACCTGGCTGAACCTAAAAAAACAAACCTAGCCTAACCTGGCTGAACCTAAAAACAAACCTACCCTACCCTACCAACCCTACCTAACCTACCAAACCAACCTAACCTACCCTACCAAACGTACATAACCTACCCTACTTAACCTAAAATACCTAACCTACCTACCCATAATAAACCTAAAAATGGCTAATCAAACTGAAGCCACTCGTGGAAAAAGTATGGAGACCTGGTTGGGAAGTGATGTGGAAGCACTTGAAACTAGTAAACTGGTAAAAAGGAGGGGAGCAATCAGAACCTCAGCTACTAAACTTTTAGCTACAATCAAAGAGAGATGGGATGATTGGACCGAGGAACAAAAAAATTCACATGCTCGGCTTTTGTCCTCACAACTGGACAAGTTACAAAATTTAGACGAGGAAATCCTTAGAATGTATGTTTGTTCCGAAGGCTTCTCAGAGGATAAACAAGAAGAACTAGATGAAAAAAATAGTTATTACCACTTTGAAATAGATCAAATGATACAAGCATTAACAACTAAAAAAGAAAATAATGCCGAAGCCAAACCTAAACTAAGAATAAGTACTAAAATTCCTGAGCTTCAAATATTACCATTTGATGGAAATCCCTCTAAATTTCAAAACTTTAAGACCTCATTCAGAAACATTTATGATAACATAGGTCTTTCCGAAGAAGAGAAATTTGCCTACCTAAAACAACATTTGAGTGGAAACCCTGCCATTCAAATCAACAACAATCCATTTTAAAATTAGAGAGAGCAGTTTTGAGCAGAAAACTGAGATTTGTTTCGGAAAAAACTCTGAACAGTTAGCTTCAGAACTAATGACATTAATTCTGTACTACAAATCCAACAAAGAGAGCAAGACAAAATTGCATATTTGTTTATAAAGATTTGTTTATAAAAAACGTCTGAACAGGTACAGTAGTTAGAACAACGTGAAAAAAGTGTTAGCAGCTGACGAGGAAGCTTCTAAACAGTGGCTGCATCCTCCAGCGCAGGACACGTCAACGCGAAGAAGCACGTCAAACCAAAACATCAACGCGCTGGTGGCCAAACTTCCTCAAATCTCCGTGCAGCGGGCTGTCTACGGTTGGCTAGACTGGCAGTCGACGGCCTGTTGCGTGGCACGGTCAGAGTGCCGATCGGCTCCCGGGCCGGACCTATTCTCAGCGTGCTATATTTTTTCAATTACAGGGAACAATTGCGTGCTCCCCGAACTACTCTTACTCTCTGGCGACATTAAGACTAATCCAGGCCCCACTACAACTTACACATGTCACCATACACAAAGACATAGACACAATAGCACCATGAAACACATACAGAAGTATAATATTAACATATTACAGTACAACGTAGATGGCCTCACAAACAAAATCATGCAGCTTAGGGAATTCGTACACAAACAAAACATTCACATAGCACTTATACAAGAAACAAAACTAAAACGCACACACAAAACACCCACCATCCCTGACTTCACGGCGATCCGTCAAGATCGTACTGGGGTAACGGGGGTGGACTCATCACT
Organism: Bathynomus jamesi; assembly: GCA_023014485.1. NCBI lineage: Eukaryota > Metazoa > Arthropoda > Malacostraca > Isopoda > Cirolanidae > Bathynomus > Bathynomus jamesi. The sequence continues at coordinate 211,485 of JAJOZX010002635.1, read as the reverse complement.
TACATACGTAAAAGCATTAGCTACACTGATGCTACCCAAAACATTACAAACACAATCCAAGCAGATAACACGATAGAAATACAGGCAGTTAACATTAAAACACGCGCAAAACACAACACCACACTAATCAACATTTACATCCCACCAGATAGTTCACCTCAGGTGCCAGCCAATTACAATCCACAGTTACACAGTCTTGCCTCTCTCACTAATGTCATCTTAGGAGGAGACTTCAACGCCAAAGACACTAGTTGGTACCTGCACAACCAAAACAACACAGAGGCGCCAACATAGCCACACAACTAAACAGCCTCTTCATTCTTAACAATACAGAAGAACATACACACATACCACATCAAGCAGGATACTCAAACTCCTCCCCAGACATAACGTTCTGTTCCCCCTCACTAGCAACACATACACAATGGAGAACAGAAAAACAACTGTCATCAGACCACCTGCCCATCATCATTACAACACTTCTACACTCTGCCCCAACAGCCTTAGGCACACTTACAGAAATTACAAGAAAGCTGATTGGGAACAGTTCAAAATACAGACTGAGGAACAATTCACCACATTAAACAGCACACCCATCATAAACATCGATACAACACTCAAGACATTTAATCAGATTATCAATAATGCAAACAATACATACCCAAGGGCAACATTAGGAAATACAACCCAAATTACACTAGAGAAATAGCCCACCTCATAAGGCAACGTAACAACCTCAAATATAACACACAAACACCACACACAGAAGCCATAAAACAGCAGATACAACAGCTCAACACAGAAATAAACAACAAACTCAAAGAAAAACAAACAGAAACATTCAGGGAATTCATAACAACACTAAACCACTCCACAGATACATACAGGCTATACAAGACTATAAACAGCATTACCCACTCTAACAGCGGCATTCACACCTCACACGCGGCTATCTGTCGCAGCCAAAATAATATCCCAACATACACACAACAAGCTAACATTCTAGTTAATCACTACGCAAAGATAAGTCACTTAAACAGAGACAACAACCAGAAACATGCAGACAGACAAACAGCCAGACACAAGAAACCTACAGACTCGACATGACCATTACACCCTTCAATACAGACCAGACCACCAAGATCATCAAAAACATTAAGAATTCGAAGGCTACTGACCAGACAACATATCTAACATACACCTTAAACACTTGGGCCCACAAGGAATATTAGCTCTCACAAATATCAGCACATATTCATACCAACACTGTATTATTCCTGACATATGGAAACAAGGTAAAATTATTACACTACTCAAACCAAACAAAAATCCAACAGAACCAGCTTCCTATAGACCCATTACTTTACTATGCACACCTTCCAAAGTAACAGAAAGACTACTCTTACAAATCACCAACCCACACATACCACTATCGCCTACTCAACATGGATTCAGACCTCACCACTCAACCACGACATTACTCACTAACCTCACGCAGCACATCATGGATGGCATCAACTCCAGAAGACCAGCTCAACGTACACTATTAGCAACAATAGACATTAGTAAAGCATTTGATGCTATCCCACGCTTCCCTCTCATAAACAAAATACTCAACACAAACATGCACAATAACACCAAAAGGTGGCTGAGCAACTATCTCTCAGGAAGATACTCACATGTCACATTTAATGGCAAGTCATTCCAAAAACAAGCTTTTTCCGAACGGGTCCCTCAAGGCTCTGTTCTCTCACCAACACTCTTCAACTTATACATGCATGACATTCCAACACCCATAGATAACAAGCTTACCTTATCATCATATGCAGATGATATCACTCTAACATCCACCCACAACAACATCGACACCGCTACAAATAACCTACAAACATACATAAACAGTATACAAGACTGGCTCACACACAATAGACTCAAAGTAGCGCCCACAAAATCAACCATCACCTTGCTTACAAGCAACACAAAAGAAACACCAGGTAATTCCACAGCTTACACTAAACAACATCAACATTCCACACACTCACAGAACCAAAATACTTGGTGTCACATACAACACATCATTATCTTTTGCAAACCACATTCAGGACATTAAAACCAAATGTACGTCAAGACTTAACACGCTTAGGGTACTAACAGGCACAAACTTTGACACCAGCAGGAAACAACATCACTCATATACAAACAATATATTCGCTCAGTTATGGACTATGCTAGCCCATGCTGGGCACCCATTATCTCAAACACACACATAAACACCTTACAAACAATACAAAACAACGCACTTCGTATCATTACAGGATGCACTCAAACAACACCAATAGAACACCTGCACACAGAAACAAAATACTAAAAGTTAGGGAACATTTAGACATGAGGGGAACACAATTCATGGCAGCAGCGACAACTAACCCACAACACCCTTGCCACTACATGTACAATCATGCACCAACACCTCGCACCATTAAGGTAACACCAGAGAGATATTATAACGAAATACTCCATTCCATACCACGCCCCACAGACATCACACAGTACAGAAAACACATACACACACATCTAACCCACAAAGCACTGACACGACTCGGTCCGAATGCGGTCCTAGGTGCGAAGCCGCCACCCATTAACAGGTCAGAGATCAGCCTGAGCAGATCGGATCGAGTTAACTTAGCACGATTCCGATGTGGACATCACCCAAACTTACGGACATATAAACACAGACTAGACAACTCCATAGACGACACCTGCCACCTGTGCCAAGACACACCACAAACAATTGAACACATTATGACGGACTGTACCGCTCTAGCACAACAACGAACACAACACAACATCACTAGTGCGCTGAACCTCTGGTCCACTCCGGAGAGGGCGATCGGTTACCTGCGTGCCGCCGGCTTGCTCGATCAGGGTGGGCTGATCGGCTAAACAACAACAACAACAACTGCATGCAAGAAAGTAAAACCTCTTATGAAGAAGCATGGCAGCAGTTGGAGGGCTGTTATGCAACACCAGGCCAAATTAAATTCTCCATAATAAAATCCCTTTTAACTAAATCCATAATAACCAAAATTTTAAATCACTTCATTACTTTCAAGCAGATATGCACTCTACCATAAATTTAATGCAAACTCAAAATTAGAATTAGAAGATATACTCTTGTATGTATATTATAATAAACTAACTCAAGAAACTCAGGAATTTTTAAGAACTTGTGGGTTTAAACTCTATGACCCCTTTAATAATTTTAAAGAAGCAATTGCTGAAGCTACCAAAACCTTAGCTAATGTTAATTTTGATCTGGAACAAAGTGAGTTGACTACCTTGATACCTAAACAAAAAAGAAACTTCTCTCCAGAACCAGCCAGAAAACCATGGTATTCTGGCCAAACTACAGCTGCTCTGGCGGTTTCTACCCAAAACAATCCTCAAGAAGAGCTCAATATACTGACCAGAGAGAACCTTACTGCAAATTGTGTAAGAAAAACTCTCACAAAATCTCAAAATGTGATTCTTTCCCTGAAAGTTGGGATAAACTGAAAAAACTTGCTAAATTAAATTATTGTACTAAATGTACCTCATCTAAACACCAAGCCAAAGAATGCCCCATTTCTTTACAACCCTGTTCATTTTGTAGGTTTTCTAACCATTTATCCTTCCTTTGTACCAAACAAAAAGGAAAACCAGAGGGAGATAAGAAAACCAAAACCAGTACGGAAGTAGCTACCCAAAAAGAAAACTCCAAACAAGGGAAACAAGTTACTAACTTATTAAGTTTAAAAAACACTGATCAAGAAGTAGCATTAATCCCTTCCATGCAAATGAGAATAAGAAACTCAGAAAAATCAATTAAATGCAGAGCACTTTTGGATAATTGTAGTCAAGCCAGCTACATTACCAAGGAACTCGTGAAAAAATTAAATCTTCCAACTAAACACTACGAGGAATCCATAACCATAACAGGATTTATAGCCGACAAGAAACAACCAAATTATGAAGTAGCTATAATTAAATTGGAGGATTCTAGAAACCCTGGAAACTACCAAGAAATAGAAGCTATCATAATTGATGATATTAATATTAAATATGAAGTTCCAGGATTACTGAAACTTCAAACTTATTTAAAATCATTAAATTATCAGCTTGCAGATCACTTTGAAGCTGATGAAGTGGCTGACTTCATGTTAATTTTTGGGGCTGCAACCCACAAACTTTTTGCCCTCAGCAGTCATCAGATTCATACGGCCTCTTGTTATAAATCTCCCTATGGAATACTTTTATTGGGTTTCCCTTCAGATTACTACCCTGAAAAAGAAAACGAACCAATAAGAGATCAGATCAGCTTCTGTATTACCAACCCGCTACCTACTAGTACAACTTCTAATGAAGATCTAAAAAAAATTGAACACCAGATTGCACAATTTAGCAAACTAGAAAACTTGGGTATTTCTGGGGATGAACCACTTTCAAACAAAGAAAAAGATCTGATTGCAAACTTTGAAAAGGAAGTTAAAATAGAAGATGAAAGATTGTCTGTTAAGGTACCATGGAATGACCAAAAAGATAAAATTTCACCAAACTTTAACTATGCTATTAGCAGGTTAAAGTCCACTTGCAAAAAATTAAAAAAGATAACTTAATGCAACCTTATTCAGACATCCTTGAACAACAATTCCAGGAAGGCATAATAGAAGAAGTACCTCTAACAGAACACTTAAGACAAGCAGGAAATTTTTTACCTCACTTTCCCGTAGTTCGCCCTGGGGTACAAACAACTAAAGTTAGGATTGTAGTAGATCCCTCGGGTAAAAGCAAACCAGAAGAAATAACCGTAAATGATGCTACTGAGGACTGCCCTTCACTCCTACCTCACTTAGCAAAATTGTGCATTAAATTAAGGCATGGTAAATATTTGATGATTGGGGACATTCAAAAAGCACATTTACAACTTAAATATCAAACAGAATTTGACTGCAATGCCCACAAAATTCTGTGGGTAAAGAATACCCAATTGGCTCCAAATGACAACAACCTGAGCTGCTATAAATATAAAAGAGTTACCTTTGGCAACAAAAGCAGTCCATTTTTACTACAACAATCTCTACAACACATATTTAATGAACAACAAAACCAAGTGGCAGACTACCTAGCTAACCGCTTTTACATGGACAATGCTTTAATTAATGCCAACAATCTCTCAGAACTCAAAGACCTTTACAATTATAGTGTAAACACTTTAATTGAATATAATTTGAAGCTATATGAATGGGCCTCTAATCACTCAGAACTTCAAGGACTATTTGAAAAACATGACATAGCCTCCTCCGAAGATAAAGAAAATGTAAAACTATTAGGATATGGTTGGAACACAAGTGCTGATACACTCCATCTAAAAACGGTAAACTTGAACTCAGAAGCCAAAACTAAAAGAGAAATACTAAGTTCTGTGCAATCATTGTTTGATCCAATTGGATTTGTTGCACCCTTAGTGTTTAAATTAAAACTCTTCATGCAGAAAGTAACAGCTACCAAAAAAAATTGGGATGAATATCTAGAACTGGAAATGCTGCGGGAATGGAAAAAACTTTGTAAAGAAATAAACAAAGTGGAATTTCTGAATTTTCCTTGACAAGCTTTGAAAATCCCAAACCTCTCATGGAAAATCTTCAACTCCACATCTTTTGTGATGCCAGCCAAGAAGGTTATGCAGTAAGTTGCTATCTAGTTGGAAATGGAAAATCCGAACTAATTTACGCTAAATCAAGAGTCAATCCCAAATCAAAAAATTGGACCATTTGTAACTTGGAATTAATGGCAATCTGCCTAGGAACCAAAGTCCTAGAATACCTTAAAGAAACCCCTAGAGAAACTCAGAAACCCAAAAGTTCTTCAAAACAATAATTTGGACAGACTCACAAGTGGCTTTAAATTGGACTGCTCAAAAATCTCTAAAAATGAAATCAATCTTTGTAAAAAACAGAGTGAAAGACATTCAGGAAGCAACAAGAAACTTAAACCATCACCTGGAATTCAGACATGTAGCAGGAGACAACCCAGCAGACCTACTCACCCGACCAATATCTTTCAAGAAATTTCAAAAACTTCTTCACTTTTACCAACATGGTCCCATTTTGAGAAATGAGATGGAATGGCCCACCAACTTAATTTTTAACCCCCACCAAGAAACCTTACAGACAACAATAAATGTGTGTCAAACAACTTGTAAAGAAATAAATGAAAAAAACTCCCTTGTTAAATATGGAAAGATTCTCTAACAGGAAAAACTGGTCAGAATCACTGCCTATGTTCTACGGTTCATAGAAAACTTAAAGTACTTCCGCACTCACAAATATAACCCGAAATGTAACCTGACAATGGAAGAACAAATTGCTGTCTTGGAGAAAAATCATACAGCTTACAAAACTAAGGCCACAAATTACTGGCTAAATTAGTCCAGCAACAACATTTCTCAAAAGAAAAAGAAATAATCCACAAACTAAATAAAGGAGCAAAAGTTGAGGACCTAACAAAGCTGCAAAAGAATCTAAAACTCTTCATTGACAAAGAAGGGTTAGTCAGAACAATGGGGAGATATAAATATGCAACTAACCTTAACTATTCTGCTAGGTATCCTGTACTACTGCCCGAAAATTCTCATTTAACAACGTTAATTGTAACTGAATGTCATGCAAAAGCCAGTCATGCAACCTTAGCTACCACATGCAATTTCCTCAGACAGGAATTCTGGATCCCCAAAATAAGGCAAGTAGTTAAAAAGGTTCTGAAACAATGTCTGTTTTGCCAAAAATACTTTGCCATGGCTTATGAAGTGCCTACTACTGGACCCTTAGTAACGGAACGTTTAAGCTATGAAAAACCCTTTGAAAAAACTGCCCTTGACTATGTTGGTCCAATTTCTGTCCAAATGAGAATAACCAATTCATGAAAGTCTACTTATTATTGTTCACTTGCTGCGCCACCAGATTCACTAGCCTTCACATCTGCACTGACCTTTCTGCTAAAACCTTTTTAAGAGAACTCTACCATTTGTCCTTAAACTACTCCCTTCCAAAGGTTTTGATTTCAGACAATCAATCCACCTTCAAAAGATCTGAAGATTACCTTAAACATTGGTTCCAAAATGTTCTTGTGTCTCAGTACCTCTCTGATCATGGTATCCAGTGGAAATTTACAGCAGCCTATTCACCCAGAACCTTAGGAATAGCTGAAAGAATGGTGGGTTTAGTCAAAAGAGCCCTCTATACCTCCCTAAAAGGAAGAAAAATCCCGTTAACTGAACTAAAAACAATTGTTCTTGAAATAATGAACACAATTAATTCAAGACCACTCACTTATGTTAATTCAAATGAAGATCCTTCCTCTGATCTACTAACTCCTTTCAAGTTGCTTTTTGGGTATGACAATACCAAATTCAACTTTTTAACCACTAATGATACCCAAGAAGCAGTTAATGAAGACGATCAGGTGGATGTTGATTATATGACAACAACAGAGGACAAAGAAGAAAGAAAATACTGGATTACTTTCATAAGGGAGCTAAACAATCTCAAGAAATAAAAAAAGATGGCGATACGAATATTTGAGTAGTTTGAGGGAAAAAGAATACCAACAACACAAACAACCAGTAAGTAAAGAACCTAAAGTAGGAGAACTATGTCTCTTAGATGAAAATTCTATGAATCCCAAATACTTCTGGAAGATTGCTGTAATTGAAACATTACACCCAGATGAAGATGGCATAATCAGGCACGTAACTGTAAAAACACCCAATGGTCATCTCTCCAGAAGACATATCGGTTATACCCACTGGAAATAACTGATAAGCCAAATATTGACCTGGAAGAACTGGAAAATTCTTCCACGGAATCAGGAACTGTAGATTCTCCTGACACTACTACTGCCGCTACTCAACCCCGACCACAAAGACAAGCTGCAGTTAGATTTCGGGAAGAACTGCAAAGGAAAATACAGAGTGGATCTTTGTGAAGACCACAAATAGAAAATTGTAAATAATTGTAAATAGCTATAACTTAGGACCAACGTTCTACAGAAAAGACGCTTTCATCTTCATATTTCACCTAAAAGGAACTTTTCTGAAGAGCATGTCATTTTCATTCAAAAAAAAATAAAATAAAATAAAATTTCCCAAGAATACAATTCTGGTAAATTTTTCCCCTTGGGGGGAATGTTGAAAAAAGTGGTTAGAAATAACCGCATATATTTCCAAAGAAAATATAAACAAAATAAATAAAAATAAAAACCCTCGTTTCTAACCAACTAGTGAAGTTGGGTTTCCCTAATTAACAAAAAGAAGGAAAAAAAAAAGTTTCTGGGACAAAGACAAACGGAGCTTTGGCCAGTCTTGAAAATTTTTGACCGCATGAAGCGGGCCCCTTTTTTCTCAAAAAATTAAAATGCTCGTGGTTACCCAAACCGGGAAACTGAGTCAACCTTCAAATCTAACAACCTTTAATTAAATCGTATCCTTAATTAATAACCACTGCAATTAATCAAAACCCATGTTTAACTAAATAGAGGCCGATCAGAACTAGGTGCAAGTAAGTTAAAGAAAATAACTAAGGTAAGAGAAAAAACTAGGTACCTAGACGAAACTCGAACCGGGCTACAACGGCCCTAACTCAATAATTAAATGGCTGTTATAGCCCCTATTAAACCTAAAGGCAATATAGCCCTAACCTAACTTAAATAAAACCTTCTAAACCTTAAACCTTTAAAACCAAAAACTTAAGGGCAATCCAGCCCTAGCCTAACTTAACCTGCAAAACCTAGGTCTGGGAAATAGCCCCTACAAATAAATAACCTAGCAGTGTGTTAAACGATAACCTAAAACAACAACGAAATTTAAAAAACCTGGAAACTAAATGAAACTTATGAATCAGTTAGAAACTGAAAGGGTAACGTTCAACTGGCAACTTCATTTTTGGTAAGTCTAAATTAATTTTGATGAATTTAGCTTCACCATAGTTAGTAATCTGGCTGCTGACCAAATTTAACCTGAAAACCACTGCAACCTACAGTGAAAAAGTCTGTAGCTGTGTTGACAGTGTCTAAATAGGCCATTATTATTTCTATAATTACCGAGTCTATTTAAAGTAAACTTAACCTTAATACTACACCTAAATAAAAATAATATATATCAATCTAAATAATAAATTTTTCAATAAAACCAATCTTTCAAAAGTTTTGTCTGAAAGAGTTTCTTTTGGGAGTCAAAGTGATTCCCGCAATGAGAATATTCGCTCTACCGGTGCCGAAGATGGTAATGTCGTGTTATAGCGGAGGAACAGTCTTTTTATGAGAGGATGTTTTCCCAAACTGTTGATGGTCCGATCGGAATCTTGTAGAAATGCCAATACATTCATGTCTGCAGATGGTGCAATAGAGGACCTCCAAGACGAAGAGTTGTACTGTGCTAGTACAGAACGTGTATTAAACCAGTAAAAGTATTTACATTTTTATATTTTGAGTATTTAAATACATTGTATTTAAATACTCATTAAAGTATTTAAATACTATATTTAAATACATGAAAAACAATGTATTTATAAATACAGTTCTAAATACACAAATGTATTTAAATACATATTTAAATACAAATGTATTTAAATACTGCCCAGCTCTGGCTGGAAAGAATATTTGTATAACTCTCCCTATTAGATATTAAATCCATTGATTTCTCTGAACAATTTTAACTTCTAAATTTTGGATTGAAGAATGTATTGAACACAATTAAATGGAATTAGTATAATGGAAACATGTTATTTTAGCAAGTGTAACTGTTGTAATAGATACTGGGATGTTGTCATTGAATGTAAGTGTTTATCATTATTCGGTACTGAATGAATCCAAAAAGAAGAGACAAGAGAAAAGTTTCATTACACAGTTTGGGTTCGGGTTTTGCTATTTTATATTTTCAAATATTCTTACAAAGTGAACAACGGACATTCTGGGAAATGTGATAGTCCTAATAAGAAAAAATATTACCATCTATTGTCTCAGTAGTGCACATTTGTCCATATACAGTATGTGGACAAGAGGTACATGTTGAATATCGATATAATAAAGTCAACCAATCCGATATCAGATATTAACATAACCTGTAACAGTGTGGCAGGCGTAAAATTGTCCAGTTACGTGAACCAAAGGCATTAAAGGGTTAATTTAACCGGTGAAATCAAAGTTGCAAAGATACTGTTATAAACTAGCTAATCAGTCGGATAGATGGTCTTACACAATAGGTTCTTGAGAGAGAATTTTAGGCGACAGGGTATATATTGAAAAATTTATTATTTAGATTGAGATATATTATTTTTATTTAGGTGTAGTATTAAGGTTAAGTTTACTTTAAATAGACTCGGTAATTATAGAAATAATAATGGCCTATTTAGACACTGTCAACACAGCTACAGACTTTTTCACTGTAGGTTGCAGTGGTTTTCAGGTTAAATTTGGTCAGCAGCCAGATTACTAACTATGGTGAAGCTAAATTCATCAAAATTAATTTAGACTTACCAAAAATGAAGTTGCCAGTTGAACGTTACCCTTTCAGTTTCTAACTGATTCATAAGTTTCATTTAGTTTCCAGGTTTTTAAATTTCGTTGTTGTTTTAGGTTATCGTTTAACACACTGCTAGGTTATTTATTTGTAGGGGCTATTTCCCAGACCTAGGTTTTGCAGGTTAAGTTAGGCTAGGGCTGGATTGCCCTTAAGTTTTTGGTTTTAAAAGTTTAAGGTTTAGAAGGTTTTATTTAAGTTAAGTTAGGGCTATATTGCCTTTAGGTTTTAATAGGGGCTATAACAGCCATTTAATTATTGAGTTAGGGCCGTTGTAGCCCGGTTCGAGTTTCGTCTAGGTACCTAGTTTTTCTCTTACCTTAGTTATTTTCTTTAACTTACTTGCACCTAGTTCTGATAGGCCTCTATTTAGTTAAACATGGGTTTTGATTAATTGCAGTGGTTATTAATTAAGGATACGATTTAATTAAAGGTTGTTAGATTTGAAGGTTGACTCAGTTTCCCGGTTTGGGTAACCACGAGCATTTTAATTTTTTTGAGAAAAAAGGGGCCCGCTTCATGCGGTCAAAAATTTTCAAGACTGGCCAAAGCTCCGTTTGTCTTTGTCCCAGAAACTTTTTTTTTCCTTCTTTTTGTTAATTAGGGAAACCCAACTTCACTAGTTGGTTAGAAACGAGGGTTTTTATTTTTATTTATTTTGTTTATATTTTCTTTGGAAATATATGCGGTTATTTCTAACCACTTTTTTCAACATTCCCCCCAAGGGGAAAAATTTACCCAGAATTGTATTCTTGGGAAATTTTATTTTATTTTATTTTTTTTTTTGAATGAAAATGACATGCTCTTCAGAAAAGTTCCTTTTAGGTGAAATATGAAGATGAAAGCGTCTTTTCTGTAGAACGTTGGTCCTAAGTTATAGCTATTTACAATTATTTACAATTTTCTATTTGTGGTCTTCACAAAGATCCACTCTGTATTTTCCTTTGCAGTTCTTCCCGAAATCTAACTGCAGCTTGTCTTTGTGGTCGGGGTTGAGTAGCGGCAGTAGTAGTGTCAGGAGAATCTACAGTTCCTGATTCCGTGGAAGAATTTTCCAGTTCTTCCAGGTCAATATTTGGCTTATCAGTTATTTCCAGTGGGTATAACCGATATATGTGTCTTCTGGAGAGATGACCATTGGGTGTTTTTACAGTTACGTGCCTGATTATGCCATCTTCATCTGGGTGTAATGTTTCAATTACAGCAATCTTCCAGAAGTATTTGGGATTCATAGAATTTTCATCTAAGAGACATAGTTCTCCTACTTTAGGTTCTTTACTTACTGGTTGTTTGTGTTGTTGGTATTCTTTTTCCCTCAAACTACTCAAATATTCGTATCGCCATCTTTTTTTGATTTCTTGAGATTGTTTAGCTCCCTTATGAAAGTAATCCAGTATTTTCTTTCTTTCTTTGTCCTCTGTTGTTGTCATATAATCAGCATCCACCTGATCGTCTTCATTAACTGCTTCTTGGGTATCATTAGTGGTTAAAAAGTTGAATTTGGTATTGTCATACCCAAAAAGCAACTTGAAAGGAGTTAGTAGATCAGAGGAAGGATCTTCATTTGAATTAACATAAGTGAGTGGTCTTGAATTAATTGTGTTCATTATTTCAAGAACAATTGTTTTTAGTTCAGTTAACGGGATTTTTCTTCCTTTTAGGGAGGTATAGAGGGCTCTTTTGACTAAACCCACCATTCTTTCAGCTATTCCTAAGGTTCTGGGTGAATAGGCTGCTGTAAATTTCCACTGGATACCATGATCAGAGAGGTACTGAGACACAAGAACATTTTGGAACCAATGTTTAAGGTAATCTTCAGATCTTTTGAAGGTGGATTGATTGTCTGAAATCAAAACCTTTGGAAGGGAGTAGTTTAAGGACAAATGGTAGAGTTCTCTTAAAAAGGTTTTAGCAGAAAGGTCAGTGCAGATGTGAAGGCTAGTGAATCTGGTGGCGCAGCAAGTGAACAATAATAAGTACTTTCATGAATTGGTTATTCTCATCCTGGACAGAAATTGGACCAACATAGTCAAGGGCAGTTTTTTCAAAGGGTTTTTCATAGCTTAAACGTTCCGTTACTAAGGGTCCAGTAGTAGGCACTTCATAAGCCATGGCAAAGTATTTTTGGCAAAACAGACATTGTTTCAGAACCTTTTTAACTACTTGCCTTATTTTGGGGATCCAGAATTCCTGTCTGAGGAAATTGCATGTGGTAGCTAAGGTTGCATGACTGGCTTTTGCATGACATTCAGTTACAATTAACGTTGTTAAATGAGAATTTTCGGGCAGTAGTACAGGATACCTAGCAGAATAGTTAAGGTTAGTTGCATATTTATATCTCCCCATTGTTCTGACTAACCCTTCTTTGTCAATGAAGAGTTTTAGATTCTTTTGCAGCTTTGTTAGGTCCTCAACTTTTGCTCCTTTATTTAGTTTGTGGATTATTTCTTTTTCTTTTGAGAAATGTTGTTGCTGGACTAATTTTAGCCAGTAATTTGTGGCCTTAGTTTTGTAAGCTGTATGATTTTTCTCCAAGACAGCAATTTGTTCTTCCATTGTCAGGTTACATTTCGGGTTATATTTGTGAGTGCGGAAGTACTTTAAGTTTTCTATGAACCGTAGAACATAGGCAGTGATTCTGACCAGTTTTTTCCTGTTAGAGAATCTTTCCATATTTAACAAGGGAGTTTTTTCATTTATTTCTTTACAAGTTGTTTGACACACATTTATTGTTGTCTGTAAGGTTTCTTGGTGGGGGTTAAAAATTAAGTTGGTGGGCCATTCCATCTCATTTCTCAAAAATGTGGGACCATGTTGGTAAAAGTGAAGAAGTTTTTGAAATTTCTTGAAAGATATTGGTCTGGTGAGTAGGTCTGCTGGGTTGTCTTCTCCTGCTACATGTCTGAATTCCAGGTGATGGTTTAAGTTTCTTGTTGCTTCCTGAATGTCTTTCACTCTGTTTTTTACAAAGATTGATTTCATTTTTAGAGATTTTTGAGCAGTCCAATTTAAAGCCACTTGTGAGTCTGTCCAAATTATTGTTTTGAAGAACTTTTGGTTTTCTGAGTTTTCTTCTAGGTAGGTTTCTTTAAGGTATTCTAGGACTTTGGTTCCTAGGCAGATTGCCATTAATTCCAAGTTACAAATGGTCCAATTTTTTGATTTGGGATTGACTCTTGATTTAGCGTAAATTAGTTCGGATTTTCCATTTCCAACTAGATAGCAACTTACTGCATAACCTTCTTGGCTGGCATCACAAAAGATGTGGAGTTGAAGATTTTCCATGAGAGGTTTGGGATTTTCAAAAGCTTGTCTAGGAAAATTCAGAAATTCCACTTTGTTTATTTCTTTACAAAGTTTTTTCCATTCACGCAGCATTTCCAGTTCTAGATATTCATCCCAATTTTTTTTGGTAGCTGTTACTTTCTGCATGAAGAGTTTTAATTTAAACACTAAGGGTGCAACAAATCCAATTGGATCAAACAATGATTGCACAGAACTTAGTATTTCTCTTTTAGTTTTGGCTTCTGAGTTCAAGTTTACCGTTTTTAGATGGAGTGTATCAGCACTTGTGTTCCAACCATATCCTAATAGTTTTACATTTTCTTTATCTTCGGAAGGCTATGTCATGTTTTTCAAATAGTCCTTGAAGTTCTGAGTGATTAGAGGCCCATTCATATAGCTTCAAATTATATTCAATTAAAGTGTTTACACTATAATTGTAAGGTCTTTGAGTTCTGAGAGATTGTTGGCATTAATTAAAGCATTGTCCATGTAAAAGCGGTTAGCTAGGTAGTCTGCCACTTGGTTTTGTTGTTCATTAAATATGTGTTGTAGAGATTGTTGTAGTAAAAATGGACTGCTTTTGTTGCCAAAGGTAACTCTTTATATTTATAGCAGCTCAGGTTGTTGTCATTTGGAGCCAATTGGGTATTCTTTACCCACAGAATTTTGTGGGCATTGCAGTCAAATTCTGTTTGATATTTAAGTTGTAAATATGCTTTTTGAATGTCCCCAATCATCAAATATTTACCATGCCTTAATTTAATGCACAATTTTGCTAAGTGAGGTAGGAGTGAAGGGCAGTCCTCAGTAGCATCATTTACGGTTATTTCTTCTGGTTTGCTTTTACCCGAGGGATCTACTACAATCCTAACTTTAGTTGTTTGTACCCCAGGGCGAACTACGGGAAAGTGAGGTAAAAAATTTCCTGCTTGTCTTAAGTGTTCTGTTAGAGGTACTTCTTCTATTATTCCTTCCTGGAATTGTTGTTCAAGGATGTCTGAATAAGGTTGCATTAAGTTATCTTTTTTTAATTTTTTGCAAGTGGACTTTAACCTGCTAATAGCATAGTTAAAGTTTGGTGAAATTTTATCTTTTTGGTCATTCCATGGTACCTTAACAGACAATCTTTCATCTTCTATTTTAACTTCCTTTTCAAAGTTTGCAATCAGATCTTTTTCTTTGTTTGAAAGTGGTTCATCCCCAGAAATACCCAAGTTTTCTAGTTTGCTAAATTGTGCAATCTGGTGTTCAATTTTTTTTAGATCTTCATTAGAAGTTGTACTAGTAGGTAGCGGGTTGGTAATACAGAAGCTGATCTGATCTCTTATTGGTTCGTTTTCTTTTTCAGGGTAGTAATCTGAAGGGAAACCCAATAAAAGTATTCCATAGGGAGATTTATAACAAGAGGCCGTATGAATCTGATGACTGCTGAGGGCAAAAAGTTTGTGGGTTGCAGCCCCAAAAATTAACATGAAGTCAGCCACTTCATCAGCTTCAAAGTGATCTGCAAGCTGATAATTTAATGATTTTAAATAAGTTTGAAGTTTCAGTAATCCTGGAACTTCATATTTAATATTAATATCATCAATTATGATAGCTTCTATTTCTTGGTAGTTTCCAGGGTTTCTAGAATCCTCCAATTTAATTATAGCTACTTCATAATTTGGTTGTTTCTTGTCGGCTATAAATCCTGTTATGGTTATGGATTCCTCGTAGTGTTTAGTTGGAAGATTTAATTTTTTCACGAGTTCCTTGGTAATGTAGCTGGCTTGACTACAATTATCCAAAAGTGCTCTGCATTTAATTGATTTTTCTGAGTTTCTTATTCTCATTTGCATGGAAGGGATTAATGCTACTTCTTGATCAGTGTTTTTTAAACTTAATAAGTTAGTAACTTGTTTCCCTTGTTTGGAGTTTTCTTTTTGGGTAGCTACTTCCGTACTGGTTTTGGTTTTCTTATCTCCCTCTGGTTTTCCTTTTTGTTTGGTACAAAGGAAGGATAAATGGTTAGAAAACCTACAAAATGAACAGGGTTGTAAAGAAATGGGGCATTCTTTGGCTTGGTGTTTAGATGAGGTACATTTAGTACAATAATTTAATTTAGCAAGTTTTTTCAGTTTATCCCAACTTTCAGGGAAAGAATCACATTTTGAGATTTTGTGAGAGTTTTTCTTACACAATTTGCAGTAAGGTTCTCTCTGGTCAGTATATTGAGCTCTTCTTGAGGATTGTTTTTGGGTAGAAACCGCCAGAGCAGCTGTAGTTTGGCCAGAATACCATGGTTTTCTGGCTGGTTCTGGAGAGAAGTTTCTTTTTTGTTTAGGTATCAAGGTAGTCAACTCACTTTGTTCCAGATCAAAATTAACATTAGCTAAGGTTTTGGTAGCTTCAGCAATTGCTTCTTTAAAATTATTAAAGGGGTCATAGAGTTTAAACCCACAAGTTCTTAAAAATTCCTGAGTTTCTTGAGTTAGTTTATTATAATATACATACAAGAGTATATCTTCTAATTCTAATTTTTGAGTTTGCATTAAATTTATGGTAGAGTGCATATCTGCTTGAAAGTCATGAAGTGATTTAAAATTTTTGGTTATTATGGATTTAGTTAAAAGGGATTTTATTATGGAGAATTTAATTTGGCCTGGTGTTGCATAACAGCCCTCCAACTGCTGCCATGCTTCTTCATAAGAGGTTTTACTTTCTTGCATGCAGTTGATTTGAATGGCAGGGTTTCCACTCAAATGTTGTTTTAGGTAGGCAAATTTCTCTTCTTCGGAAAGACCTATGTTATCATAAATGTTTCTGAATGAGGTCTTAAAGTTTTGAAATTTAGAGGGATTTCCATCAAATGGTAATATTTGAAGCTCAGGAATTTTAGTACTTATTCTTAGTTTAGGTTTGGCTTCGGCATTATTTTCTTTTTTAGTTGTTAATGCTTGTATCATTTGATCTATTTCAAAGTGGTAATAACTATTTTTTTCATCTAGTTCTTCTTGTTTATCCTCTGAGAAGCCTTCGGAACAAACATACATTCTAAGGATTTCCTCGTCTAAATTTTGTAACTTGTCCAGTTGTGAGGACAAAAGCCGAGCATGTGAATTTTTTTGTTCCTCAGTCCAATCATCCCATCTCTCTTTGATTGTAGCTAAAAGTTTAGTAGCTGAGGTTCTGATTGCTCCCCTCCTTTTTACCAGTTTACTAGTTTCAAGTGCTTCCACATCACTTCCCAACCAGGTCTCCATACTTTTTCCACGAGTGGCTTCAGTTTGATTAGCCATTTTTAGGTTTATTATGGGTAGGTAGGTTAGGTATTTTAGGTTAAGTAGGGTAGGTTATGTACGTTTGGTAGGGTAGGTTAGGTTGGTTTGGTAGGTTAGGTAGGGTTGGTAGGGTAGGGTAGGTTTGTTTTTTAGGTTCAGCCAGGTTAGGCTAGGTTTGTTTTTTTAGGTTCAGCCAGGTTAGGCTAGGTTTTTTTTTTTAGGTTCAGCCAGGTTAGGCTAGGTTTGTTTTTTTAGGTTCAGCCAGGTTAGGCTAGGTTTGTTTTTTTAGGTTCAGCCAGGTTAGGCTAGGTTTGTTTTTTAGGTTCAGCCAGGTTAGGCTAGGTTTGTTTTTTTAGGTTCAGCCAGGTTAGGCTAGGTTTGTTTTTTAGGTTCAGCCAGGTTAGGCTAGGTTTGTTTTTTTAGGTTTAGCCAGGTTAGGCTAGGTTTGTTTAGGTTGTGTAAAAAATTTAATTCACTGGATTTAAAACTATTGTATCAGAATTAAAACAAAAAAAGGGTAACTAACTTCTCGACTGCCCACCCGGGGGCGCCATATTGAAAAATTTATTATTTAGATTGAGATATATTATTTTTATTTAGGTGTAGTATTAAGGTTAAGTTTACTTTAAATAGACTCGGTAATTATAGAAATAATAATGGCCTATTTAGACACTGTCAACACAGCTACAGACTTTTTCACTGTAGGTTGCAGTGGTTTTCAGGTTAAATTTGGTCAGCAGCCAGATTACTAACTATGGTGAAGCTAAATTCATCAAAATTAATTTAGACTTACCAAAAATGAAGTTGCCAGTTGAACGTTACCCTTTCAGTTTCTAACTGATTCATAAGTTTCATTTAGTTTCCAGGTTTTTAAATTTCGTTGTTGTTTTAGGTTATCGTTTAACACACTGCTAGGTTATTTATTTGTAGGGGCTATTTCCCAGACCTAGGTTTTGCAGGTTAAGTTAGGCTAGGGCTGGATTGCCCTTAAGTTTTTGGTTTTAAAAGTTTAAGGTTTAGAAGGTTTTATTTAAGTTAAGTTAGGGCTATATTGCCTTTAGGTTTTAATAGGGGCTATAACAGCCATTTAATTATTGAGTTAGGGCCGTTGTAGCCCGGTTCGAGTTTCGTCTAGGTACCTAGTTTTTCTCTTACCTTAGTTATTTTCTTTAACTTACTTGCA
Organism: Bathynomus jamesi; assembly: GCA_023014485.1. Taxonomy (NCBI): domain Eukaryota; kingdom Metazoa; phylum Arthropoda; class Malacostraca; order Isopoda; family Cirolanidae; genus Bathynomus; species Bathynomus jamesi. Next base: position 193,145 of record JAJOZX010002635.1, on the reverse strand, counting down.
CCTAGTTCTGATAGGCCTCTATTTAGTTAAACATGGGTTTTGATTAATTGCAGTGGTTATTAATTAAGGATACGATTTAATTAAAGGTTGTTAGATTTGAAGGTTGACTCAGTTTCCCGGTTTGGGTAACCACGAGCATTTTAATTTTTTTGAGAAAAAAGGGGCCCGCTTCATGCGGTCAAAAATTTTCAAGACTGGCCAAAGCTCCGTTTGTCTTTGTCCCAGAAACTTTTTTTTTTCCTTCTTTTTGTTAATTAGGGAAACCCAACTTCACTAGTTGGTTAGAAACGAGGGTTTTTATTTTTATTTATTTTGTTTATATTTTCTTTGGAAATATATGCGGTTATTTCTAACCACTTTTTTCAACAGTATAGTAGATTTCGGCCTAGGGTTTCTGAAGTAGGTTCTGTAAGTTTATTAGTGAAACTCATCGCTCACTTCAAATAATAATTACTTATATTCTCTCTCTCTCTCTCTCTGCTTGACCGGCACCTATACCGTATGGTGAGGTCAAGCCCGGGGATTGATAATGGGCCCCCACCGGGGAGAGATGATGATGAACCGGTGGCGGACGTACCTTCAACTGAAGGGTGCGTCCATGTACAGGTGGGTGACCCTCCTTCCCCGTTGGAGGGGGCTCAGCCTCCTGCGGAAGTTGCCCCCTCGTTGGTGAGGGGCTCTTTGTTAGAAAATCTAGAAGAGGAAGAACCATTGTTGTCCCAAGGCGATATGATGACTAAGCTGATTGATGCAGCATTGCTTGTATATATTAAGTTAAGGTGTATATATATCCATCTCATAATTGTAAGGTTAGTGAAAAATTAACTTAATTTAGAGCTAGCATTTTTGGGCTCTTGTGGCATCATTGTTTGGCCACTCTGGTGGCATTTTGGGGCGCTGCGCGTCCTTTCTACTCGTTTGTGGAACGTCGTACTTACAGGGTGTGGTCTTATAGAGAGCTCTCTTGCAATTCAGTTTGGTTGTTTAGATACAAGATTGTTGCATCGTGCAATAGTCCAGATTGTGTTGTTGTTGCAAGGTTGAGAAAGAAGACCATAAATAGTGGCCCTTTTGTTTTTATCTTAAATTCATACAACTGAGGCCTAAGGTAGGCCCACATCGAGTCAGCAACCCTGAGGTAGGACCTAATAGGATCTCAAATCCGTAAGTTTTAATTTTAGCCTAACTTAGGCTGAAGGTTGAACTGGCCCTTTAGAACTTGGCCGTTCACGGCTCAGCTGGGATTTTGAACCCAACAAATAAATAAATAACATGGTCCTTCAGAACCGGATTCTAGCCCAAGACTGAGTCAGTGACTATTTTTCGGCAAAGTTCTGATTGTGCAAATTGTAGCCCAAGTTAGGCCTAGACGGGTTGAGCATTATTGAGTTAAGGTCCCAGGGTAGAAAGTTTGGTCGCCCAATTGCGAAACTTGGCCACTCGTCTGTCGTTGTTTTTGGCCTACATTTTTACCGGTTTGGTTAATTTTGGTTTATTATTGAATTAAGGTCCCAGGATAGAAAGTTTGGTCGCCCAATTGCGAAACTTGGCCACTCGTCTGTCGTTGTTTTTGGCCTACATTTTTACCGGTTTGGTTAAATTTGGTTTATTATTGAATTAAGGTCCCAGGGTAGAAAGTTTGGTCGCCCAATTGCGAAACTTGGCCACTCGTCTGTCGTTGTTTTTGGCCTACATTTTACCTGTTTGGTTAAATTTGGTTTATTATTCGTAGGCGAAGGTTGCAGACTTCAGTGCACCAGTTACTTGGGTGGAAAAATTGGTATTCCATACTGGTGGTTGGTTAGTACCCCACCTAGCAATTCAGTTTATTTGAAAAAAGCAAAATTTACGTTTGATCAGTTTGGTTAAGTATTTCTGCCAATTCAGCTCATTTGGCATTGAGCCCAATTGTTGTTTGCATTGAAGATGAGTGCATCTGAATTGAACAAGTTTAAAAAAAGGAGAAGCGCCTACAAAGGTCTAATTACAAAGGTCATTGCCACAATAGATTCTGCCATAGAGCAAGAGGATTTAAGATTAGTGACTGCGCAGCTTTCCATATTAGAAACTAAAAAGGTTGCTCTAAGTGAAGTAAATGTTAAAATTGAGGCTCTTATAGAAGAGGATGAAATAGAAAATAACATAATTTATTTTGAAGAGATTATTGATGATATAATTAAAGTAGGCCACCGAGCAAGAGAGTTTAGCAGCTCATTACAGTTAGAGACCAGGTCTAATAATGAAACACAACACTCAACAAATGATGTTTGTGAAGTTAAGGTTAACAGATCTGCAGTTCAATTACCGAGGCTTTTACTCAAAACATTTTCTGGGAGTGTTCAGGAATGGCAAGGATGGGCAGACAGTTTTCAATCAGCAGTTCATTCTAGTTAGTGCAGTAGCTTAGACCCTGATTTTTGAAGTAAGTGGACATTCTGGACAAAAGCACCAAACTTGGCTCAAATGTTGTTCAAGACCTTAGCTACCAATTTTTCCCCGGAACCAAGACGCACAACCCTATCTTGGCTTCCATTTTGGAAATCCAAGATGGCTGCCAGCTAGAAATCAACAAACTATTGTGAGGAGTAATTGTAAATAAATAGTCCCTAAACCTACATATTTCGATGCCAGGATTGCTATAAAATAATCAGAATTACCCTTAAATGTTTATTTAATGTAAAATATTTAATAATATAACTATATAATATGTGCTTTTCTGTTTTGCAGGTGATTTGTGAACATGGATTGGAGCAAATGCATGGTTTGTCAAGAGAGCAAAGGTGAGACTCTTAAATGTCCACTCAATGCTGTGAGTGGTAAAAAAACTGAAGCATATGCAACATTTATGGAGAATGTCAACGCATTCAAGAATCTTGGAAGACTACCAGTTCCTCTTCTTTTCAATGAAGAGGTGACTGTTGAAGATCTGGTTCAGAATAAAGCTGTGTGGCACAAGTCATGCCATGTTAAATTTAGTAAAGAAAAGCTTGAAAGGGCTACAAAAAAGAGAGAAAGGGCGGATGAAGGTGAAACCAGTTCATCTACGGGGAAGCGGGTTCAGCGGCATCCTATGGACAAAGCAACTTGTGTGTTTTGTCAACAAACACATGGGCATCTTCACGAATTCAGTACATTTGGCGCTGACGTCAATTTACGAATGATGGCTACAGAACTCAGTGACACAGAACTAATGTCTAGAATAGGAGGTGGTGATCTCATGGCCATTGAAGCCAAGTATCATCTGCAATGCTTGACATTTTATCGGAACCGTTACCGCTCACTTTTGAGACAAAAACAGAGCAAGGAAGAAGGCTATGAAGAAAACTTGATGAAAGCAAAGGCAATAGTTGAGGTCGTTAATCATGTAGAAAATTGCGTGGAAGAAGGAATCTTTCAAATGAAGTTTTCTGTGCTATTTGATCTGTATCAAAAAAGACTTCGGGACTTAGGTATTAATAAGGAAATGAACAGAGGACGATTCAGAGAGAAGATTCTGGAGTATTTCCCATATGCCCAGGAAGTGAGTGATGGCAAGAACAAAATCTTAGTTTTTCAGCAGGGAATTCAGGAAATGCTCAGAGAGACAAATAGACAGAATTTTGAAGGAGATACTATGATTCTTGCAAAAGCTGCTAGAATCATACGCAAGGAAATCGTCAACTTTACTGGATTCAAGTTTGCAGGTGCCTTTCCATCTGGTTGTCAACAGGAATCGGTACCTACAACCTTGAAAACCCTTATATCTATGATCACAAATGGTGCTGACGTGAAGGACCAAACACCAGAAGACTCCCCTGCAACTCTCACTGTCTCGCAACTTATCCTTTTTAATTTTAGGAACAAGCATACATCATCATCTAAGGTTCGCCATTCTTTGGAAAGAGAACCACCATTGCCTCTGTATCTTGGTCTGAAAATTCATACTGAAATTCGGTCAAAATCATTAATTACACAACTATATGAATTGGGTCTCAGTGTGAGTTATGACCGAATTCTTCAAGTCGAAAGCCAACTTGCAACAGCAGTGTGCCAGAACTTCAAGACCAAAGGAGTGGTTGTACCAGCTCAGTTTCGTCATGGACCATTTATTGTTGGGGCACTTGACAATCTGGATTACAACCCATCTAGTACAACTGCCGTTGGATCATTTCATGGTACAGGGATTAGTCTGTTTCAGTTCCCAACTGTCTCAAACTGTGGAACCAAACAAGGTGATCTTGTGCTACCTTCTCTAGGTTCAAAGGACTTGGAGTTACTCATGTCCTACTCAATTGTACCAGCTGTTGCAATGGACAAAACCAAGGTAGAAGTCCTGAAGTTGTCTAATGTGTCTGACCCTATTGAGGGACACTACCATGAAGCATGTTTCCAGGAAAAGGAGTGGATGAAAGAAGCGTTCAGGATCTTGGAGAAAGACACGATAGGGAAGGGTGATGTTATATCATGGTCAGCATACCACGCTACAAGGCAAGAACAAGATGAAGATCAAATGAAAACCCTTTCCTACCTCCTTCCCTTATTCCATGAAAAGGCCGCTACTCCAGCGATGATCAAGCATGGAATGAATGTTGTTCGGTCTGCTACTGAATTCCTTAACCCCGGGCAAATACCAGTTGTTGCATTCGATGCACCCCTATATGCCCTTGGTAAATTCATTCAGTGGAAGTGGCCAGACACCCACGGAGAAGACAAGGTCATCGTCATGTTTGGAGGTCTACATACAGAGATGGCCATGTGGAGAACGTATGGAGATTATCTAGAGGGATCTGGGTGGACAAATGCCTTGACACAAGCAGGCATTGCTTCGGCAGGAACTGTTGACTCATTTCTTAAAGCCTCTCATCTTACAAGAACCAGACATGCTCACCAGGTAACAGCTTTGACATTGGCAAAGCTGCAGCATGAAGCCTTTATGGAAACTGTTGGTCCCTATGATGACAAGACAAAGGAAGAGTGGAAGAAGAAGATGGTTCAGGTCAGTCCAACATTCCAATACTGGGAGACAATTCTTCAGATGGAGATAGACGGCCTCATATTCATACGATCACATCGTGCAGGAGACTTTCCATTGTATGTAGAAAGCTTGAAGAAAGTAGTTCCCTGGTTCTTTGCTCTTGACCACCAGAATTACGCACGTTGGCTTCCACTCCACATCCGGGACATGAAGAATCTCCCTCAGCCAGTTATGAATGAGTTTTCACGAAATGGACACTGGGTAGTACACAAGACCAAGAAGAGATTCTCAGCCATGCCTTTAGACCAAGCGCATGAACAAAACAATGAGAAAGTCAAAGGTTCAGGAGGCGCGGTGGGTCTGACTGAGAATCCAGTGGCATTCAAGAAGTGGATGGTAGCAGGGCCAGAACAAGCCAGATTGATTACTGAATATGAAGACGAAAACCTTCCAGAAACTGAAGACAACAACTTCCACCACGAAGAAGGACTATCTACACAGAGAAGATTCAAGGATCATGTTTCTAATCTCGTTGAAGTCTTCCGTGATATGGGAAATCCATTTTGTGATAATGGGAATGAGTTACTGGCCTTAGACACAAGGAATGTCATGGATGAATCTGTGGTCCATACAGTGAGAACTATAAAGGATTTGGGTAAGGAGCAATATAGCCGATACTACAAAGAAGTTGTCACAGATTGTACAAGGTCAATTCATACACCGATCAAGAAGAACTCGCTTGCCCTCTTCAGATGTCCTCGGCCGAAATCTCAGGTACGGAATGTTGGGGGAATCCAACTACTGAAGAACGATGTTGCTCTATTCTCTCATCTGTATATTGTTATGCAACATCGGCATAGTGACATGGATGCATTCTTCCAACACGAGAATCACCCCTTTCCTTCTTCCCTATCTGATGGTGGGAAATTGCGGTTTGGGAAAAAGTCTGACCTACTGAAAATCATTACATTTGAAAACAAGGACAACCCTCCAGATCCTTTTGATGTGAAACTTCTTGATGGAGCTGCCATCGTCCATTTGCTGTCTACTGCAGGTGTTACCAACTTTGAAGAGTATGCAGATCGTGTATTCGTCCCTTATCTCATCAAACAGTTAGAAACTTGCCAGCGAATTGACATCGTCTGGGATACCTACACTGCAAGCACCTTAAAAGAGACTACCAGAGAAAAACGGGGAAAAGGAATCAGAAGAAAGGTTGAAGGAAAAACCAAATTACCCCTAAATTGGCATGACTTCCTTCGAGACTCTAGAAACAAGCAAGAACTGTTCGCTTTCCTATCAGACAAGGTTGCTGCAATGGAAGTTCCTAACAACAAAGAAGTTGTTATTACATCAGGACCTGAAGTCATCATCAATGGGGCCGACCGCACAATGCCAAGATGCGACCATGAGGAGGCAGACACTAGACTGTTCATTCATCTTCAAGATGCAATAAAGGAAGGGCACATTAACTGCATGATCAGAACTGTAGACACGGATGTTATTGTCATTCTAATAGGAAAATTCCATCACTTGACGTCCATAAGATCTGAAGTAAATATTTGGGTTGGTTTTGGCACTGGGAAAAACTTCACTTACCATCATATTAACACAATCTGTGCCTCTTTGGGTGAAGAGAGATGCACATCCCTACCACTGTTTCACTGCTTCACGGGATGTGATACAACATCATCCTTTTACGGAAGGGGCAAGAATACGGCATGGGCAGCATGGCACCATTACCCTGAGGTAACACAAGCATTCACATTCATGGCACGAAATCCATTTGCAGATGTTGACGCCGAAACTCCCCACTTCAAGCTTCTTGAACGGTACACAGTTGTCCTCTATGACAACACCAGTGACATTGAACGTGTAGATGAGGCAAGAAAGGTCATGTTCTGTCAGAAGGGAAAAGCTATGGAGACTATCCCACCAACTCAGGATGCTCTTCTCCAACACACCAGGAGGGTCACATACCAGGGAGGAATATGGTCGACCTGTGAGAGAAGTGAACAGAATCTTCCAACTCCTGAAGGATGGGGATGGACCTTTAGCGAAGAGTCCCAGTCATGGACACCAGTTTGGACCACAAGACCAGTAGCATCTAAAGCTTGCAGCGAATTGGTCAAATGCGGCTGCAAGAGCAAGAGTGGATGTGGCACCAGGTGTGCTTGCAAGAAGGCCAGGTGGAAGTGTACAGAACTGTGTAGCTGCAACTGTGCAGTTTAACATATAGCGTCGAGCGGGGTGAGTTGGGACAGTTCGGGACAGGGGGTGAGTTGGGACAGTAGGCATTGCAATGCTAAATGCCAAGATATTTCCATTTTATGGTGCCCATTTAATAGCCCTGCCCTTACTCTACAAATGTTGTTAATACAAGTTTTCTATAGAACCACGAATAATGCATGAAAATTGTGCAAATATGAAAGGGTAGCATTTTGACCTTTGTAGAATTTCATTTTTTAAAATGCACATATTTTGCCAATTTTCCTCTCCCACATTCAGTTATAGAGCTAAAGGTCTACTTTTTGGTGGGTGAAATCTTCAATTGTTATAGTTTCGTTGATTTTTCTTAAACATGGTTTTCTTGAACATGGTTTTTGTGTTAAAATATTCACGATTTTCACTGTATATGTTGTACGAAGTGTGATTTCTGCAGTAAACATACTTCTGATCAGCTTAAAAGTTGTTTTATTGATCTGATCATGCCAAAAAACATATAGTTTGATGCCAAACATGCCAAGGGAATTCTCTATTGAAACTTATATCAGAAATTCCATTTTGTCTATGGCGGCCATCTTGAAATCCAATATGGCGGCCAAGTAATGGTCTCTGAAGGTGGTTCCGGGGATATTTTTAATTGTTGGTCCAAAATATACAAGTAGGGAAAGTTTGGTGCTTTTGTCCGGATTGTCCACTTCAACTTGTTTAGCTGCCCTACTAAGTCAAGTGTTAAGTGCGGTGGAGAAGTTTAATTATTTGCAGTCCCTCTTGGAAGGGGAGGCAGCAAAGACAATAGCAGGATTAGCATTAACAGAGGCTAATTATAATGTGGCTTGGGATATATTAAAGAAACGGTTTGGTAAGCCAGAGATCTTAATTAAAAGCCACCTCCGTGAACTTTTAGCTATACCTCCTGTTAATAATCCTAATAGTGTCAAGGAGTTACGGCAGTTATATGATGAATTTGAAGTTAGAACTAGGTCCCTAGACAACTTGGGTGTAGGAATGGAAAGGTATGGTATAATGTTGGTTACTATACTGGAGTCTAAATTGCCTACCTCAATTTTGCTTGAATTAAGTAGGGGACACTCTACAGAACATATGTACATCCCCCTTCAGCAGATGTTAAGTCTTTTAGGTACAGAATTAGCAAGACGAGAGGGAATTGAGTTTGCACAGTGGGATGTTAAACAAGGGGACAAAGGCAGGCACAGCACCAAAGTTTATACAAAAAGGAATAGCCCAGGTACAGTGTCAGCTCTACATGCCTCCTCTGAGAATAAATTAAAGGGAATCAAGGAATGCATATTTTGCGAAGGCAACCACAAGTCATATAAATGTGAGGTGGCTGAGGCTTTACCTTTTGAGGAGAGAAAGGACAGGGTAACTAAGTCCACAGCATGTTTTAAATGTTTTTTGAAAGGTCACAGAGCAAGGTTTTGTAAGTTTAAAATTTTGTGCAAAAAATGTCATGGTAGGCATCAGCCATTATTGTGTGAAAACACTCCTAGTAGGCCTACCCCAGCAGTAGAGACATCAGTGGCACATGCCACTGCTATGAAAGGGAGTAAAAGTAAAGGGGGATTATTGCAAACAACTGTAGCCTTATTAATTGAATTGGGAATGATGGAGAAGCTACTGTAAGAGTGTTGTTTGATAGTGGTAGCCAGTGTAGCTTTATTAAGACCAGAATTTCCAAAAAATTGAAGTTTAAAGAACTTAAGAGGGAAAATTTAAGAATTTCTGGGTTTGGGGGTTCCGTTCAAAACCGAACCAAATTTAAGAAGGTAGAAGTTCTGGTTAAGGGGTTGTTACCGCAAAGTCCCACTATCAAGGTCCAAGCTGTGGAGATTGAGGAACTTTGTGCTCCAGTCACTACTTGTTTAGATATGGCATGTGTCCAAGAATTGCAAGTTAAAGGAATTAATTTGGGCAATAATAAGTTTGAAGGCACAGAAGATATTAGTCTTTTGATTGGAGCTGACTATTATTGGGACTTCATCACTGGTAATATTGTCCGCACATCTCAAGGCCCGGTAGCTATTGAAAGTAAGCTAGGCTGGATGCTACATGGTAGCTATTGCAATGAAATGGAAGTTAAGGCTCTTTTTGTTAAGATTGAGGAGAACAGCCATGGTTTGGAAAGGCATTTGAAAGCATTTTGGGAACTTGAATCCATTGGCATAAAGGACAAACAGGCAAGTACAGTGAACAATGATGTTTTAGAGCAATTTGAAAAAGGGATTGGGTTTAGAGATGGTTGCTATGAAGTTGGCCTCTCTTGGAAGGATTCTTGCAAACCCGGTTCAAACCTTCAGCTAGCTAATCGGAGGTTGGAGACTTCATTGTACAAGCTAAGAAAAAATGAGGAGTTGTTAATTGAATACAATGAGGCCATCCTAAGCTATGTAAGGGAGGGCTATGCTGAAAGGGTGCAAGGTGAGCTGGTGAGCCAGGAGGCACATTATCTGCCACACCATGCAGTGGTACGGCGAGACAAAACTACCACCAAACTGAGGGTAGTTTTTGATGGCTCAGCCAAGGACAAAGGTGGTGTGTCCTTGAATGACTGTTTGGATGCTGGGCCAAATTTAAATGCAGATTTATTTTCCTTGCTACTGAGATTCAGGTTTGGTAGAGTAGCATTGTCTGCAGATGTGAAGCAAGCCTTTTTGCGGATAAAGTTAAAACCAGAGGACAGAGATGCAGTAAGGTATCTGTGGGTGGATACGAAAGACTTGTTGGAAAATGAACCTAAGGTTCAAGCATATAGAATGAAATCAGTGTTGTTTGGCCTCAGCTCTAGTCCATTTCTGTTGGCAGCTACTATGCAGTACCATTTAAAAAAATATTCTGAAGTCTATCCTAACACTATTGAACACAAGAAAAATGTTTTATGTTGATGATTTGCTGTGTTCCGTGGATAATACAGAAATGGCTAAACAGATATTCATGGAGGCTAGAGCTATAATGAGGGAGGCTGGCATGGAGCTTAGGAAATGGCAGACCAATCATTCTCAATTACAACAGTTTATGAGTCAGTCCTGTGTAGTACCTGATGCAGCAGAAAGTATTGAGCATTCTGGTATTAAGGAGTTGTGGGCAATAGACGCAAAAGTGCTAGGCATTGTTTGGCAGCAAGATGATGATTTGTTTACCCTCAATGGGAAATCTTTAGTAGAGCTGGCTGAGAATGAGACAAGGTGGACAAAACGTACAGCTCTTAGTTTGGCTTCAAAGGTCTTTGATCCTCTTGGATTCCTGACTCCAGTTGTGATAAAGTAAAAAATTTGGTTTCAGAGCCTCTGGGAAATTGGACTTGGTTGGGACCAAGAGTTACCTGATCATATGGTGGTAAGGTGGAAATATTGGTTCAAAGAATTGGCACATCTTGGAGACATTGAAATCCCAAGATGGTACTTTGGAGAGTTGAACAATAATCCAGACAATTTGGAGCTGCACATCTTTTGTGATGCAAGTGAGGAAGCCTATGCAACTTGTATTTATATTAGAGGCACATTGCAAGAGGAAGTAAGTTGCAGGTTGGTTGCTGCAAAGAGCAGAGTAGCACCTTTGAAAAGGCTTTCTGTTCCAAGGTTGGAATTGATGGGTGCAGTTATTGCTAGTCGGCTTGCAGTTACAGTGCAAAAGTCTTTGGCCCTCTCTGAAATTCCAAGCTATTATTGGACAGACTCCACTATAGTTTGGCACTGGTTAAGAAGTCAGGCAAGGAAATGGAAACCATTTGTTGTTAATAGGGTGGAGGAAATTCAAGCGCACACAGATCCCAAGCAATGGAAGCATTGTCCAGGCACCCAAAACCCCGCTGATTCACCAACACGAGGAATTTCAGTGAAAGATCTTGCACAGTCAAGTTTGTGGTGGAATGGGCCAGAGTGGCTAAAACTTGGAAGTGAAAACTGGCCTTCTAATCAGCCTATTGTAGGAGAATGCCAGGCTGAAGAAGCATGGGTGAGTGAGGTGAGAAAATGCGCTGTGAACAGTTGTCAAGTTATGCAGCAGGACCCCATATTGAGGCTTGAGGACATTAGCAGTCTGAAAAGATTGTTAAGAGTGACAGCATGGGTATATAGATTTACCCACAATATTAAGGGAGAAACAAGAAGGGAAGGAATTCTGAACAGTAATGAGATTCAGCAAGCCAGGAAATACTGGGTGGTATATGTGCAGAAGGAAAAATTTGGTGAAGAGAGGGAATTGCTCACCAGCCATCCATTACAGGTTCTACCAACACATTCTGCTCTCAAGGGTTTGGAGGTGTTTTTGGATCAGGATTTATTGAGAGTAGGAGGTAGACTACAGTTTTCTGGGCTTCCAGAGGAGAAAAGACATCCAATTTTGCTACCTTCTGGGGGGCACTTTGTGGACCTTTTGATCCTGGATACTCATCATAAGCTGTTACATGCTGGAGTCTAACGAAGGTTATATATGTCTTTTCACCTGTGCTACCACCAGAGCAATCCATTTGGAGTCGGTAAGCAACTTAAGTAGTGATGTATTTCTTTTGGCCTTTAAAAGGCTTGTGAACAGAAGGGGTTTCCCAAATAAAATCATATCGGATAATGCAAAAACCTTCAAAAAAGCTGCAAAGGAACGCCAAGAAATTTGGTCCTTGCTAAAAGAGGAAGGATTCCAATCCTACTTTTCACACCAAGGGGTACAGTGGGAGTTTATTGTTGAGAGAGCACCATGGTGGGGAGGATTTTGGGAAAGGCTAGTGAGAAGTGTAAAGTGTCCATTAAAGAAACTTTTAGCTAATGCTCATTTGAGCAAAGAAGAATACTGCACTGTTTTATGTGAAGTAGAAGCAATGGTGAATAGTAGGCCTATCACTTTTGTTTATAACAGTATGCAGGATGCGGAGCCATTGACACCAAATCATTTTCTTTGTGGTAAACGATTAACATCAAGCCCCAGTGTGCCAGAAGACTTGCAGCCTATCCAGAGCATTCAAGGAGAGTTAACCAGACGGTTCAGGTACCTTGAAGAGCTACAAGATCAGTTATGGAAGAGGTGGCAGATGGAATACTTGCCAGAACTCAATTATTACCCATCAGGCAAGGTAAAGGGTTCCAATGCAAATTGTATCAAGGTGGGAGAAGTGGTAATGATTGGGATGAAAGACCAAGGCAATTCTGGAAGCTTGGCATAATTGAAGAGTTGCTTGTTGGCAAAGACAATTTAGTTAGGTCTGCACTGGTAAAGACTTCAGGAGGAAGGTTAAAGAGACCTATACAAAGACTCTATGCTTTAGAAATCAGCAAAAACACAGATAGTCAAGATGAAACATTTGAGTTACAGCCTCATGGAGAAGGCTTGGCTAACCTTGCAGAAGGTAATGACAACAATGCCTCTTCGGTGGGGAGCGTTAGAAAATCTAGAAGAGGAAGAACCATTGTTGTCCCAAGGCGATATGATGACTAAGCTGATTGATGCAGCATTGCTTGTATATATTAAGTTAAGGTGTATATATATCCATCTCATAATTGTAAGGTTAGTGAAAAATTAACTTAATTTAGAGCTAGCATTTTTGGGCTCTTGTGGCATCATTGTTTGGCCACTCTGGTGGCATCATTTTGGGGCGCTGCGCGTCCTTTCTACTCGTTTGTGGAACGTCGTACTTACAGGGTGTGGTCTTATAGAGAGCTCTCTTGCAATTCAGTTTGGTTGTTTAGATTGTGGGGCCGCGCAGTTAATTTTCCGCATTTATATTATTTTTATATTAGTTACGGACAAACCAATTTTGCGCGTACCAAATTGTATATATTTTATCATTGTGTAATTTTAAGAATCATATATAATCTTTATAAATAAGTATTGTACATAAATTTATATATATATATTTAATTAATTCAGCTGTATATAAAATAACAAAATCTTCTCTAAAATAACCCAGCCAACCAAGAACTCAATAAACTCTGAAAACGACCGGCTTTTCCTTCAAGATGCTAACCCCAAACGACAGGGAGAGAAGAGGACACGAGAGGCCCCTAAAGAGATACCCTAAAAGAGATAGCTGCCTCTCGTATCCTTCATTTCCCGGCAATACAAGTAGTAGCAAGAAGGACCAGCTACAATTGGTGACCCCGGAGTGACCCGAAGCAGCCAGCGGAAGCAGCATCCTTCAGTCGCCGGGCGGAACAAACCGAAGCCGCTCTTCGCCGCCCACCCGTAGTAGCCGGTCGGAACCAAAGCAGCAGCAGACCCGAATTACATTCCCGCAAGATGGAATCTGTTGAATCAGGAGTGCACCATGTCACCATCAAGCCACCCACGTTCTTGAAGCGTCGGCCGCAGGATGGTTCTCCATCATGGAGGCACAATTCCACATTTCCAGAATAACATCCGAAGAGACCAAATTTTTCCATGTTCTAGCCTCGTTACCCCCCGAAGTCGTCTCACGAATTTCAGCAGCAACTCTCTCCAACAAGTCGTACACCGATTTAAAAGAAGAAATCGTGAGTCATTACGAAAAGACGAAGCCAGAACTCTTCGAACGACTCATCTCCAACACTCCTCTCACTGGAAAGCCCTCCCAATTCCTTCAAGATATCCACCAAACGGCACTGAAGGTGGGCGTCAGCGATGATTTGGTGAAGCATAAATTCATCCAGGCGCTCCCATCCTCAATAGCGCCCGTCGTAGCAGCACAAAAGGAGCTGACGCTAACTCAACTCGGCAAACTAGCCGATGAGTTAATACCGTTCGCTCAACAAAGCTGCTACGCGGCGCCAACGTCAACTCGAGCCAATACAAGCCCAAGAAAATATCCCCATCGGCCTAAAACCCTTCAGCGAGAATCAGCGGCCGGTGGTGTGCCGCGCGCACCTTTATTATGGCCCCCAAGCAAGGACCTGCAGGCCATGGTGCAAGTGGCCAAATAAAGATGACGCCAAGCTGCTCCCCTCGTCACGCCCAAATTCAAGATCTTCCTCACCATCAAGAGAAACGTCGGAAAACTAGATAAGCAGGCTGTGATTAACGCGACGTCCGGCCTGCCGCTGATCTCAGTCGCAGCTCGCATCGCCAGTCTGAAGGTCAATTTTATCATTGACACAGGAGCGAGCATCTCAATTTTACCACCAACTTGTGTCAATGATTGTCAACTCCACCCAACCGCAGTAAAGATTTCCACCGCAAACGGTCAGCCGCTCGAAATATTCGGAGAAGTAACACTGGACATATCAATTCCTAAATTACGAAGAATATTCAGGTGGCCATTCGTCGTCGCCCAAGTCTCCAGTCCACTTCTCGGCGCCGATTTCTATCCCATTATGACATCCTTGTGGACTGCAAGCATGGCATTTTGAAGGATAGAGCAACAACTCTTCAAGCCACTACTAAACCTGTGCAATCCAAAGACCTTCACCTCATCAATATTAACCCTACCGACAAATTACCTCAAGAAATCAGGAACCTGCTTGACAAGTACTCCTCACTACTGAAACCAGCTCAACCGCAGAAAGTTTCCACCACACTGTCAAGCATACCATCGACACTGGCAGCGCACCACCAGTGTTTGCAAGCCCTCGACGTCTTCCACCCGATAAATTATCCTCAGCTAAGGCTACTTTCAACAACTTACTTCAAGATGGAATTATAGAACCCTCAAAATCACCATGGGCCTCACCGTTACACCTCGTTCCGAAGAAGATACCAGGCGAATGGCGGGCGTGTGGTGATTATAGAAGCCTAAACGCTGTCACGAAACCGGACAGATATCCACTTTCTCATATAAGAAGTCTGTCAACATCTCTGCACGGAAAATCATGCTTTAGCAAAATCGATCTAGTCAGAGCATATCACCAAATTCCAGTCCACCCAGAAGATATCGAGAAAACGGCTATAACAACTCCATTTGGTTTATTTCAGTATTTATACATGCCATTTGGTTTAAGAAACGCCCCTGCAACATTTCAACGCTTCGTGGATACAATTTTCAGAGGAGTTGACTGCGTATTTGTGTATCTCGACGATATTTTAGTCCATTCAAATAACGCAGTTGACCATTTGAAAGACTTAGAACGCGTATTCAAGATCCTTCAAGAACACAATTTAAGAATTTCCTTAGAAAAATGCATATTTCAGCAATCCAAAATTGAATTTCTGGGTCATGAAGTTTCCCCAGCAGGCATTCGTCGTCCTGTAAACAAAGTCTCCGAAATTCAAGATATTCCCCAACCGCAAGATTATCAAAGCCTCAGAAGATTCCTAGGAATGACGGGATTCTATCGCCATATGATACCCCGTTACGCCGATTTAGTCTCACCTTTAAGTGAAATCGTCAGAACTCAAGTCAAAAGCAAAAGTCTACAGTGGAACGACGAAGCAATTCAAGCCTTTCAAGATGTCAAGGATGCACTACGGAACGCCGTTACGCTTTGTCATCCTCTTCCATCAAGCTCAATCCTTCATTTAGTTACGGACTGCTCACAAATAGCAGCTGGAGCAGTTCTTCATCAAATAATCGACAGCACACCAGTTCCCATCGCCTTCTTTTCCAAGAAATTAACTACAACTCAGCAAGCGTACGCCGCATACGATAGAGAACTACTCGCAGCATACCTAGCCGTCCTGCATTTCCGTCAATTTTTAGAAGGTCGTCAAGTAATACTCTTCACGGATCACAAACCGATGGTTTCTGCCTACAAGAGTCCCTTACGAGCCAAGACAGACCGACAACAACGTCATTGGTCTGCCATCACGGAATACGTATGCGATGTAATACATATCTGTGGATCCGAAAACGTCGTAGCGGACTGCCTTTCACGCAACGTAAACGCAGTACATATCGACGCTTTCGATTTATCAGCAATCGCGGAATCTCAACAAAAAGATCAAGAAACGCAAGAATTTCTCCCACGTCTCAAGCCGTTCCCGTTTCCAGAAAATACAACTTTATATTGCGATACGTCCACGCCATATCCCCGTCCTTTTGTTCCCAAGCAGCATCGATCTTCCATCTTCAATCAATTTCATAATATTTCTCATCCAGGCATCAAGCAATCACTTCGTATCATTAAATCAAGATACTTTTGGCCCTCAATGAATAAGGATATTCGAACTTGGTCCCGAAATTGTGAATCATGTCAATCCTCAAAAATTTCTCGCCATACAAAATCAGAAATAACCCCCTTCGATTTACCAAGTTCAAGATTTGAAACGGTACATATCGACATCGTCGGTCCCTTACCGCCAACCACTTTGCCCGGTCAAACATATCCTTCCCCATATAGATATCTCCTAACCTGCATCGATCGTGCCACAAGATGGATAGAAGCATATCCTCTGATTGATACCACAGCCACATCAATAGCACACGCATTTCTCGATGTATGGATTTCAAGATTTGGTGTACCACTGCAAGTCATAACGGACCGCGGATCCCAATTCGAATCCGAACTCTTTAGGGAACTCTCAGCTCTCATCGGATTTCACCGACTAAGAACTTTGTCGTATCGCCCTCAGACCAACGGAATAATTGAAAGATCTCATCGCACCATCAAGACAGCAATCATCGCTCGAAAACAAGATTGGCTCCCCGCTTTACCCATAGTTCTCCTTGGTTTACGTAGTCTCCCCAACGAATCGGGTTATTCACCGTTCACCACCGTCACCGGAACCACCCTATTATGCCCGAGGCCAATGATCGCCAATTCGTCGTCAAAATCCAATTCAAAATTCATCTCCGAATTAGCCAAGAAAATGACGCAAATCGATTTCGCCCAACTCTCTCAAGGAAACATTCACTCAGCCCCCAAATCATTCATTCCATCGGAACTCCACAAATCAAGCCACGTATGGGTACGCATCGACCGCGTTCGAAAACCATTCGAGGCACCATATCAAGGACCTTTCCGTGTTCTCGAACGCCACGATAAGTACTTCGTAATAGAAAAAACCAACGGATCATCAGAAGCCATTTCAATTAATCGTTTAAAACCGGCGTATATAGTTTCAGGTCCCACACAGGTACCGGGCGCACAATCGGACGACATCGGATCGGAGAAAAAGCACGCAAGGAAAAAGGACGATGGAGGACGCACCTCGGAGGTAGCAAATACAGACCTCAGGACGGGCGCGCAGGACAACGCAACAACCGGAAACGAGGCCGACCGAGGATCAACGCGAGCTGGACGAAGGATCCGATTCAAATCAAGACCCGAATATTTCTACTTTTGATATACGTGCTCCGCTTCTCGGGATGGGCAGTAGTGTGGGGCCGCGCAGTTAATTTTCCGCATTTATATTATTTTTATATTAGTTACCGACAAACCAATTTTGCGCGTACCAAATTGTATATATTTTATCATTGTGTAATTTTAAGAATCATATATAATCTTTATAAATAAGTATTGTACATAAATTTATATATATATATTTAATTAATTCAGCTGTATATAAAATAACAAAATCTTCTGTAAAATAACCCCAGCCAACCAAGAACTCAATAAACTCTGAAAATGACCGGCTTTTCCTTCAAGATGCTAACCTTCCAAACGACAGGGAGAGAAGAGGACACGAGAGGCCCCTAGAAGAGATACCCCTAAAAGAGATAGCCTGGCTCTCGTATCCTTCATTATCCCCGGCAAATACAAGTAGTAGCAAGAAGGACCCAGATACAAGATTGTTGCATCGTGCAATAGTCCAGGTTGTGTTGTTGTTGCAAGGTTGAGAAAGAAGACCATAAATAGTGGCCCTTTTGTTTTTATCTTAAATTCATACAACTGAGGCCTAAGGTAGGCCCACATCGAGTCAGCAACCCTGAGGTAGGACCTAATAGGATCTCAAATCCGTAAGTTTTAATTTTAGCCTAACTTGGGCTGTAGGTTGAACTGGCCCTTTAGAACTTGGCCGTTCACGGCTCAGCTGGGATTTTGAACCCAACAAATAAATAAATAACACTCTTCAATTCCCGACAGCCCTGGCTGTTCGGGAAACGGGTCGAGCTAGGGGACGGTCAGAATAGGGAAGGCTCCCACCGTGCAGTGCTTTTTAATGCTAGGTCGATTAAGAATAAGTTTTGCGAGCTACGGGCGCTCTTAGCATCAGAATACCAGGATATCGTTGCTGTCACCGAGTCCTGGATTCATACTGATCGTAGGGACTACGTTGGGGAGTTGAGATTCCCGGGTATAGAATGTTTCACAAGGACCACACCCATGGGGATTGGGGAGAGGGAAGGGGTACTAATATACGTGACGGTCACGTTGAGTCCGGTTGACTGCCAGTTCCGATCGGAACGGGAGCTGTTTGGCGTCGATCTGAACGTGGGAGGGGCGAACTATAGGTTAATCTTGGTGTACAGACATCTGCATCTCCTCCTTGAGGAGGATACAGCATTGTACACCGAACTCCGTAGCCTACTAGGGGACAGGGTGTGTGTAGTTTTAGGAGACTTCAACTGTCGCGGCATAAAGTGGGAAGACAGGACTGCTGATGCTGAAGGGAGGAGGCTAGTTGACTTTGCTGATGAAAACTTCCTCACTCAGTGGGTCAATGGGCCTACACGAGGCGAAAGCGTTCTTGACTTAGTATTCACGACCGAAGACAAGCTCGTCACTGGTCTCACCGTTGACGAATCGTTGGGCGGGAGTGATCACGGTCTGATTAGGTTCTGTGTGTGCGTCCCTCGGGTGAAGCGTAGTAACTCGAGAGGCAGTAAGCTCGATCTACATCTACAGCGGGCGGACTTTGTTGGCCTCCCGGATAGCGTAGGAGAGATGGGGTTAGAGGTTGGCGGCGATGTTGAGGGAGTGTGGGGTGCATTCCGGGACCAGTTTATGGTGTTGCAGTCTGTTGCCATACCCTCAAAACCGGTCATCCCTGCTTCAACGCAGCCTAAGTGGTTCAGTCGTGACACCGCTTCGACTATACGAAATAGGAAAGCTGCGTATAGGAGGGCGAAGGTCAATCGTTCGCATGAGAACACTGAGGCGTATATCCACCTGTGCAGGGAAGTGAAGGCGAAGGTTAGGCTAGCGGGACGTAACGAAGAACTGCGGGTGGCAAGCCTCTGCAAGGGGAACCCTAAGGAGTTCTTCAGTTATGTTAATAGTAGAAAGCCCATTAGAAGCATGATAGGCCTGTTAAAGGACCCCAGCGGCGCGCTGCGGACCTCCGACGCGGACATCACTAATGTGGTAAATGAGTACTTTGCGATAGTGTTCACAAGGGAGGGCACCCGCGTCATCCCCGAGCCAGGCGTCAGGCACGAAGGTGCTGGCCTGGATAGTGTTCGGTGTACCGCGACAGTCGTTACCGATAGAATAGACAAAATGAGCGCGTTTAAGGCTCCTGGGCCAGATCAGTTCCTCCCCAGAGTGTTGCGGGAAGTGCGCGACCAGGTGCTCCCCACCTGGCTACAGCCTTCAACAAATCGTTGGAGACGGGCCAGGTGCCTGGTGACTGGAGGGAAGCCAACGTGTCCCCTATCTTTAAGAAAGGGGATCACGAAAGTCCAGGGAACTATCGTCCCATTAGTCTCACTTCGGTTGTAGATAAATTATTAGAGGGGATAATAGCCGATAGGATCGTTGACCATTTGGATTCCTACAAGCTGCTTGGGGACTCCCAACATGGGTTTAGACGGCATAGGTCGTGTTTCACCAACCTGCTCGAGTTTTTCCACGTTATGTGGAGTGAGTATGATAAGAGTAGGGCGATTGATATACTTTATCTCGACTTTGAGAAAGCCTTTGATAAGGTACCTCACCGCCGGCTAATGGCCAAAGTCCGCGCACTGGGTACCAGTGGGGAAATAGGTAGGTGGATTGAAAACTGGCTGAAGAATAGGCGGCAGAGGGTTGTAATTAAAGGGGCGAGCTCGGGTTGGGCCTCGGTCACTAGCGGGGTTCCTCAGGGTTCCGTTTTGGGGCCACTGTTGTTTATCATTTACATAAATGATATCGATGGTGGCATCGTCAGTAGGATCACTAAATTCGCTGATGATACCAAGCTTGAGGCCAAATGTTGGGACGCTCGAGGCGATCGAGCAACTGCGTGCGGACCTAGGTAGGATAGGAGAGTGGTCCGAAAAATGGCAAATGCCGTTTAACTTGGGTAAATGCAAGGAGATGTACATTGGCCACGCCAATCCCAAGTCGGACTACTCCATGTTGGGGAGTAATATCGAAGCGACTGATTTGGAAAAGGACTTGGGTGTGCTAATTAGCAGCGACCTTAAGTTTATGAAACAGTGCGTACAGGTGGAAAAGAAAGCCCAGAAGCTGTTGGGTTATATGAGGAGGCAATTTCAATTTCGAAACAAGGAGATTGTGCTCTCTCTGTACAATTCCCTGGTTCGGCCGCACCTGGAGTATGCTGTACAGTTCTGGTCGCCCACCCTCAGGAAAGATATTGAGAGGCTGGAGCGAGTCCATGCGAGGGCCACAAGTTAATCCCTTCCGTTAGGCATATGAGCTACAATTGACGCTTACGCCCCCCTGAATTTGTTTTCGCTGGAAACTCGAAGGCTGCGCTGTCAACTCATTGAGATTTTCAAGCTCTTACGCGAGTTTAACGATGTCGATTTTAGAAGCATATTTAGTTTAAATGATAACCCAACTCGCAACAATGGTTGGAAGTTGGATTTGAAGCGGTTTAGGACTAGTGTGTGTGGGAATTACTTTACGTATAAGATCTGTGACACGTGGAACAGGTTACCTTCAGAAGTTGTGGACAGTTCCTCTGTGGATCAGTTCAAAAAAAGGTTAGACCGAATCTTGCACACTATTTGAGGGTGTAGGAAATTTTCCCTGGCACTCGTTGCCATTGGTACCTTCTCGGTATGGGCCGCAAGGCCTTTTGAGGTAGTTCTTTTCCTTGTAACTCCTTGTAACTCTCTCTCTCTCTCGCTTTTTTTAAGCTAGAGTTGCCTCACTCTGTAAAGTTAACCCAGAGTTTTTTGCCCATGTTAATAGCAGAAAGCCAACTAAAAATTCTGTTGGTCCCCTAAAAGATAGAAATGGCGTACTGAAATTCGGTGATAAAGATATAGCTAATACGTTAAAAGAGTTCTTCGTTACAGTCTTCACGTTACAGTCTTCCCGAGAGATCACAAGTTTTACGAGAGATGAGGTACAGCAACTAATTGACAAGATGAATAAATACAAATCACCTGGTCCCGACTTATTTTTTCCAAGGGTATTAAAAGAAGTTAGCCACAATGTTGTTGACGACTCAGTAACCATAATCAAACAATCAATCGAGTTAGGAAAAATTCCAACCGACTGGAAGTTGGCAAATGTAACACCAATCTTTAAAAAGGGTGATAGGGAAAATCCTTGTAATTACCGCCCGATCAGTTTAGCATCAATTGTCGGCAAACTGTTGGAATCCATCATTACAGAACGTATTGTGTCTCACCTTGAATCTAACAACCTAATTTATTATTCTCAACATGGATTTAGGCGACGTAGATCTTGTCTGACAACCTGTTACGAGTTTTTCCATAATATAAACACTCTATGCAATGCAAGTAGGGCATTAAATATAGTGTATCTCGACTTCCAAAAAAGCTTTTGACACAGTCCCTCACGCGAGATTGATGGCTAAAGTCAGAAGACTAGGAATCACTGGGCTCGTTTCCAACTGAATTGAAGATTGATTAAAAGATAGAAAGCAGAGAATGGTGATAAATGGAATGGCTTCGGAGTGGGTGCCCGTCACCAGTGGTGTCCCACAGGGTTCCGTTCTGGGTCCTTTACTTTTTATCATCTATATTAACGATATTGACGTCGGTATTGAAAAATTTATTGTTTAGCTTGAGAGATATTATTTTTATTTAGGTGTAGTATTAAGGTTAAGTTTACTTTAAATAGACTCGGTAATTATAGAAATAATAATGGCCTATTTAGACACTGTCAACACAGCTACAGACTTTTTCACTGTAGGTTGCAGTGGTTTTTAGGTTAAATTTGGTCAGCAGCCAGATTACTAACTATGGTGAAGCTAAATTCATCAAAATTAATTTAGACTTACCAAAAATGAAGTTGCCAGTTGAACGTTACCCTTTCAGTTTCTAACTGATTCATAAGTTTCATTTAGTTTCCAGTTTTTTTTTAATTTTCGTTGTTAAGTTTTAGGTTATTGTTTAACACACTGCTAGGTTATTTATTTGTAGGGGCTATTTCCCAGACCTAGGTTTTGCAGGTTAAGTTAGGCTAGGGCTGGATTGCCCTTAAGTTTTTGGTTTTAAAGGTTTAAGGTTTAGAAGGTTTTATTTAAGTTAAGTTAGGGCTATATTGCCTTTAGGTTTTAATAGGGGCTATAACAGCCATTTAATTATTGAGTTAGGGCCGTTGTAGCCCGGTTCGAGTTTCCTCTAGGTACCTAGTTTTTCTCTTACCTTAGTTATTTTCTTTAACTTACTTGCACCTAGTTCTGATCGGCCTCTATTTAGTTAAACATGGGTTTTGATTAATTGCAGTGGTTATTAATTAAGGATACGATTTAATTAAAGGTTGTTAGGTTTGAAGGTTGGCTCAGTTTCCCGGTTTGGGTAACCACGAGCATTTTAAATTTTTTTGAGAAAAAAGGGCCCGCTTCATGCGGTCAAAAATTTTCAAGACTCGGCAAAGCTCCGTTTTTCTTTGTCCCAGAAACTTTTTTTTTTCCTTCTTTTGGTTAATTAGGGAAACCCAACTTCACTAGTTGGTTAGAAACGAGGGTTTTTATTTTTATTTATTTGGTTTATATTTGGAAATATATGCGGTTATTTCTAACCACTTTTTTCAACAGTCGGGCTCCTAAGTCCAATTTCCAAATTTGCAGACGATACGAAATTAGGAAGTAGTGCAGGTAATGAGGAGGGCGTAAGAACGCTTCAAAATGATCTTGACAGGTTGGGCGAATGATCTGCTACTTGGCAGATGGCATTCAACTTGGACAAATGTAAGCTAATGTACATAGGTTACAAAAACCCGAAGCCCGATTACTCTCTCTTAGGAAGGAACTTGACTGAGACCGATCTAGAGAAAGACTTAGGAGTCTATATCAGTAATGATCTCAAACCGTCGAAGCACCGTGCAGAAGTCGAAAAGAGGGCCTTAAAAATATTAAGTTGTATTAAAAGACAGTTCCAATTTAGGAACAAGGAAACTGTAATGTCTCTTTATAATTTACTAGTCAGACCTCAACTCGAATATTGTGCGCAGTTTTGGTTTTCGTCTCTTGCGAAGGATATAGAAAGGTTAGAAAGGGTACAAGCAAGGGCGACAAAATTGATCCTTTCAATGAAATGCAAAACTACCAACGGAGATTGGAGCGCCTAAATCTGTTTACTTTAGAGACGAAGAGGTTGTGCGGTCAACTTATTCAAGTCTTCAAGATGTTCAATGGAATAGACAGGGTAGACTACAGGAACTTATTCTCACTTAATGCCAATCCGACAAGAAATAATGGGTTTAAACTGGAACTAAAGACATTTAAGACCTCTCTCTGCGGCAATTTCTTCTCCTATAAAATAGTTACTGTAATATCTGAAACCAACTTCAATGAAATGCAAAACTACCAACGGAGATTGGAGCGCCTAAATCTGTTTACTTTAGAGACGAAGAGGTTGTGCGGTCAACTTATTCAAGTCTTCAAGATGTTCAATGGAATAGACAGGGTAGACTACAGGAACTTATTCTCACTTAATGCCAATCCGACAAGAAATAATGGGTTTAAACTGGAACTAAAGACATTTAAGACCTCTCTCTGCGGCAATTTCTTCTCCTATAAAATAGTTACTGTAATATCTGAAACCAACTTCCCTCAGAAGTTGTTTCAAGCCAAAGTGTAAGTGTGTTTAAAAATAGGCTGGACAAAACACTGAATACTCTCATGGTTTAAGACTAAAACATAACGTAACTCTGCAGGAGTTCGCCTGCGCGGTTTCTATGTGTGCATGCGTAATTATTGAGGTATCTCATATATTCTCTACTTTTCTGTAAAATTTCCTTAGCTACTTTTCCAGGGTCAACATATTTTCTTCAACCTTTTTCCGTACCTGCCTCTGGCAGGGAGGGGGCGGAGGGTGGTGAGAGAGCCTTATACTTTTCTACCCAGTTTTCTACTACTGCTAGAGTACTGTAGTTGAAAGAAAAATTTACTTGTTTAATAACAGAACCTCCCAGAGTGGACCGGAAGGTTTTTGAGGCTTTCTCTTGTCCTTGTAACTCCTTGTAACTCTCTCTCTCTCTCTCTCTCTTCTCTCTCTCTCTCTCTCTCTCTTTAGAAACAAGGCGGTCTCTAAAATTGAAAAAACTATTGTTGGAGGTCAGCATGCCTTGGGAATTTTCCTGGATATGGAAGGGTCCTCCGACAGTGTTATATACGACTCCATTGATGCCTCGGGCAGGGGTCGGTCCAGCAACTTCTAGATGGATAAACTACATGCTTGAGAATAGAATCCTTGTTGTATCCTTACAAGTGCACACTAAATCAAGACGTCTATCCAGGGGCTGTCTGCTGGGGGATATCCTGTCTCCACTCCTGTGGAAGCTCAGTGTGGATGGCTTCTTGGAGTGATTTCAAAACATACTTGGTTACATACAGGCCTTTGCGAATGACCTTGATATCCTGTATGGGCATCTCCGTTTTAGTTATTCTGAAACAGAGGTAGTAATGTTTACCCAGAGGAGGAAAAGGGAGCTTCAGTCTCTTAGGTTAAACAATGAGACACTCCAAATGAGCCAACAGGTGAATTATCTTTGAGTAATCCTCGACCATAAACTGCAATAGCTAAGAAAGTAGCCTGCTCCCTCATTCAATGCAGGAGGGTGATGGATAAGACCTGGGGCCTTAAACCGAAACAGATGCATTGGTTATATACAACTGTAATTAGATCAATCATAGCTGATGCGAGCCGTGTTTGGATTAATGCGTTGAACACAATCATGGATTCTTTCCAGAAAGTACATAGACTGTTCGTGTTCTAACGACAGCTGCTTATCCGACTACTTCCACTACTGCTGGAGATCCTATTGAATATCCCACCACTGAATGTACAGTACACCTTAGAGGAGAGGCCTATAAGGCCTACTATCGTTTAGAAAAGGGTGGAGTCTGGGCACTGGGTAAAGTTGGTGGCAAAGGTAACGAACATAGTTATGTAGAACTCGGTAACAGGGGCAAGCAATTGTTCCCTGTTTTGCAGATACCAAAGGACTTCATTATTCCTATCAATTTCTCTGACAGAGTTCATGACTGAGAATGAGAGTTGGGAAATAAACTCAGACGCGATTAACGTTGTTTGAATCTAATGTTATATACAGCATTTACAGATGGTCAGAAGGTACCGTCGCCATCCAACTCCTGACTCTCACCCTGTTTACATTTCTGCCAGGAATCGAGCAAAATCTGTTCTTCGACTTTCCAAAAATTCCTTCATCAGACAAAAATGTGGAAACCTATCTAATTCTAATTTGTCTCGCTTTTTCTGGCACCGAGCCAAAACCAAAAACAGTGTTGTGACAGGGTTCTCTGCAACTAATTACAGTTACTAGTTACTACCTCTGTGATAGCGTGGGGTAGACACCCCAGTTAGGTTACTTAGGTTCTTGCAAACAATCAAAGGCACTTACCGGTGCGTTGAATTAGATATTCCTTTGGGAGCCTACCATTAGATTCCTGTGTCCCACAAACAGCCTACCTAACTCTCTCTTACATTACCAATTTAGAAACTATAGAAATTACCCCTAACTATACTTAAGTACGGACAACTTCCTACCTAATTTGTCACCTTAGAAACACCACCTAATTACACTCAGCACCAACGATTAGGTCAGATAGGAAAAAACATCTCTAGGCTAGCCCAAAACAATACGAACAGCCGCGTTGGTTCGTTTATGCCTTGCTGTTGCCATTCAGCTTAGCTTTAGTGATATTTCCCTTTTAGTGACTTTTAGACTATATACATATACATACTATATATATATATACACACACATCACCTCAACCTCAAATAAGTAACTAGTGACTGTTTAAAAAATATAACTAGTTACTAGCTAATTCAAAAGTTACTTTTGACATTTTTTCTGGTTTTAACGAGCATCCGATTCTGATAAAAGTACTTTCCCTGACAAGTGATACTTGCCAAGATTGTTCATTTGTTTCAAATTGATTGCGATTTAACGAATGAACAACAAGATTCTATCATATTAGCATTATATATGATGTCAATAAAGTTGCACTGTGCACAGTATATACATCGAGCAAGGCTTGTGAAAAAAATAGCGACTAACTTTTGCCCTTACAGGAAAAAGTAGCTGGAAGAAGTTTTAAATAGTCATGATTTTTTTGTAACTAGTTACAGTTAATCGGCCGGTAAATGAAACAACTTACTGTTGCAGTTACTCAAAAAGTAACAATCACTGAGTAACTAGTCACGTCACAGCACCAGCCAAACACCTAATAATTTCACTTCTTCTTTCCCTCCTCTTTTCCATTCCAACGGCTTAGTTGCCGTCTCTTCTCCTGTCGCTCAAACTTTCGCCTCCAACTCAACCTTGGACGATTCCGATGCTGTTCCTCTATCTCCTCCCTCTGACTTAATTATGTCTGAAATTAGAATCTTTTCCAAAGATGTTCTTCTCCCCTATCTGGGCTCAACTCTTGGAAGGGGTACTATCCTGATGGAGGTCCTCCTTTGTTCTCGAGAAATGTGCTTCTGTGCTGAGACCCTACCGAGGCAAACTCTTTTGTTTTTGTCTTTCATCTGGTACTTTTCCTTCCTGCTGGAAGTTCACTCTCATTCAGCCTATACCAAAAAGAGTGACCGCTCTCATCCCTCCAACTATTGTTCAATTGCCTTGATCTCTTGCCTTTCTAAAGTTTTTTAATCTATCCTTAATAGGAAGATTTTTAAACATTTCTCTACTCACAATCTTTTTTCAGATCGTCAGTATAGGTTCCGCAAGGGACGCTCTACTGGCTATCTTCTCGCATATCTCTTTGACTCTTGGTCATCCTTCGTTTGGGATTTCGGTGAAACCTTTGCTATTGCGCCAGAAATATAATAAGGTTTTGATAGAGTCTAGCATAAATCCTTAATTTTCAAATTGCCTTCCTTCAGTTTCTATCCTTCTATCTGTGTCTTGATCTCTGATTTCCCTTCTGGCCGATCTATAGCTACGACTGTGGAGAGCCACTGTTCTTCTCCTAAATATATTAATAATGGTGTTCCTCAAACCTCTATCCTGTCAACCACTCTCTTCCTTTTAATTATCAGTAATCTTTAAGTCGAACTTCCTGTCCTAGCCATTCCTTTGCCGATGATTCTACCCTTCACTTCTTCATCCGCTTCACAAAGCGTCCCTCTCAGCAGTCACTCCATGCTTCGCGTGAGACGGATTTGGCGTACTTGACTTCTGAGCTTTCTCATATCTCTGATTCGGAGAAGAGAAAACCTTGTGGTTTTCAATGCCTCAAAAACGCAGTTGCTTCATTTGTCTACTTGTCACAATCTTCAAGGTTGTGGTTTCTGGAAAACACTGGAATCCCTGGTAATGAACAACCTTACAGAGTTGCAAAAACTGAGGCAACTTCAGAAACCTCAACACCTGAGGCAATGATTTCCGTCTCTTACCAACTTATTTTTTCTGGAAGGATGATCAACTGGGTAAGCTGCGCGCCGCCTGCTTTCGCCGAGAATAGAACCGGGCCGGTGGATTTGTAGTCAGCGATACTAATCACCACACCACCTAGGTGCATATACGAGTATATTAGCTGAAAAATGAGATTTTCTTTGGCTTTATTTATCAATTTGTGCAGCTACATGCACAACACGAATCAACTGGAAACATTACTGGCATCTTTTTAATCCTCCCACTTCTTTTATTCTTTTGAGGTCCGATGCTAGTGTCTCCGAGCAACTGAACCAATGAGAAACGGACCTTTTCTCTGTGCGCTTGTGACGGCAGAGACGTTTCGTTTGTTATACAGTACTCGCAGAGGCGTACCAATACTTTTTGCCGCTCGGGGCGAAAATGCCGACCCCCCCCCCCCCCCCCCCCGCAACAATTTTCAATTTTCAAAATAATTCCTTTACAAAAATACACTTCTAAACAAAACTTTTATTGGAAGAAAAACTTAAATAAAGCAACTTCAATTTTAACAATACTATACATAATGTACCGTACATAATACACTACATAATTTTAACAATAACTATATAATGTATAATGCCTAGTTAAATTTTCGGACTTTCATAACAGAAAATTCATGAATGATTTTTTCTATGTCCATTGTCTCTGCAACTTCGCGTTCAATTGAAATAATCGCCAAATTGCTCAGTCTAGATTGACTTATAGTTGACCTGAGGTAAGTTTTTATAAGTTTCAGTTTCGAGAAACTTCGTTCGCAACTTACCACGGACATGCATGTACTGTAGTTAGACAGATCCGGAGGGCAATTGTTATATGAGGCAAAGATTCCACTAGATCCCATTTAACGATCCACTGAAGTAGTTTTAACATATCCCAGTTCTTTGGATCATCGTCGACGCTTATGCTTTCGAAACTTAGCAAATGTCTGCGCAAACGCTTTATTTCTTCCAGTAGACTTCCTGGATTAATGTCATTGTAGATGGAAGAAAAATTATTGACCTTGGTATTAATTTCTTCATCTTTGGACTGATTCAAAAGGTACGAAGGAGACAGAAATTCAAAGCGATCATTCATGTTTTTAAGACAAACTGTGCGTTTTTCAATTTCTGCTAATAAACGATCCATGATTTCAAAAAATTCTCTGCGTACATCCTCTTGCACGGTCAATCCAGCATCACGAGCTTGCTCTCCAGGCATTCTTCTCCGTCTCCTGACTCTGCGGTCTATACTGATATCCATTTCATTACAGAACTCTTCGGCGGCATCTGCAGCGTTTGATACTACTGCCTCTCGTTCATTAGTTAAAAACACGGATAAAGAGTTCATTTTTAATGCACACTGGTCCAAAGCAAGTCCCTTTCTTTGAAAATATAGCTGAGCATCATTGATTTCTTTCAGCACTGGATCCCAGAAAAATAAGTACACAATGAATATGTATGACATGATGGAGGTCAACAGAGCTTCAGCATCGCCCTTTGTGTCCAGATTTTCGGAGACCCCTTCACTCAGTTCTTCCAAGGCACTAACAACGTGAGTCAAGTTCTTCTTAAGACTAGAGACACATCATACTTAGCACTCCACCGCGTATCAGAGACTCGCTTGACAGAGATTTTGGAATGTTTTGTTAAGACATCCCAACGATGAGTAGAGGAAGAAAAGTAGACGAAAATTCGTTCAATTGTTCCAAAGAAAGTTGCAGCATTAGGACTCAGTCCCGCGGCATGAACTCCAGCCAAGTTCAGCGAGTGGTTATTGCAAGGAATGAAAACAGCGTGTTTGCTAACATCAAGAATTCTGCGTTGAACTCCAAGATGAATACCTGCCATCGTAGCAGCATTGTCATACCCTTGACCATAACAATTCTGGATATCCAGCCCATCCTCACGGAGCTTAGTGACAATGAGATCAGTAACTGCCTCAGCAGTCTTCCCCTCTAATTTAATAAAATCAACGAAGGATTCCTTCACCTCTACATTACCATCTTTAATCGACACATAGCGAATTACCTGAGACATCTGATCAATATGCGATATATCTGGTGTACTATCGAAAATTATTGCAAAGTACTTTGCACTAGACACATTATCAATTATACATTTTCGAACATTACAGCCGATTAGTGTGATGAACTCATTTTGAATGTTAGGTGACAAATACGTAGTGGATATCTTGTCAGTCATTCGTATTTTTGTAAGATGTTCCCTAATTACTGGGTCATATTTGCCCATTAGTCTTATTAACTCCAAAAAGTTTCCAGAATTGCCAGCTAGCCCAGCTTCTTCATTTAAGTTCTCTCGGTGCCCTCGAAATGCAAGATCTTGTTTTGCCAAGAACATGATGCATTCATAAATTCGTCTCAGTATTTCTTTCCACTTAGCAGTAGCATGTTTTATTTGCAACTGATGTGCATTATCTATTGTACTGTAGCATTCAACTGAAGGCGCATAGACAACTCTTTCCATTGTTCAAAGCATCGGGTATGATATGAACTGTTTTCATGTTCAGGTACTCTTGGATTCAGTTTCCTCCAGGCAAAAAATCCTTCTTCTTTTCCAAATGCACTGGAGATGTTGTTGAAGAGACGACAGCAAAAGCAATGCAAGCTACATTTTGAAGGTGAGAAGATTAGCCATGACCTTTCAATTTTTTCGCCATTTTCCAAAGTTTTGAAATACCAAACTTTTGACATTGATCTATTGTTTGAATCAGCTGGAAAGGGTCCATTCATGTTTTTCAAATGTGATGGTCCACGTTTAATGAGTTCGATTCTCAAATTGTCCGTCATTGGAACGGGCCAGTTGCCAGAATCGTTAAACAGACTCTGTGGGTGATTGGTGGGTGGGTGACTTTGTGATGTAGATGAGGGTTGATCCTGATTATTTGGGGGTTCACTTGAAGTTGCCGCTTGAACATCTATCTCTAAAGATATATCACATTGCGGTTGATCT
Organism: Bathynomus jamesi; assembly: GCA_023014485.1. Taxonomy (NCBI): domain Eukaryota; kingdom Metazoa; phylum Arthropoda; class Malacostraca; order Isopoda; family Cirolanidae; genus Bathynomus; species Bathynomus jamesi. The sequence continues at coordinate 162,405 of JAJOZX010002635.1, read as the reverse complement.
CCTTGCTTCCCAGAAGGCACTGAAGGTGTGTCTGAGAATCCCATTAACTGATGAAATCGCTTAGCAGCACGCTTGCCTTCCTCCTCTTTTTTTTCGCGAAAATTCTTGTATGCAGCACCACTCAGTTTCTGTCGTTTGCTCATGTTTGCTAATTCAGTAGGGTATCTGCAAAATAAAACAACCATTAATTATTAACATCATCAAAGCTCAAAGAATGCAAAGCCTAACCTAAATAATATAGGGAAGGTCTGAAAAATAAAGCTGGCAACCTTTCCGATGTGAAAATTTAACGCAACTATTTGTGGAAATAGTGGCATTGAGGTGGCATATATAGCATTTAATGATGATTTTTCATCAAAACCATGGATATTTTGTACACAAATAACGCGCGACAATGATGAGATATAATTTTTTGGAGGGTTGCATCTTAAAACATAAAAACCCAAAATTTTGCATACTGCGCCCGCCTGACAGTAATTTGCCGCCCCTCGGGAAGTGCCGCTCGGGGCGGTCGCCCCTCTCGCCCCTCCCTTGATACGCCACTGAGTACTCGCCTAATATACGGCGTTCACACTATACAGTGTTTGTGGAATTTCTGTTTTCGTGGAATTCCGTTGATAGTGTGAGCACTTATGGAACAAACAATCCTCGTTCTTGGTGGTTTTTGAGGAATTTCTCATTCCGTTTTCGAATGAATATACAAAAAGCATATTGGTAAAAAGTAAGCAAATCTCACTATAGTATGAAATTAGTCAAAATCAATGTAGTTTATTTTTATCATCAAAAAAGTAACTATTTATATGAAATTTTCCTTAACAATGAATAAATTATTGTGACGAAAATTTCGTTAAATTCAGCAGAACCAGTATGAACATTCAAAGCAAATTGAATTCCTTTTTGAAAAGAATAGGAATTCCATGAACGGGCTCTTGAAACATTTTACCGTGTTCCAGGTGCAGTACGTAGTGTATAGTCTGCAACCTATCAATATCTAGTCCATACCGTTCGCATTATAACATGTAAATAATTAAATACAAAAGATTTTGAACAGATAATTTTATGAAGCCTGTTTTCATTCATAAATATTCATACTCAAATTGACTCGTAGCCCCGCCCCCCTCCCCTCCACACATGAACATTCGAAATTGCAAAATGGTGGGAATCTCATTCATTCGGTTTCATCACTTCGAATTATGAAGCTAAAATGAGTGCACGGCAGTCTGGAATGGCTCCTAATTTCGGACTTGGGCCAGGATTTGTTACATATTGTGCTTCTTACAACTGCAATACCATACAACTAAAACGAAATAAGGACAATATAACTTTTCCATTAATTTCCGAGAGATAAAAAGTTGTGTAGAGTATGGTAATCGTAAGCTGTGAGAGTAGGTTAAACAATGAGACACTCCAAGTGAGCCAACAGGTGAAATATCTTTGAGTAATCCTCGACCATAAACTGCAATAGCTAAGAAAGTAGCCTGCTCCCTCATTCAATGCAGGAGGGTGATGGATAAGACCTGGGGCCTTAAACCGAAACAGATGCATTGGTTATATACAACTGTAATTAGATCAATCATAGCTGATGCGAGCTGTGTTTGGATTAATGCATTGAACACAGTCAATCATGGATTCTTTCCAGAAAGTACATAGACTGTTCGTGTTCTAACGACAGCTGCTTATCCGACTACTTCCACTACTGCTGGAGATCCTACTGAATATCCCACCACTGAATGTACAGTACACCTTAGAGGAGAGGCCTATAAGGCCTACTATCGTTTAGAAAAGGGTGGAGTCTGGGCACTGGGTAAAGTTGGTGGCAAAGGTAACGAACTATCCTTAACCAAAGTTTGGATTGACATGATTTCTAATAAAGTCATGTGGTCATTTTAAAGTATTTTAATTATTTTTATTTTTTTTGTTATTAAAAACATTTGAACACTTTTTCATTGCATATGCATCAAGAACGTGAGCGGCTTTATCGGCATAAATATAGTTTGAGAATAAGCAGCCATAATAGTTGCTTACTGAGACGTACCTAACGCTTTTGAATCCCGGGGCAAAACTATATGTGATATATTACAACAAAAATAGAGGGCGAATGCCAGGTTCAAGTATGCATTAAGGTATATAAAAAATTATGAGGATGAGTTAAGCAGGGATGCTCTGGCGAGAAAGCTTGCCAGTAAAAATCCAAGAAACTTTTGTGAAGAATTAAAAACAATAAATAATAGTGCAGTGTCTCTCCCTGCTAATATTGAAAATGTAACTGGGACTGAAAATAGAGTCAAATTACACTGCCATGCGCGTGGAACTACAGTAACAAGTGCATCATATTCTGACATGCTTCGGAATGAGTTAAAGCAAGCAATTCGCACAAAACGGAGAGGGAGATTGTCGGAAGGTGTTATTCTGTTACGCGACAATGCGCGCCCTCATACCGCTGCACAGACTAGAGAATGCCTTCAAGAACTTAAATTTGAAGTTCTCGACCATCCAGCCTACAGTCCAGACCTGGCACCTTCGGATTTTTATCTGTATGGACCACTAAAAGACGCTTTGAGAGGTCAGTGATTCCAAGGCGATGATGACCTGAAGGAGGCGGTGCATGACTGGCTACGCACACAGCCCAAAACATTCTTTTGTGATGGCATTAGGAAGCTTGTAGATCGCTGGACTAAGTGTATTGAGAAACAGGGAGACTATGTTGAGAAGTGATATGTTTATAATCTATCAGATGTAAAAATAAAATTGTGAACATAAAAAGTGCGGATACTTATTGAATTACCCTCGTGTGTATATATATATATATATATATATATATATATATATATATATATATATATATATAAAACAGAAACTGAGCGTGCATAAGAGTATTATTTTATTGTAAACATTTTTGAAATTTAAATCCTTGTCATTATTGTGTAACGAACATTTTCAGTACCTTCCTTTCAATCTTTCAAATGTTCCATGCAATGATTCTTCATTTCACGAAGGTCAAGCTTGTCGCCCCTCCTCTCGAGTTGGCCTGGTGAAGTAGAGAGTTGGTTTCTTGTACTCTCCACCTCACATAGCCAAGTCCGCCCAGGTCATCGGGGATTGTTCTGAGCCAGGCGTCTAATCTTCTTTTGAAGATGTCCACCGCAACACCACTCGTGTTCTTTAGTTCTTTGGGCAGTCGATTAAACAGTAGGGTGGAGTGAAAATTTTTTTTTTTGAATTTCAAAATGCTTGGGGTCGGAAAGTTGCATTATTTATGTGAAACGTACTGTGTGAAATTTTTGTAATCGTACGGCTATAATTAAATTGTGCACACAACTCAATTTTTTTTTAAAATTGGCAAAATTACTAAAATTTCGCCATTTCTATTTTTAGTTTTTTTTTAGACACGTACTGTGTGAAATTTTTGTAATTTTGTAATTTAATTTAAAAAACGCGAAATTTTAGTAATTTTGCCAATTTTTAAAAACTTTGAGTTCAGTGTGCATAATTTAATTATAGCCGTACGATTACAAAAATTTCACACAGTACGTTTCAAATAAATACGCAACTTTCCCGACCCCAAGCATTTTGAAATTCAAAAAAAAATATTCTTCACTCCACCCTATTAAACAGTCTTGGTCCTCTCGCAACAAAACTATTTGATTTCAGGGTTAAGGATGTTCCCTGTCTAGCCTTCAATTTGGGAACACGACACAGTCTTCCTTTTCTACTTTCCACTGTTGTTTGGGGAGTTATAGCGTTTAGAGTAAGATTAGGGGCTAGTATCTCCATTATTTTCCAAATGTAAATAATGGCGTGTGTCTCTCGTCTCCTTTCCAGTGAATATAGGTTTAATTCGCGTAATCTTTCCCAGTAATTTAGTTCTTTCCACCCATTGATCTTGGCTGTGAAGCTTCTCTGGATCCCTTCTAGCTGCATAATGTCTTCTTTTTTATATGGGCATGTTAGGACCGAGCAGTATTCCAATTTGGGCATGATCAGTGTTTTCAGTAGAGGAATCATTACTATATTCCTATCCCTTCGTTTAAAGGTTCTCAGTATCTGTCCAGTTATTCTCCTTGCTCTGTTTACTGCTATCTTATTTTGTGTTTCAAATTTCGCATCATTAGTCATTACAACTCCTAAATCTTTTGTTTTAGAATTTCTCTGAATTTCATGTCCATTTTGGGTATAGTATTCCTTGGACTTTAGGTCCTCCCCTTTTCAATACCGTAACAATTGAAATTTCTCAGTGTTAAACTTCATATTGTTGTCTTCCGTCCACTTGTAGATTCTGTTCATGTCGGTTTGTAGAGATCCTATATCCTCTGGGTTTCTTATTCTTCCACTGATCTTTGTGTCATCGGCAAAAGATGTTACTATGCTGTCTCTGGTAATGTCCTCATCCATGTCAGTTAGCATGATAATGAAGAGTAGTGGAGCTAATAGTGTTCCTTGTGGTACTGAGCTGAGGACCTCTGATTCTGATGAAGATATTCCTTGTACTGTAACGACTTGCCGCCGCTCACTAAGGAAATTATATATCCATTTCCATACTTTTCCTGTTATTCCCATATATTTCAGTTTATGTATTATGATTCCATGCCAGAATCCATGGTCACACTTGTCGAACGCTTTGGCAAAGTCTGTGTATATTACATCATAGTTTTCATTACTTTCAAGTGCATCAATAATGTTAATACCTTCTGTTTTGTACAGTATATATACAGGGCCGGCGAGAGCTGCCTTGGGCCCCGGGGAAGGATTGATATATGTGCCCCCCCCCCCTGTTTACTCAGTATTTTATTATGAATGTTTTTTGTGCACATAACAAGCAAACTGGTTATATGTCCAAGTCACTATTCAAAACATACGGTATGATAATCTCTATAAAATATATGTTCATTAATTATATTTACTCTGTTATTTAATCAATTGCTTTAGTAATGTTTTTAGATTTTATCCCCCCTCTTTCCGGGCCCCATAGAGGTCCGACCCCGGTGATATAACCCAGCTTCCCCGCCCTCTCAGCGGCTCTGTATTTATACACACACACACGCGTCACCTCACTCCTCCCCTACAAGTTGAGTCTGTCAAGGGGGTGGGAGACCCTCGTCGATCTGCGGAGCGGGGTTGATGTAGTTGGAATAAGTGCAACCCGCCTAGGTGGGCTATTTGAACCATTTTTAGGAATTCGGGCCTCCCTTTAGGAGGACTCTGGTCATCTTGCAATTCACGTTCCCATATCTGGTCCTGATAGCGTTTAATAGAACGACCATCTTCTAGTTGGCACTTGAAGGAAACAGGACCCATTCTCTTCTGTACAGTTGAAGGAACCCATTTTCGTCCAGCCCCATAGTTGCGAATCATAACTGGATCATTAGGTTGCGCTTCTGTAAGTCTCATTTTTTTAGTGTCGTGGTACAACTTCTGTTTTTCCTGATGGCGTAAAACTCGTTGTTGTAATGTTTCGTTTGGACGTAACAGATTAAAAACTGAACGAATTCCGCGGCCAATCATAAGTTTAGAAGGAGACACCCCCGTCGTTGTGTGAGGTGTTACTCGATGTTTAAAAAAAAAATTTATCCAACACCACTTGCATTTCCTCCCCATGAGAATGACGCAAGGCCGACTTGAAAGTACGGACCATGTTTTCCGCGAGACCGTTAGTAGACAGGTGAAAAACACTAGACCGGACATGTCTAATGCCATTTAGGTGGACAAAAGAACGGAATTCCTCACTGGTAAAACAAGTACCATTGTCGGAAACTAGAACTACGAGTAAACCCCATCGAGCGAAACACGAACGGAGTAAGCGAATAGTAACACCCGAAGTTGTGGAAGTGGTTGGAAAAATTTCCACCCACTTAGAGTAGGCGTCCACAATGACTAGGAAATAGGTATTATTTATAGGGCCTGCATAGTCAACAGGGATCCTATGCCAAGGTATAGTAGGCCATTCCCACGGATGAAGTGGACTTTTCCTTGGGAGATCTCTGTTCTCTTGGCAGCTTTGACAGGAGCGAACCAGTGATTCGAGATCTCCATCTAAACCGGGCCACCAGAAATAAGCTCTCGCCAGTTCTTTCATTTTTGTTGCACCCATGTGTTCAGCGTGAAGTTCCTTCTCTAAATTCGACCTGCCTTCATTCGGAATTATCACTCTGTGGCCCCATAAGAGACAGCCATTTTGGATCGAGAGTCCAGACTGACGTTGATAAAAAGGCTGTAATTTACTCTCAACCTCAGTAGGCTAACCAAATGAGCAGTAATGAATGACCCTAGACAGAATAGGGTCTGATTTTGTCCACTGCTCTATTTGTACTGCAGATACTGGAGTGGATTCTAAAAACTCCACCAAGTGAACCCATTCTGTAGGTAAGGTACGCATTCATTTGGATTTTCTAAAGGCAACCTACTTAGAGCATCAGCCGTACCTAGAAGTTTGCCTGACTTATGTACTAAGTCAAATTTATAGGCTTGTAGAATCAGCGCCCATCGTTGGATCCTACCTGAGGCCATAACTGGAATATTTTTATTAGGTGAAAATACACCTAAAAGAGGCTTATGGTCAGTAATTAGTTTGAATTCATGACCCTATGGATAGAAATGATTTTTTTTACTGCAAATACTAAGGCTAAGGCTTCACGATCAAGTTGTGCATGTTATATTTTATTTTATTGGGTTCAGAATCCTAGCTGAGCCCTGAACGGCCAAGCTCTGAAGGGCCAGTTTAACCTACAGCCCAAGTTAAGCTAGACTAAAACTTACGGACTTGGAGGTCCTGTTAGGTCCTACCTCAGGGTTGCTGACTCGATATGGGCCTACCTTAGGCCTCAGTTGCATACAATTAAGATAAAAAACAAAAGGGGCACTATTTATGGTCTTCTTTCTAAACCTCGCAACAACACACAACCTGCATCATTGCACGATGCAACAATCTTGTATCTAAACAACCAAACCGGATTGCAAGAGAGTTCTCCATAAGACCACGCCCTGTAAGTGTCGCATTCCACAAACGAGTAGGAAGGACGCGCAGTGCCCCAAAAAAATGATGCCACAAGAGTGCCCAAACAATGATGCCACAAGAGCCCAAAAATTCTAGCTCTAAATTAAGTGAATTTTTCACTAACTTTACAATTATGAGATAGATATATATTAGGGTGGGGTGAAAATTTTTTCAACTATTGCTTCACTGGTAATAAGGTGGATTGAAGGGTGATAAAAAAAATATGAGAATTAAAAAATTTTCAATTCATCCTAAGTACCCCATTTTTTCCCCCCAAAAAATGGCCGCCAGCCAGCCATTATACGCTTCATAACTCGAAAAGTATTCTTTTTATAAAAAAGTTTGCTGAAGCAAAAATTGTTTATTCCACATTTTCTACGTCATATAAATGTTTCAGATGTTTAATGAAATTTTTTTTATTTTTCAGGTTTTTGTTGGATTTGGAATTGGTAATTTCTGATAATTAGTAACAAATATTGCTTCTGCTTCAAACATTAGAGCTACAAGGAGTCAATCAAAACCACATTTTATATTTAGAACCGCACAAGAGCTTCCTCTTACAACATTTCCAACAAATAAACAGGTGAGCCAATACCATGTTCTTTTAAAAGAAGCCACTTCAGTGACTTCAGTGACGAATGCCTTTCCAAGCCATGGCTGTTCTCCTCAATCTTAACAAAAAGAGCTTTAACCGCCATTTCATTGCAATAGCTACCATGTAGCATCCAGCCGAGCTTACTTTCAATAGCTACCGGACTGTTCCTTCAAACTTATTATTGCCCAAATTAATTCCTTTAACTTGCAATTCTTGGACACATGCCATATCTAAACAAGTAGTGACTGGAGCACAAAGTTCCTTAATCTCTACAGCTTGGACCTTGATAGTGGGACTTTGTGGTAACAACCCCTTAACCAGAACTTCTACCTTCTTAACTTTGGTTCGGTTTTGAACGGAACCCCCAAACCCAGAAATTCTTAAATTTTCCCTCTTAAGTTCTTTAAACTTCAATTTTCTGGAAATTCTGGTCTTAATAAAGCTACACTGGCTACTACTATCAAGCAACACTCTTACAGTAGCTTCTCCATCATTCCCAATTAATAATGCTGCAGCTGTTTGCAATAATCCCCCTTTACTTTTACTCCCTTTCATAGCAATGACATGTGCCACTGATGTCTCTACTTCTGGGGTAGGCCTACTAGGAATGTTTTCACACAATAATGGCTGATGCTGGCCATGGCATTTTTTGCACAAAATTTTAAACTTACAAAAGCTTGCTCTGTGACCATTCAAAAAACATTTAAAACATGCTGTGGACTTAGTTACCCTGTCCTTTCTCTCCTCAAAAGGTAAAGCCTCAGCCACCTCACATTTATATGACTTGTGGTTGTCTTCGCAAAATATGCATTCTTTGATTCCCTTTAATTTATTCTCAGAGGATGCATGTAGAGCTGACACTGTACCTGGGCTATTCCTTTTTGTATGAACTTTGGTGCTGTGCCTGCCTTTGTCCCCTTGTTTAACATCTCCAATGTACAAACTCATTTCCCTCTCGTCTTGCTAATTCTGTGCCTGAAAGACTTAACATCTGCTGAAGGGGGATGTACACATGTTCTGTAGCGTGTCCCCTACTTAATTCAAGCAAAATTGAGGTAGGCAAATTAGACTCCAGTATAGTGATCAACATTATACCATACCTTTCCATTCCTACACCCAAATTGCCCAGGGACCTAGTTCTAACTTCAAATTCATTATATAACTGCCGTAACTCCTTGACACTATTGGGATTATTAACAGGAGGTATAGCTAAAAGTTCGCGGAGGTGGCTTTTAATTAAGATCTCTTGCTTACCAAACCGTTTCGTTAATATACCCCAAGCCACATTATAATTAGCCTCTGTTAATGCTAATCCTGCTATTGTCTTTGCTGCCTCCCCTTCCAAGAGGGACTGCAAATAATTAAACTTCTCCACCGCACTTAACACTTCACTAGAATGAACTGCTGATTGAAAACTGTCTGACCATCCTTGCCATTCCTGAATCTGCCCAGAAAATGTTTTGAGTACAAGCCTCGGTAATTGAACTGCATATCTGTTAACCTTAACTTCACAAACACCATTTGTTGAAGGTTGTGTTTGATTATTAGACCTGGTTTCTAACTGTACTGAGCTGCTAAACTCTTTTGCTCTGTGGCATACTTTAATTATATCATCAATAATCTCTTCAAAGTAAATTATGTTATTTTCTATTTCATCCTCTTCTATGAGAGCCTTAATTTTAACATTTACTTCGCTTAGAGCAACCTTTTTAGTTTCTAATATGGAAAGCTGCGCAGTCACTAAGCTTAAGTCCTCTTGCTCCATGGCAGAATCTATAATGGCAATGACCTTTGTAATTAGACCTTTGTAGGCACTTCTCCTTTTTCTAAACTTGTTCAATTCAGCTGCACTAATCTTCAATGCAAACAACAATTGGGCTCAATGCCAAATAAGCTGAATTGGCGAAAATACTTAACCAAACTGATCAAACTCAAATTTTGCCGTTTTTCAAATAAATTGAATTGCTTGGTTGGGGTACTGACCAACCACCAGTATGGAATATTAAATTTTCCACCCAAGTAACTGGCGCACTGAAGTCTGCAACCTTCGCCTACGAACAATAGACCGAAAATTAACCAAACCGGTAAAAATGTAGGCCCAAAACTACGACAGACTAGCGGCCAAGTTTTGCAATTGGGCGACAAAACTTTCTACCCTGGGACCTTAACTCAATTATGCTCAACCCGTCCAGGCCTAACTTGGGCTACAATTTACACAATCAGAACTTTGCCGGAAAATAGTCACTGACTCAGTCTTGGGCTAGAATCCGGTTTCGAAGGACCATGTTATTTTTTATTTTATTGGGTTCAGAATCCCAGCTGAGCCCTGAACGGCCAAGCTCTGAAGGGCCAGTTCAACCTACAGCCCAAGTTAAGCTAGACTAAAACTTATGGACTTGGAGGTCCTATTAGGTCCTACCTCAAGGTTGCTGACTCGATGAGAGCCTATCTTAGGCTTCAGTTGCAGAAAATTAAGATAAAAAAAACAAAAGGGGCACTATTTATGGTCTTCTTTCTAAACCTTGTAACAACAACACAACCTGCACCATTGCACGATGCAACAATCTTGTATCTAAACAACCAAACTGAATTGCGAGAGAGCGCTATATAAGACCACGCCCTGTAAGTGCCGCATTCAACGAACGAGTACAAAGGACGCGCCAGTGCCCCCCGAAAAATGATGCCACAGGCAGTGGCGTAGCTAGAGTTTGTGCCGCCCGGGGCGGTCCTTGAGTTTGCCGCCCCCCTGAAACACAACACAATACACATAACAAACATACTTAAACTAAATGTGAAAACGACGTATAGGAAAAAACCTGTGAAAAATACTAGGATAACATGTTTACTTCTGAAGTGAAAAAATTAACTACAACATTCTACACAGTTATTTTTCTTGCTTTCCTGTTAGCAAAATCTTCGATGACATTGTCGAAGTCTATTTCGTCTGTCATTTGTTGTTCTATAGACAGTATGGCAAGATTTCTCAACCGCAAGGTGCTCATAGTAGATCTTAGGTAATTCTTTATCAGTTTTAGTTTAGAAAAACTCCTCTCACAGCTAGCAACACTAACAGCAATTGTGAGAAAAATCCGCAGCAGTATTACAATATTTGGAACCGAGTTACCAAGATTATACTTTACAACTAATACCAGCATATTAGTTTTGATATTGATTATTTACAAATATTAAACGTATATTTATAGATTATAACGTATTTACAGAACTTTATGGGTTATTTCCCTTTTTAATGAAATAAATGCATTTATACCAATGCTATTATTAATTAAGCACAACTAAGCGCTTAAATAGGTATGATGGTCAATAAGGCCATCTTCAAGGGAACACAATCCTTACCATTGTCGGAAATTAACGAAGTAAGCAGTGTTTTCGTGGAAAAATAAAATTGTGTCTGGCGTCTTGTATCCTTCTACTGTCCCGACATAAAAAAAAAACCTTTTTTTTTCATTGCAGTAGACCAAAAGTGCCGCCCCTCAAAAAGTGCCGCCCGGGGCGGACCGCCCCCTCCGCCCCCCTATAGCTACGCTAGTGGCCACAAGAGTGCCCAAACAATGATGCCACAAGAGTCCAAAAATGCTAGCTCTAAATTAAGTGAATTTTTCACTAACCTTACAATTATGAGATGGGTATATATATAACTTAACTTAATATATACAAGCAATGCTGCATCAATCAGCTTAGTCATCATATCGCCTTGGGACAACAATGGCTCTTCCTCTTCTAGATTTTCTGATAAACGGACTGCATCATGGAACATTTGATGGTAGTATAGCTTTGGATAAAATATAGCTTTAAATACAATATAGCTTTCGATAATTTATCTGACCTGAATAACCTCGATAGGCCCGGATGACTTCAAGTTTTCCAAATGTAATAATGTAATGCAGGCCCGTGCACAGGACACTTCAGATGGGGGTGCTGAAAGTTAACAAAAAGGGCACCATCTACTCCCCCCTCAAAAAAAAAAAAGTCTCTTCACAGCATTTATGTTTTTTTTTTTTAAAAAGGCACTTCTGAGGCATGAAGGCAAATGGGAGGGCTGAAGCCCCTGTAGCCGGCCCCCTCTCTGCACGTGCCTGAATTGTAATGTAATGCACTACTTCTTTTTGGCGTCTCCCTCCTGTTGGTGCCTGAGTAGATCGCTTCGCTTGCCCATCCCCTGCTACGTCATTGGTTGCTTAGTTACCATAAAATTAGTTAAATCATTGAGAAGATTTGAAATTTTTCAGATTTTGGAAAAAGTCTCTAATTTGGATGTAATAAAAGTTTTGGACGGTTTTAATCCATAATACAGAGAAATTAACTTCGATTCAAGTAAAGGTTCCTATGAAACCGGTGACTTAGATTTAACGTTTTAAAGTACGACTTTCCAGTTTACTAGAATATATGTCGAAGTACAGTCAATGCCTTTGGTCCAGTGCGTATGTCATGAAAGAGCAACGTAAGCACACTACGTCACCAAAGATGTTCTATCATGAGTGGCAACACTGACTGAAACGTCATTAATAACAACAAATACAAGCCAGCTGTTTGGTCTAGCTTATTTTCGATGAAAACCAAGTAGATATTTAAAATAGTATTTACATTACATAATCTTTCATTTGTAAAGTATGCAGCCATTGTTGTTTATCAAGGTTATCCAAGTTATGAGCTATGTTTGGCGATAGTGCATAAGTTGGTCTTAAATTATTCTTGAAAAAATATTTGTCCGTAAATTAGTTAATACCAATTTGTTTGTTCCTGACAGCTTTCGAAAAAAACAAAATTCCTCTTAATAATACCTAAGTACTGTTTAGACAATTTTAGGTCACTACAGGGGTATGAAGTTACCAAATATTGGGTAATGTCGTGGTTTACGTTCGTGAACTCAAAAAATTTACAAAATCCTTTATTGAAACAGGAAAATAACGAACAACGGTAAAGATTCAGTAGAACACATCCACCCAAACTAGTGACGGAAATAGGTTTTCCTGATGTATTTCATGGTTTCAATTGAATCTGACTTTCATTTTTGGCACAAACGCACCATTATGGAGATACCCCCATCCCCCTGGAGCTTTGAAGAAGAAAATTGTGGCTAAAAAGGCCAGAATTAATTGAAACAGCATGAAATACACCAGAAAAACCTATTTTCATCAGTATGTTCATGGCAAAAGTAATCTAATCTAATGAAAATAACACAATTTAACAACCTAACCAATTGTTAAGGGCATACAGTTGACCTAACTAGGCATGGGTACCCCTAACCTAGGCCTAGTTAGAAATATCATCGGTACACTTACATTAATTATGGTAATGGTTCAGAATATGGGTGCCACTTAAGCAAAATTTTGAAAAATACCATAGAGACAGTTGTTTCATTAAAATATGTTGATTGCATGTGTCGCATAGTCAAAAAAATGAAGTTAGAAAATTATGAAAAAAAATATATATAACTACTTGGTGCTTTTTAGTACTTTTTGGGTATGAATCTAGGAAATTTTGAGTTGGCAACCCTACTATCATTCATTCACTACAGTTTGAAAATGGCTTTGGTCTGTGATGGATGTGTGGTGACTAGTATTTTTGGTAATTGTTACGCTAACCTAACCTAATATGAATATGTTATTACATTATCATTTATATAATTTAGGTCTCGGGGGTGTAGGGGCTCTGCCCCTGTAAAGATCACGCATCACAAATTGATCAGTATAGGGTTTTATATTTAAACTTAGTTACTTTTTATGGTAATGGTTCAGAATAGCAGCCACCTCAATTTTTGTATTTTTTCCTCCAAAGTATGCTAAAACCATTGGTTTCCTATTGTTTAGGATAAATTTGACCATTGCTATTACAGTAAATTATTGCTTGTGCTGTGTTCCCCCACCCAAAATCCCCGGTTTCCATGGTGGTCCCCCCAGATTGTAGGAGGGGTTGGGGGGGTGAAATCACTTCAAGCAATAATTTACTGTAATGGCGATGGTCACATTCATCCTAAACAACAGGAAAATAATGGTTTTAGCATGTTTTGGTGGAAAAAAAACATAAAAATTGAGGTGGCGCCCCTATTCTGAACCATTACCTTAATTATGGGAGGGTGGTGGGTAGAGAGAGGTGACTTGTAGTAAAAAGTAAGTTCTTCCAGGGAGGAATGTGAAGTTTATCAAGCTACATCCCTTGGTAGGCTGACACTGAGAAGCCACAATGCACTGATCCCTTCTTCGCTCTCTTCTGGCAGTGGTTACAATACCATACATGCTGGTTTCATGGTAATTAAGTTCATTACCAGACTAAGGACATGTAAGAGAGGTCTTGAATATGCTGTGAGCTCAAAATATGGTACTTATATATTAATGGGGGCCACCACATATTGATGATTAGTTAGGTTAAGTTGTAATATTTTTGTTAGTTGAAAATTTCTAATACATCATATTTTTTAAATAACAATTTTTTTAAAAATATTTATAATATTTTATATTTCAAATATTTATAATGATTAATACATGTTACACATTAGAAACAACATTTGGTAGATCTTAAATTTTCATCATGAATAAGCCTAAAATTTTTTTTTTTTTTCAGAAAATTGTATAAAAAAATATTTAAAAAAATATTGCTATTTAAAAAATATGATGATAGAAATTTTCAACTAACAAAAATATTATAACTTAACCTAACCAATCATCAATATGTGGTGGTCCCCCAGTTAATACATACCTAAGTACCCAAAATATAGCGACAGCAGTGCTATCATCCCTCAAAATTTTTTTAATAATGTCCTACTCAGACTTAGAGCATCCACCACACACAGCCATTTTAAAGCAACTGTTGAATTCAAATTTTAGCGCTGGACATGCATGGGGTGTCATGTGACAATGGGGCAGCCACTGATTGGCTAATGATGATAATATCACTACATACGCATGGGATGAGATGGTTTGATGAGTGAATAATGGTACCAAAATTTAATAGTTTTGAAAGTAAATATTTTGATAAATAGGAATTTTTGCTAAAATTAATATAGAATAAAGTATTATTTTTGTTTGCTCTATCTTGCTGTATAAATATCAATATTGAGTTTGGTCCATGTGTTTTACTAAATCTTAACCTGAATAACTATCAAATGGTAAATCAGTTTGCAGTTATTTAAATTTAGTAATTTTTAGGAAAATTGTTGACCTAACCAATTGAATGCCCAGTTAGGTCAACTATATGCCTTTGATGATTGGTTAAGTTAAGTTGTGATATTTTCATTAGTTTAAACAAAAATATCATGATTTAACCCTTTAACGACGGATGGTACCTTAAGGTCCACAAGAAATAATAATATAAATTGTACTACAATGCCTCGTTTCTATAAATGTTTCTACGTGTTTATATATAGATGTCATTTAGTTGTTAGGAAAGGAACCCAAAATGTGTATCATTTCAGTGACTAGTTACTAAAATGTTTAGTTTTGAATAACAATTAAACCTATACATTCTGGTAACAAGAGTGGCTGCATATGCTGCAGACTCGTCCTTAAAGGGTTAACCTAACCAACTGTCAAGGGTATACAGAACTTTGACCTTTAAGGGACTGAAAATTTGAGTCTTACCTCAAAAATTCTTTGACTAGATCCTGAATTTTGCCAGTGACACTGGGGCATGAACTTCGATAGACATTGCACCAAATCCAGTATTCAGTCAGACTTAGTGCAACCATATCAGCTGCTTGTCTGGTTCTCTAGTTCTCTTCTGCCATTACATATTGGATGACATCTTTATAGACCTAGTAGGGTGGAGTGAAAAAACTAATACAAATTGTATGTGCGTGTGACCAAAATTTGAACCCAGTGACCTATCTTGGGTTCTGAACATGATAGAAAGACAATTTAAAAATTGTTTATGATGTATTTTTTTTTTACTCCTGAAGCAGATTAAAACATTTGCAGAGGGCTGCAGGGTCAATAATGCATCAAAAAAATCCATATTTTATCATTTTTTATCAAAAAATGCAATTTTTTAGCCCTTTTTCTCCAAATATTTTGTTTTTATTTGAAATTATATTTCATTTTTTTCTTTTCAGGTTGAATTTATAGAATTGATAAATATATGTATTTTGATAACCTTATTGCCAAAAAATACTGCATAGTAGGATGTTAAGATGCAGTGACACAGTAAAAATTCTTGATGGAGGTTGCAGATTTTCAAGCACAGACTCATTCCCTAATGGAAAGCCTCCTCTTGGTAAAGATGTCATCCAATGTGTTGTAGCTGGTTTCTTCTTGCTACTACTTGTATTTGCCGGGAAGAATGAAAGATACGAGAGGAAGGCTATCTCTTTGTTGGGTATCTCTTCTAGGGGCCTCTCGTGTCCTCTTCTCTCCCTGTCATTTGGGAGGTTGGCGTCTTGAAGAAAAAGCCAGTTGCTTTCAGAGTTTATTGAGTTCTTGGTTGGCTGGGGTAATTTTACAGAAGATTTTGTTATTGTATATACAGCTGAATTAATTAAAAATATATATAAAAATTTATGTACAATACTTATTTATAAAGATTATATATGATTCTTAAAATTACACAATGATAAAATATATACAATTTGGTAACGCGCAAAATTGGTTTGTCGGTAACTAATATAAAAATAATATAAATGCAGAAAATTAACTGTGTGGCCCCACAGTGTAATGGCAGAAGAGAACTGGACAAGTAGCTGATACAGTTGCACTAAGTCTGATTGAACACTGGATTTGGTGCAATATTTATCCAATTTCATACCCCAGTGTCACCAGCAAGATTCAGGATCTAGTCAAAGAATTTTTGAGGTAAGACTCAAATTTTCATTCCTTTATTAAAAGATTTAAAATATGTCATATTTTTGTAAATTTTGTAGTTACATTTATTTGTTTGTGACCTTAATTTTATTAATCTAAGGGGCCATTCAAAAACTATGTGGTCCTTAAAGGGAGGGAGGAGTTTCCTTATTTGAACACCAAGGGCCAGATGGTGGAGGGGGGTCTTGACATTTAACCATGTGGCCAATAATAAGCATTAAAATATCCTGTTTATAATAGTGTTTATCAAATTATGCTCCAATTAATATGGTATGTATCAATATGTGTGCTCCAATAAATAATTTTTGGAACATTCAAAATTACATACGGTATTACATTTTTTAGTCAAGATATTATTTTCAATTAAAGAAACAAATAATTAATACAGTTTATTTAGAAGATATGCCCTTTAATTGTTCATTTACTGCATTATCTCTCGATAATATAAGGAATCTAATATGGCACCTTACATTTTATATAAGATTAAGAAGGGGCAGGGGTGACATCAAAAGACCACATGGTTTTGGAGGGGGGTTTAAGTCATTGGCCACAAATGACCACAAGGGCAGGGATAGGTTTGAAAACCACCTGAAAAAGGACCACATGGTTTTTGAATGACCCCTAATCATGTGATTCAGTAATTTGCAAATCATAAGAATCATCAGTAATAAATTCTGTTCTGACTAAAACTTAAGGTTTATAAATGAAATTTCCCCCTCCCCGCGGGCGGTCTTTCTGGGGTGGATCGCCCGCGGGCTCCTGCCTACATGTGGCGAGGGGGGTCAGCCACGGCTGGGGGCCCTGCCAGGTCCCCGCCCGGTTGCGAAGTGGACTTTTAGCATACCCTGCTATCCTACAGCCCCCTCTTTCCTGTCTTCCCCTCTTTACCCTCTTCCTTGCCCCCTCTGTTTTTTCTGCTTTCTCTGTTCACTTCGCGCGCCCCATGGGCTGCCGGGGCTGGTCGCTGGGGGTCTCGCCCCCATGGCCGGGGCCGGACTAAGTTGGCTGGTAGGGTGCCCAGGCCTGGGACCCTAGGGGGCCTTGGTCTTTGCTGCCGGCGGGGGAGAACTCTCGACGCTGCAAGGGCCCCTTTTGAAACGGGGGTACCTGCATGGGACGAGGCACCCACCCCCGCCGGCGTGCGCTTGGTCCCCTTGGGCCCCGGGTAATCGGTTCCCCGCGGCCCAGGGCGCGAAACTACAATAAAAATTTTCTATGGAAACACTTACAACTCTAATGGACTTCGTTGATGACCCGGCTTGTGCATCTGACCTCCCTCTGACTACCTCTTTGGACCGTGGGTCTGGTAAGGGCAGTCGGCAGCCCTCGCCCACCCCGTCTGCTCTTCTTGCCGACGCCTCGTCTCTCTCTCTTCCCCAGGCTCGTGGCGCCACTGCCCGATCCCCGCCAGTAGCGGATGGACCTGCAGTGGACCCCCCGACCCCTGGATCCCCCCATATTCCACGTCCCGATAGGGACCCACCTGCTTTTTCGCCCTCAGGTGGGAGGCCTGCGGCCCCGGTCGCCTCCCACTCCGGTCGGGCCTCATCGCCCCCGGCCCCCTCGGCCCCTGGGGGACGTGGGACCCGACGTCGCCGTCCGCCTTTCTCGTCTTCTCGCCCCCTCGAAGTTCCGGTGGTGTTTGGCCAGACGGCTTCACTCGGCCTTAGGACGATGGACAAGTTCCTCGTCCTCCGCCCCTCCTCCTCCAAGTCCCTCCCCACTAACCACGAACGTCTCTTTCGAGCGATCCATGGGAAGACGGGGATGGCGCGTTTTGACCTTCGGCCTCAGAGGGATGGCTCCATTTTGATAAGGTCGCGTTCCTCTGCCGAAACCTCCTCTCTGCTCGCTATCCCCGATGTCCTGGGCTGCGGGATCACGGTGACTCCCCACCCCCGCCTCAATCAGTGCCAGGGCACAATTTACGTTCGTCTTCTACCCATCCCGGTGGAAGACCTCCAGATTGACCTCGCCTCCCAGGGTGTTGTGAGGGTGTACCGCTTTCCCGACAGATCGTGGTCCCCAACTGCCCCTTCTCCTCGCCTGCTCCTCACTTTCAACTCACTGGTGCCCCCCGTTTCGGTATTCTGGGGCTTTGGTGAGAGACGAGCGTGCGAATTCTCAGTACGACCATACGTGCCAGGTCCTACGCGCTGTTTTCAGTGTAATAGGTTTGGCCACGTGAGCAGCTCCTGCCGTCAGCCGGCCCCGTTGTGTGTCCGCTGCGGCGGCCCTCCCCACCCCTTGCCCTGTACTGCTCCGCCTTCCTGCACCAACTGCCATGGACCACACCCTGCTTCATCCCGCTCTTGCCCGTCCTTCCTCTTTGAAAGGGAGGTTCGGGTCCTCTGTTCATCAGAGTTTCTCAGCGCTTGGGGGGAGCGGTTGCGTGGCAGCGAGGCCCGGCGTGGTCCCTCATACACCGAGGCTCTCCGTTCCCGGACCCCGTCCTCACCGGCGGTTCCCAACGCGCCTCCACCCACCGTGTCCGCTACTCCCAGTCCATCCTCTGCCGCCCAGCGGACTCCTACCGCGGCTCCCCGTACTACCAGCGTGTCCCCACGTGCTCCCTCCGCGAACGCCGATGCTTCGTCGGCAACCCCCCCTGCCCCTTCTACGCCCTCTCCACCGGCGCCTTCGGCTACCCCCATTCCGGATCGTGACCCGCCGTCACCCACGCGGGCCACACGACGGAGGGATAGGGGCTGCAAGCGCCGCGCCAGTGGTGACCCCGAAAGGTTCGACGCCATAAGCCTCGCATCACCTTCCTCTCCTAAACACAAACGCCCCCTTCGCCCTACCGCCCCGGTGTCCTCACCGTCCCCACTGCGCAACCGTTATGCACGCTCCCCCCTGGGGTCCCCGTCGGCCCTCGTGGTGGAGGCTGAGATACACCCCTCTCCGGCCCGGTCGATGGACCCACTGGAGGGGGAACTCGCCCGCCTGGTCGGCGTGGGTGGGACGTGCACGCCCCCGCGTTTGACCCGCCCCATCTCTCTCCTCGACCTGCCAATGCCTCCGGGTGAGGTATTATTTTCCACTCCCCCTCGTAGTCCTGCCTTCCCCGCACCTCCGGTGAAGGGAGGGGCATTCTGGATACCTCTCACATCCCCTTCTCTGCATCGCTCTCCCCCGGACGTCCGGGAGACTCCTCCTCTGGAGGACTTGCCGCGTCTGGTTCCACATCGCCCCCTCGTCGGGGGGACCCTCGCCTTCGCCCTCGTTCGGCGTCCCTCACTGAACTCCGGGGCTTTCCGATTCCCTCTTTAATCTCGGGCCCGCGATCGGCCCACCCACCCCATAATCATCCTTTACGCTGACCTTCCTACCCCTCCCTATACCTCGCTCCTGCAGTGGAACATCCGCGGGCTCCTGGTAGGCCTCGAGAGTCTCTCCTCTCTCCTGGCCTCCAGGTGTCCGGCGTTTTCTGCCTTCAGGAGACGATTCTGGGATCCCGTTCCCTCCCTCGAGTGTCCGGTTACTGCGGGCTCCCTTCCCCGCCTCTCGATGGGGCGGGGAGGGGGGGCGCCGCGGTCTTCGTGCACCGCTCCGTCCCTTTCCGCCCCCTCCCGCTCCGTACAGTCCTGCAAGCTGTGGCCGTGCGCCTTTTCTTGGGGCGCCAGCTCACGGTCTGCTCTCTTTACCTCTCCCCTAACGTACGCCCTCCACCTGATTCTCTCCGTGACCTAATTCTCCAGCTTCCCCGCCCTTTTCTGATTCTCGGGGACTTCAACAGTCGGGACCCGGCCTGGGGGGATGTTTGCTCCACCTTTCTCTCCGGGACCCTTCTCTCCCTTATGGACGAGCTCGAGTTCACCTTTCTGAATGATGGCTCCCCAACCTGCCTTCACTCGGCCCATGACAGTTTCACCTGTATCGACCTTTCCCTGGTTTCCCTCGAAATCGTGACGGAGTTCACCTGGGAGGTCCTGCCGGATTCTTCCGGCAGTGACCATTTCCCAGTGTGTCTTACCCCAACCCGTCTCCTCCCCCCCACCTCTGTCCGCCCACGCTGGCTGTTCGCCCGAGCAGACTGGGCCTCATACGCGAGGGGCACGGCGATCTCGCCATCAATTCCTGCCTTTCCCTCCGTCAATGAGGCCCTCGCCTTCCTCGAGAGTAAGATCCTCTCGGCTGCCGCCAGTTGCATCCCCCGTACCTCTGGCTCCCCCAGACCGCGAAGCGTCCCATGGTGGACCCCAGAGTGCTCCCATGCCGTTCAGGAGCGGCGCCGTGCCGGCCGCCGCTTCTACCGGACCCGCCAGCTGGAGCACAAGATAGAATTTCAGCGCCTGAAGGCAGTGGCCCGTCGGGTCCTGAAACTGGCCCGGCGTACCTCCTGGCGGAGTTACGTGTCCGGGATCTCCTCCTCGACTGCCCCCTTGACTGTTTGGCGCAAGGTGCGTAGCTTTGAGGGGACCCGTGTCCCCCCTCGACCCCCGGTGCTTCGGGTCGGGGACGACGAGTTCGTGTCCGATCCCGAGGCCGTCGCGAACGCACTCGCGGCGCACTTTGCAGCCATCTCCAGTTCCGATTCCCCCCACTCCCGCCGCGACCCACCGGAATTTCCACCTCATAGGAATGACCCCTATAATCACCTCTTCCACATGACAGAGCTTCGGGAGGCCCTCCGCCCCCGACGCTCCTCCGCCCCCGGCCCCGATAATATCCCCTATGACTTTTTACGGCATCTCCACCCCTCTGCTCTCAGCTTTCTACTGGACCTCTATAACCGGATTTGGTTGGAGGGTTCATTTCCGGACCGATGGCGTGAGTCCATCGTCGTCCCCATCCCGAAGCCCGATAAAGACCCCTCACTCCCGTCGAACTATCGCCCCATTTCCCTAACATGCTGTGCCTGCAAGGTGATGGAGGCGATGGTCGCCTCGCGGCTGTCCTTTACCTTGGAGGCGAGTGACCAGTACCCTGCTACCCAGGCTGGTTTCCGGCGCTTCCGGTCTACCACCGACCCCCTCCTTCTCCTTAGCCATGACGTGCAGGAGGCTTTCTCCCGGCGTCAATTTGTACTCGCTGTTTTTTCGACCTCCAGAAGGCCTACGATACTACCCGGCGGAGCGCGGTCTTCGACTGCTTACGCTCCCTGGGTTTCGTAGGCTTTCTCCCTTCCTTTATTTATAACTTCTTGTCCGCCCGTTCTTTCCGCGTCCGCATCGGTTCTGCCCTCTCTGACCGCTTTCCGTTGGAGGAGGGTGTCCCTCAGGGTAGTGTCCTTAGCGTCTTGTGTTTCTCACTCGTGATGAACACAGTCGCTACGGTCCTGCCTACATCCGTTCGTAGCTCCCTCTATGCCGATGACCTGGCTATCTATTGCTCTGGCCGCCTCCCGTCTTTGGCTGAACGTCGGCTCCAGCTAGCCATCAACGCGGTGGTTTGCTGGGCGTCCTCGGTTGGCTATGCTTTCTCACCCTCTAAGTCTTCCAGTATGCTTTTCCGTCCTCGGCGCCTCCGTCTGTCGCATACCTTCGCTCTTACCCTTGCTGGCACTCCTCTTCCCCTCGTCCCATCCGTTAGATTCCTGGGTATGACCCTCGACGGATTTTTCGGTTGGGTTCCACACCTTAGGCGGTTGCGGCAAACATCTCGCCGCACCCTCTCCCTTTTGGGTCATCTGTCCCACACGACCTGGGGGCCGGACAGGCGTACTCTGCTGCGCCTGTACACCTCCCTGGTGCAATCCCGTGTCGACTACGGCTGTGTGGTCTACAGTTCCGCCTCCTCTCCGGCACTCCGTATGCTGGATCCTCTTCTCCACCGTGGCCTTCGCCTGGCATCGGGTGCCTTCCGCTCGTCCCCTGTCGCTAGTCTTCAGGTGGACTGTGGACACCCCCCCCTGCCCCTTCGCCGGGGCCTTCTCATGGCGAAGTGTTACCTTCGCATCTGCCGCCTCCCGCAGTCCCTACTCTTCTCCGCGATCTCCCAGGCGCTACCCCGGCCTGACACGTGGCATTTCGCTGCCTCTCTGGCCGAGATTTTCTCGTCCCTGGGGATCCCCCCACCCTCTATTCTGCCGTTCTCCTTCGATCTGTCGCCCCCCTGGCGGACCACCCCTATCTGCCGTTGCCAGGCGCTCCGTGGCCTGCGTAAGGAGTCTCTTCCTGCCGTCCTCCGGTCTTCTTTTCTGGCCCATCTTCCCGTCCATTCGGACGACGTTCCCGTCTACACCGACGGCTCGCGCTCCCCTGCAGGTGTCGCGGCCGCCGTCTTCTCTCCGTCATTGTCACCTACCTCCCGGGGTATCCCCCTGCCGGTTCAGGCCTCCATCTTTTCCGCGGAGCTCTTTGCCCTTCTGATAGCCCTCCGTCTGGTATCGGGTTGTTCGCGGTCCTCCTGTACCATTTTTTCGGACTCGCTGAGCGCCCTTCAGGCGCTCGAGCGCTATGATTCCCCGGACCCC
The DNA here is from genome assembly GCA_023014485.1 of Bathynomus jamesi. Taxonomy (NCBI): domain Eukaryota; kingdom Metazoa; phylum Arthropoda; class Malacostraca; order Isopoda; family Cirolanidae; genus Bathynomus; species Bathynomus jamesi. The sequence continues at coordinate 139,591 of JAJOZX010002635.1, read as the reverse complement.
CTCGTACGCCTTATTCAACAGGAGTACCATGTCCTGCACACCATTCACCGGATCCGGGTCACCTTCTGCTGGGTTCCCGCCCATGTTGGTGTTTCCGGTAATGAGGCGGCGGACCGCTTAGCCCGGTCCGCCGCCTCGCTGCCTCCCCTCCCCCGCCCGCTCCCCTTCTCAGACTATGTGCAGGTCTTTCGTTCCTTTTACGATCGCATGTGGCAACAGTCCTGGGACGATGCCACCGGAAATAAACTCTGGTCCATCCACCCCCGTCTGTCATATTGGGTGTCCTCTTTCCACCGCTCCAGACACAAAGAGGTCGTCCTTGCGCGGCTTCGCATCGGCCATACGCGCCTCACGCAAGGCTATCTTATGTTCCGGCAGGAGGCTCCTCATTGCGCCTCCTGCCAGTCGCCCCTCACCGTCTCTCACATCCTTGTGGAATGCCCCACCCTGTCGTCAGTACGTCGTCGCGCTTTTCCGTTCCTTTCTGATTTCCCCCTCCCCGAACGTTTACGCCTTATGCTCGCTGAGAGCCCTCTCTTCTCGCTTGACCGTCTTTTCCTCTTCCTCTCCCAATCTCGCATCCTATCTGAGCTTTAGGTGGCTTCTCACCTGTAGTCCGCTGTTCTCCCTTTTCTAGTGCCTTTTCTCCGTCTCCGTTTCTCTTTCTCGTATTCCGCCTCGCCATGATATCCGCTACCATATAGCGGGAAATGGCGGTAAACGCCCCAAAAAAAAAAAAAAAAAAAATAAAATAAATGAAATTTGTATTCACAACATTAAAGGTTTGGTAATTTTGTAGGTTTGATAGATATCCAAAAAAGAAATGTGGTGACAAGTTCTGGAGTGATCTTTCTTCCTTCATTGAAAAAACTTCCAAGTTGTTTGACATCTGTGAGGACTCAAATTGGAGAAGAGATTTGGAACATTTGTATGAACTCAAAATGACAGAAGAAGACTACCTATGCTTTCTTTGAGGACCTGAAAACAGCTAGAATGGGATGATGTGTTGGTTTTAAGGAACTCTTTACATCGGTAGATATCAAATACAAAAGGAGAGTAGTACAGCAGGAGCAAGCAAAAGAAAAGAATTGGCGAGTTTGATCTATATAAATTAAAAAACTTTTGATTAATGGCCACCAAAAGTCTGGGTTTCTTAAAATGATTGTGCTACAAATTATAAAATTTTATTTTTGTCTTTGGTAAACTATCTTGTATCATAATCATATTGTATTTTATTATCCCCAGGGAAGAGCTCAGAAGAGTTTTCAAGTTGTTCCATTAAGCTCAGCAGCAATACATGACAGTGATCTCAACAGTCTCTCAAGTCAGGGCAGCCTGGAATCACATGATGAAACAACTTGAAGAGCCTAATCATTTTCATTAATCAGTAAAGTAACATAAATATCATCAACTGTTGCTGCAAAATAGAAGTCAACATCTTCCTTCCTTGACTAATCAATTTTAAAATTAGAAAGAGCTGTGTTGAGCAGAAAACTGAGATTTGTTTATAAAAAATGTCTGAACAGGTAGCGAGAAGAACGTGAAAAAAGTGTTAGCAGCTGACGAGGAAGCTTCTAAACAGTGGCTGCATCCTCCAGCGCAGGACACGTCAATGCGAAGAGGCAACGTCAAACCAAAACATCAACGCGCTGGTGGCGCGGGCTGACAGCGGGCTGTCTACGGTTGGCCAGACTGGCAGTCGACGGCCTGTTGCGTGGCACGGTCAGAGTGCCGATCGGCTCCCGGGGCCGGACCTATTCTCAGCATGCTATTTTTTCAATTACAGGGAACAATTGCGTGCTCGCCGAACTACTCTTACTCTCTGGCGACATTAAGACTAATCCAGGCCCCACTACAACTTACACATGTCACCATACACAAAGACATAGACACAATAGCACCATGAGACACATACAGAAGTATAATATTAACATATTACAGTACAACGTAGATGGCCTCACAAACAAAATCCTGCAGCTTAGGGAATTCGTACACAAACAAAACATTCACATAGCACTTATACAAGAAACAAAACTAAAACGCACACACACAACACCCACCATCCCTGACTTCACGGCGATCCGTCAAGATCGTACTGGGGGTAACGGGGGTGGACTCATCACTTACATAGGTAAAAGCATTAGCTACACTGATGCTACCCAAAACATTACAAACACAATCCAAGCAGATAACACGATAGAAATACAGGCAGTTAACATTAAAACACGCGCAAAACACAACACCACACTAATCAACATTTATATCCCACCAGATAGTTCACCTCAGGTGCCAGCCAATTACAATCCACAGTTACACAATCTTGCCTCTCACTAATGTCATCTTAGGAGGAGACTTCAACGCCAAAGACACTAGTTGGTACCTGCACAACCAAAACAACACCAGAGGCGCCAACATAGCCACACAACTAAACAGCCTCTTCATTCTTAACAATACAGAAGAACATACACACATACCACATCAAGCAGGATACTCAAACTCCTCACCAGACATAACATTCTGTTCCCCCTCACTAGCAACATATACACAATGGAGAACAGAAAAACAACTGTCATCAGACCACCTGCCCATCATCATTACAACACATTCTACACTCTGCCCCAACAGCCTTAGGCACACTTACAGAAATTACAAGAAAGCTGATTGGGAACAGTTCAAAATACAGACTGAGGAACAATTCACCACATTAAACAGATTAAATAGCACACCCATCATAAACATCGATACAACACTCAAGACATTTAATCAGATTATCAATAATGCAAACAAATACATACCCAAGGGCAACATTAGGAAATACAACCCAAATTACACTAGAGAAATAGCCCACCTCATAAGGCAACGTAACAACCTCAAACATAACACACAAACACCACACAGAAGCCATAAAGCAGCAGATACAACAGCTCAACACAGAAATAAACAACAAACTCAAAGAAAAACAAACAGAAACATTCAGGGAATTCATAACAACACTAAACCACTCCACAGATACATACAGGCTATACAAGACTATAAACAGCATTACCCACTCTAACAGCGGCATTCACACCTCACACGCGGCTATCTGTCGCAGCCAAAATAATATCCCAACATACACACAACAAGCTAACATTCTAGTTAATCACTACGCAAAGATAAGTCACTTAAACAGAGACAACAACCAGAAACACGCAGACAAACAAACAGCCAGACACAAGAAAACCTACAGACTCGACACGACCATTACACCCTTCAATACAGACCAGACCACCAAGATCATCAAAAACATTAAAAATTCGAAGGCTACTGGACCAGACAACATATCTAACATACACCTTAAACACTTGGGCCCACAAGGAATACTAGCTCTCACAAATATCAGCACATATTCATACCAACACTGTATTATTCCTGACATGGAAACAAGGTAAAATTATTACACTACTCAAACCAAACAAAAATCCAACAGAACCAGCTTCCTATAGACCCATTACTTTACTATGCACACCTTCCAAAGTAACAGAAAGACTAATCTTACAAATCACCAACCCACACATACCACTATCGCCTACTCAACATGGATTCAGACCTCACCACTCAACCACGACATTACTCACTAACCTGACGCAGCACATCATGGATGGCATCAACTCTAGAAGACCAGCTCAACATACACTATTAGCAACAATAGACATTAGTAAAGCATTTGATGCTATCCCACGCTTCCCTCTCATAAACAAAATACTCAACACAAACATGCACAATAACACCAAAAGGTGGCTGAGCAACTATCTCTCAGGAAGATACTCACATGTTACATTTAATGGCAAGTCATCCAAAAACAAGCTTTTTCCGAACGGGGTCCCTCAAGGCTCTGTTCTCTCACCAACACACTTCAACTTATACACGCATGACATTCCAACACCCATAGATAACAAGCTTACCTTATCATCATATGCAGATGATATCACTCTAACATCCACCCACAACAACATCGACACCGCTACAAATAACCTACAAACATACATAAACAGTATACAAGACTGGCTCACACACAATAGACTCAAAGTAGCGCCCACAAAATCAACCATCACCTTGCTTACAAGCAACACAAAAGAACACCAGGTAATTCCACAACTTACACTAAACAACATCAACATTCCACACACTCACAGAACCAAAATACTAGGTGTCACATACAACACATCATTATCTTTTGCAAACCACATTCAGGACATTAAAAACAAATGTACGTCAAGACTTAACACGCTTAGGGTACTAACAGGCACAAACTTTGGACACCAGCAGGAAACAACATCACTCATCTACAAACAATATATTCGCTCAGTTATGGACTATGCTAGCCCATGCTGGGCACCCATTATCTCAAACACACACATAAACACCTTACAAACAATACAAAACAACGCACTTCGTATCATTACAGGATGCACTCAAACAACACCAATAGAACACCTGCACACAGAACAAAAATACTAAAAGTTAGGGAACATTTAGACATGAGGGGAACACAATTCATGGCAGCAGCGACAACTAACCCACAACACCCTTGCCACTACATGTACAATCATGCACCAACACCTCGCACCATTAAGGTAACACCAGAGAGACATTATAACCAAATACTCCATTCCATACCACGCCCCACAGACATCACACAGTACAGAAAACACATACACACACACCTAACCCACAAAGCACTGACACGACTCGGTCCGAATGCGGTCCTAGGTGCGAAGCTGCCGCCCATTAACAGGTCAGAGATCAGCCTGAGCAGATCGGATCGAGTTAACTTAGCACGATTCCGATGTGGACATCACCCCAACTTATGGACATATAAACACGGACTAGACAACTCCATAGACGACACCTGCCACCTGTGCCAAGACACACCACAAACAATTGAACACATTATGATGGACTGTACCGCTCTAGCACAACAACGAACACAACACAACATCACGAGTGCGCTGAACCTCTGGTCCACTCCGGAGAGGGCGATTGGTTACCTGCGTGCTGCCGGCTTGCTCGATCAGGGTGGGCTGATCGGCTAAACAACAACAACAACAACAACAACAACTGGCGTCAGTGAACAACAGGAATCCAGGACAGAACAAAATAGGAGGAGTCTACCAAACCTTGCTCAGCAGTGTGACAGGTACCCTATACTGTAGTATAGTTTAAAGTATGAGTATGCTTTGAACACACTTGTTGCTCTGTTGACAATACCTTTGAAAAAATTATTTATAATCTGTGTAATGTTGCTAATAGTTAGTCCAAATCTAATCAGGGTTGGCAAAAAACTTTTTTTTTTAAAAAGCCTAACCCACCCGCATGACTCCATATTTGAAAAAATTTACTGGAACACAGCTCTGAATTTACTTTTTTTCCCCTTACACCACTAGATAGGTTAATGATAGTAAACTCTTGAATTGACGACATACCAATTACAAATTGTTTTAGCTAAACATAATAATACAATAATGTACAGTTTATAACTCACCTTAAGTTTATTTATTCATTGCAGCAGCAACAGTGGACGATGTTAGACCTTGCATGTAGGCATTTGTTGTGAATTTACCGCCATGTATGCTTGGCCACTGATCAATGGCTTTCTGTGTGATCATTACAGCAGATCTAGTGCCTGGAGCTGGACCCTCCTTCACAATTCTGCACAGCTTAGTCAAATGAGATGGCTTAATGGATCCTTTGTGTTCAACAATGTAACCAAGAATGGAGAATGTCCCTTCAGCTGGTGCTTCACTCCAGGCAGTTGATCCATCTTTATCAAAATGCTTTAATCTCTATGATTCCTTTCCACAGCTGTTCTATATATTCTGTCAGCCAATTTATCACTGAGTCTTTTGTAAAACTACTTTCAGATCTGGTTCTGGATGGTCTAGCAACTTCAGCAACCTGGTAGTAATCAGAACGTTTCTTGATGTATTTGTAAACTTCATTTAGGATGTAATCCTCAGCTGTTAGTTCCTTTTGCTGCCCTGTGGTATCGTGCTTAAATTCAGAAACTACATCATTTGCATTTCCTCCGTTAGCTAATTTGGAAATTGTTTCCATCACTCTTAACATAACAGTTTTCCCTCTTTCTTTATAAAATATATTTTCTACAAATTCTGCACTAACTGTGGTTTTTTGAGCTACTTGCAACATAATCTTTGTTACATAGGAAATCAATACATAGAACTTGGCACTAATTTCTTTCTCTTGTGGATGATCAAGAAACACAATTTTCCACAAATCTGTCAAATTGATCAAATTTGTAATTAATCATGCGAGTATCAGATTTGAGTTTTGGTCTCTTAAAACCAATGATATTGTCAAGAACCATGTTGGTATAGTCAAGGCCTGATCTCAGATTTGAAGAGTGATTCTGAATAAAGTCTAAAAGCTCACTTAGTTTACAAATTTTCTTCAATGCATCAACGTGGGCTCTGTTCACAAGATGCATTAAGTCCCATCGAAATTTGAAATTTTCTCCAAACAACTTTTTCATTTCGTTTTTAAATGGCTCATTGTCCTTACAAAAAGCCCCATCTCCAACCATTCCAGATACTTTGGATTTAATTGCTTCTTCAGATAGTTTCAAGTGATTAGGAGACTTCAACAGATCAAAAATTTCATTGGCCAAATAAACTCCTGATTTGCTGCGTACTAAATTTATCCCAGCAAGTTTTACAGTCTTATCTTCTTCACTCATAACTAATACAACTAGCATGCTTAATCCCAAAATTGTTCCAATGTCAGCTGTTATTGTTACTGAAGTTTGTTCTAAGAACCACTTTACAGTTTGTTCTTTAAGTTGATTATCTAATAGCTCACAAATTGTCTCGCACGCATGTGTGCTATGATTCAAATTTCCAACTGCACAACCTGACCTATGTAATACAGCTAGAAGTACTGGATATAGAGCCCATGCAGTGTTTGTTTTCATTATGTAGTATAAGATGTTGCCACAAGTCTTCTATGCGTTTAGTAGTGTTCCGAGAAGATGTTTTCATCACTTCATAAACAGCAGCTCTTTGATGATGCTGAAGTTTAATTAAATGTCTCTTCAGTGGGTTTTCAGATTTCTAAACCATCTCTCTTGATTTTCTCCTTGTTTGCATACATAGGTTAAATCTTTAACATTGAAGTAACCTTTTATGTTAGAATGTTTGTCTGAAGCACATTCTTTGGGGTCTGTGCAAGCTATGCAATATAATGTAAACATTTTATCATCAGAAGCATCATCAATATCTTCTTGATTATCATCATCTTCATCCTCAACAGCTATATCTACATCAGGCATATTAGTGTCACTATTTGCAATGTTTTCCATTATATCACTTTGTACTGAAAATGAATCATCAGCATGCCCTAGATCCTTCTTTTCCACCAATTTGAATGTAGATTTGATCAAATCATTGTTCAGGATTTCTTGTATTGATTTACACTTGCTTAAATGGGCTATGGAAATGTCAAATTTGTTGCTTTTTGCTTTATTAGATTTGGATGCAACACTTGAACTTGAAGGCATATTTTGACTTCTCTCTTTATTAACCACAACAGCTTGGTGAGTTTCTTTTGTTAGGCGCAAAATTGCATTCAATGTCTTCTGGATTTGGGAATTTTCAAATTCCTCTAAAGCAGTTTTGTTAGTCTGATGCGCAGATTCCTCACTTACCTTTTGTTTCTTAGGTGGAGGAGAAGCACTTTCTTCAGTCTGTGAAACATCGTGAAAAAGTTTCATTTTCTAGATTAGCAGTTGATGAAGTTGGTTCATTTTTCTGAGGTCTAGCACTAGCACATTTTGTGAACAAACTAAATGACTGCTTTGCCGTATCTCTTTGCTGCACTTCATCCTGGTATTTCTTTACTGCAATATCTAAGCTGTGGACCCAAACTCTGGGACCTCTTGTATTGTAACAAATATTTTTTTTGGAATTAAAATGTTCCTCCCAGTTTTGCTTCTTTGAATATTTGTTCTTGCATTGACCACAAAAGTAACCCCTTTTAACACCCTCACTTTTCTCTCTAACTTCATCAATATTAGGATCCATTATTGATTATTGACTACCTGAAAAAATACAAAATAAGTAAAAGTTAGTAAATATAGTATGGTAAAAGTGAGTAAAAGTAAGTAAATATAGTACAATGAAAGTAAGTAAAAGTAAGTGCTTTAAACTTAGTAAAAGTAAGGAAGAGTAAGTAAAAGTAGGTAAGTAAAAGTAAGTTTAAACTTAACTAAACTTTTCAATTCTAGAGTCATGGTGGATTACTTAAAACTGCACAAGTAATTATCTGGCCAATTTATCAAACCTGGCCGAGATCAATGGAACATAGTCCAATCCTGATAATTTTATATTAAAAAAATATACGTTTTAATAAAATTTTAATTATCAAAACATTGAAGCTTAACAAAAAATAAAAATAATTGTTAAATATGGAATTACCAACTAAACTTAAAATAACTAAATTTGTAATTTAAACAAATTGGTTTGTACAAGAACGTTTACACAAAAAAATTGCATAATGTCTAGCGGATGAACAAAACCCAAACCCAAATTTACTTTTTCTCATGGTCAAATTTACTGGAGCAATGCTCCCAGGAATCTGGAGTCATGCCCTCCCGGGTTTTTTCGTTTTTTCCACAAAAACCTGGGCAAAACTAGGTTTTTTCAAAATTGTATCATATAATAGTATAAAAGCAAATAATAAAATTATATGGGTTCTTTTGCATTATCCTCCCAACACTAATTTTTTTATATAATGTTGGTTTGGTTTTGGTTATGGTACTTTATTTTCCTTCCATTATAAAAAAAAATTAGTATTGGTATATGGTTTGGGGTTATGGTTTGGGGTTATGGTTTGGGGTTATGGTTTGGGGTTATGGTTTGGGGTTATGGTTTGGGGTTATGGTTTGGGGTTATGGTTTGGGGTTATGGTTTGGGGTTATGGTTTGGGGTTATGGGGGGTTATGGTTTGGGGTTAGGTTTTTTGGTTTGGGGTTATGGTTTGGGGTTATGGTTTGGGGTTATGGTTTGGGGTTATGGTTTGGGGTTATGGTTTGGGGTTATGGTTTGGGGTTATGGTTTGGGGTTATGGTTTGGGGTTATGGTTTGGGGTTATGGTTTGGGGTTATGGTTTGGGGTTATGGTTTGGGGTTATGGTTTGGGGTTATGGTTTGGGGTTATGGTTTGGGGTTATGGTTTGGGGTTATGGTTTGGGGTTATGGTTTGGGGTTATGGTTTGGGGTTATGGTTTGGGGTTATGGTTTGGGGTTATGGTTTGGGGTTATGGTAAAAATAGCCCGCCGCAGGCGTTAGCCATTATAAAAAAAATTAGTGTTGGGAGGATAATGCAAACATACCATTATATGCTCTATAAATGTTAATGATGATTGATTTTCACTTATATAACACTAGGGAACAACATTTTTGTTTCTTGAAAACTATTTGGTGGTTCTTATAGAACTTTTGATGCTGATTCCAAATATGGTTTCAGAATTTTTCTATCACCCATAGTTTTCGAGAAAATTATATTGCTATTTACTCAGAGTTTTCCCAAAATATTAGTTAAAATTAAGTGTACTAATTTAATTTTACTTTTTTTTTTCCAGGTTAACTATATTTAATAGTATTTTTTGAATTAAAAAAATATAGCTATTTAAACAAACAGATTTTTAATAAAAAGTAAGAAATTTTTTAGTTTTACTCAAATTTTAAAATTTTTCATAGAAAAAATTGGTTTTTCATTCCAAAAAGTTTTCCGTGATTTCAATAATTTTCCGCCAGCATGAATCGAAACTGTATTAATCCTAGAGATACATTTTGCTACGTATGTGGAGAACTGACCATAATGGCACAGAGGAAGACAATGACCCCACTCATGAAGAAGGCTTACGAACTTTATTTTGGATGTAAGGTAGGCGACCAAGACAAATCCTGGGCACCTCATATCTCATGCATTTCCTGTGCCGTCACTCTTAGGGATTGGATTAAAGGTACCCGCAAATCTATGCCATTTGCCATACCAATGATTTGGAGAGAGCCCAAGGATCACCTAATGGATTGCTATTTTTGTATGACTAACGTTTCAGGATTCTCTGCCAAAAATAAACAAAATTCAATACCCAAATCTTGCATCTGCCATGAGACCAGTACTACATGACAATGATAACCCAATTCCAACTCCCCCAAAGTCATGGACACTGGATGAAGAGTCTGAAGTTGAACCAATGGAAATTGATGACACTAAAGATACAGACTTTCAGCAACCTGAATCAAATAAATCATGTATGATGATGCAGGTTATGCTGAATGATCTCGTGAGAGATTTGGACCTTCCGAAAAAGAAAGCGGAATTATTGTGCTCCAGGTTACGTGAATGGAATTTGCTGGCAAAAGATACAAGCATATCGGCGTTCCGCACTCGCCAAAAAGATCTGATGCAGTATTTCTCCTCGTCAGGTGGTTTATGCTACTGTAATAATGTAAATGGACTGTTGTTAGCTCTCGGTCATGAGCACAAATCTGAAGATTGGCGTTTATTTATTGACTCTTCGAAGCTAAGCCTCAAGGTTGTACTACTTCACAATGGAAATAAATACCCTTCCATTCCTGTAAGGCACACTGTCCACATGAAGGAATCTTACGAAAATATGAAACTCATCCTTCAGCAGATTAATTATGACCAGTTTCGTTGGTATATATGTGGGGATTTAAAAGTCGTCGTGCTTCTTCTGGGAATGCAGCTTGGTTATACGAAGTTCTGCTGCTTCCTTTGTGAATGGGACAGCAGAGCCAGAGATTCGCATTATTTTGTAAAGGATTGGCCACTTCGTCAAAAATGTATCCCAGGACTGAAGAATGTGTCTCATGAACCCTTAGTTGACCCCAAGAAAATATTCTTACCGCCACTTCACATCAAACTTGGCATCATGAAAAATTTTGTCAAAGCAATGAACAAGGAAGATGAGGCATTCAAATATTTGAAGAAAAAGTTTTCATGACTTAGCGATGCAAAGATAAAAGAAGGGAGCTTTGTTAGTCTCCAAATCAGAGAGCTCATGAAAGATCAAAAGTTTGATGATGCCTTGAGAGGAAAAGAAAAAGTGGCATGGGAGGCCATGAAGAATGTTGTCACATTTTCTAGGGAACATCAAAGCCTCTAACTATGAAAAAATAGTGCAGGACATGATTGAAGTATATAGGTTATTGGGATGTAATATGTCACTAAGAATCCATTTCTTGCACTCCCATTTAGATTTCTTCCCTGAAAACCTTGGCGATGTAAGCGATGAGCATGGAGAAAGGTTCCACCAAGATATAGCTCCTATGGAGAAATGCTACCAAGGGAGGTGGGATCCGGCAATGTTAGCTGATTACTGCTGGACATTGATGCGAGAAACTCCTAATGAAAACTACAAGAGAAAATCAGTGACACAGAAGTTTTAAGAATATTATTTTAAATGCGAATCTGCCACTAATATAATTTTTATGAAGTATTTTTACTAACTTCTATACACTTTTTGAATAAATATTAAAATATAAATTTCTCAGTAACCTTGGGTGATAGAGAAATTCTATGGCTATATTCGGAATCAGCGGAAAAAATCCTATAAGACTGACCTGTTCACGTCCAAGAAACAAAAAAAAAAAAGTTAAAATTTGTTCCCCAGTGTAATCAACAGTGTATCAATCATTATTTTTATAAATTATTAAACTTAAACTGGGTTTTTCCAAATAAAATATCATAATAGCTTCTTAATATAAGATTATATATGCTTATAATGTGCATGATGATTGTTTTTTACTAATTATATTCAACAGGAAGAATAGACATCAGCCATTGGGCTGTTACACTGTTGGACCTGTCTCATCATGTAACTGGGGAGAGCCTGGCCCTGGCATAATCTTATGAGAAGATCAGTAGACTTAGGCAGTGGGAGAAGCAAGTTGTACTTGTCCTGCTGTAGTGCATTAATGTTATCTGAAACATGCCTCATACACCAGGATGTGGGAGAAAGAGAACAAATGAATAGAAACTCAATATATATAAAATTATAGAGAATCTGGGGAGAAAGAATGTTGTGTGCATACTGAAGGGTGTAATTCTGGGATGTACAAATTATTATAAAGTAAAAGTGAAGTAGCTACCTTAAAGTACCTTAAAATATAAGATTAAAAAGTGTTTAATGAAAGAACAATTATTTTGTAAAAAATGAGTGATTGAATGGCTTAAAATGAACTAAAACTTCTTATTTTTGTCGTGCTAATGAAGCTAGATATATGGCTTATTATTAAAATAAAATTATCTTTAGTAATGTATAATAGTTTTTTTTAAAACCAAGCAGAATGCAGGAGATGAGGATCTATAATTCACTAAAGCCAGTTCATTTTCAGCAAACTGATACGTTCAATTCTTAAGTTTTTATCCATTAAAGCATTATATTAAAATATTCCAATGCACAATGTATGAATACATGAATTATTTTAATTTATTGATAATTATTTATAAATAACAATGTTAAGCTCAATAAATAACAATGTTAAGTTCAGATTAACCTGAATATTTGTGATTAAAAGCAATATTTGAAAAAACCCAGTTAAGTAGGCAAAATAGTGGGTTTTTCAAGTGGTTAAAAAAAAAGCCTAGGTGGGGAAAACTGGGTCACCCACTTTGGTGCCAACCCTGCAAATCTTGGACACTGCTGTCCAGTGAACATCTTGTTAGAATATTAACTTTATATAAATGTCTTTTACCAGGTATCAAGTAAGCGACAGAGCTGGAGCAACAGTTGCATCAGCAGTTTTAGAGGATTATGGAATTATCACTACTACTGATAAGATGAATGTAATTGACAGGTAACAGTCCAATTATCTTATACATTAGTATCTGATTCAAATAAAGTATTTCACAAAAATGCATATACTTCAAACATGTTGAAATTTAAATATTGTTAGTCAAAACCTATGGAGCTTGCTTAAATAACTGTCTTTAAAATTGAGTAAATTTGCACTATGAACTTTGCAGGAACAAGCTGAGAAGAGTGTGAAAAATATTGTAAAGCCATAAGAAAAGGGGAGGATAAATTGTTTAATTGGTGGATGCTATTTATGTGGATTAGGGTGGTTCACAAGCATAGGGGAAATTTAGCATCTGAGATTTCACTTTTGGGTCATTGTTGCTTTTGTTCCTACACTTAGTGTGAATAACTGTGTGAAGTATGGTTGGTCTACGGTGTCGTTAAGAGGTTGCTCAATCATGCATGACGTGTCTCACTAATGACTGATTACTATAGTATGACTAAATTTGGCTTCTTCTTTTGTAGGAATGTGTAGAAATGCTGCTGAAGCAATCAAAAACACGGTCTAGCAGTGAGGTGTGGTTACTAGGGAAGGCGGAGGAGAAGTTAACTAGGGCAGGACTCCCTACCAAGCTTCAAGTCCTCCGGAAATTCATGTTCCACCATCTGGAGGAGAGGAAGACAGAATATAACAGTGCGGTGATGACCATTGAGGCTTTGATCCCATTTTGGACAAAAGCAAACGTTCCAATGACGGATACCAGATACGCTGAGAAGAAGCTCCTGAAACTGTATGAGCAATACAAGGGGCTGAAGAAGAACTGCACAAAGAATTTCCCATCCTACAGAATGAAGGAGGATATATTTTGCGGAGACCTTGACAATGTGTTCGATCTTTCACGTCATGACACCCTCGAGACCATGATGAATGAGGAGGACAAGAACTTCCTTGTCGCTCAGCTCGATAATCCCACTTCCTCCAGCTTTGGCCCGATTGACAAGAAAATGGCTGACCAACAAACGAGGAAGAGGATTCGGTGTGAGGCGGAGATGAACCTAGAGGAGAAGGCCATACTCTTTAGTATCTCTGCCATCCCCTCCAGTGCTGCAGTGGAGCGTTTGTTCTCTATGGGCAAGGACATCCTGAGGGCCAAGAGATCATCCCTGTCTGATGAAAACTTTGATATGCTAATTTTCATGAAGGGCAACATGCATCTCATGGACAAAATGGAGAACGAGAAGAAGAGGGAAAATTAAATTATATATATATTGTGGTTTTCATTTTTTTTATAATAAAAGTTAACGTTAACGGTTTATCGGTAACTTCCGTTACATGTTTAACGGTTAACGAAGTTAACTTTTTGGTTAACGGTGCCCACCACTGGTTAAATGACACTTTATCTAAGATGTTCGACGTCTTCCAGAACGTTGTTTTTGTAAGTTTTGCACAGTGCCATCGGTTTCAAACTTATCTCGTATACGTGCAAAAATATTAGAAAATATCGCACATGAAGTCTCGAAAATAATAATTATAATTTAAACATCTGTAACCTTTTTGTTTTTCAATTTTTAATAAAAATAATTACATATTTAGATTCAGGAGAAAATTCTTTATTAAAAAACATATAAAAAGTAATATATTTATTATCCTCATAGCTGGTATTATCGAACAAAGTGGGTATACATTTCTTTGGGACACGCTGTATATAAGATGTATTTTAAAAAGCTATTTGCTGGGCTGTAAATAAATAATTTTTAGTAAATAATAAATACCTAAGCGGGCGAATTGAAATTAGCTCGTGGGCGAAATTTCGCCCGCGGGCGAAGGTTTCCCCACCCCTGCTTTAGACAGTAATCAATCTTTCTGGTAGTACCATTCATATTGCTAGTGTAGTGGTGGTGGTTAAATCTACTTAACTTTGGGAATTTGCCTAACTTTATCCAATATGATCCATGGCACTAAAATATTAACAAAGAACAGTACAAAAAGATTTCAACTTGAAGGAGCCCCAAAATTATAGTTGGGTTTCAAGGTCTCTAGCATTGGATTATACCTACACATATTGGTAACTAAAAAGTAAAATTGCCTGTAGAGTATTACAGATATAAATACTGGTACATTAGAGTACACACAATTTAATTCCACCAGTGAAATGCATTGTTTTTAAATTACTAGCTATAAATTCTAAAGCTTTTTAGCTTTCTCTCTTCTTAATTTGCTTCTGATTTTAGTTCAGATTGTGCAAAAGTAAAAAAATTTTTTCAATTGCCAGGTAAAATTTAGTGACTGAAAGAGGAGGCACAATAGGCTTACATATTTTTTTTGTTTTTTCTAAAATCTATTATAGCTCTTTAGTTAGGGCTGCATGTAACCTAATTACACACACACACACACACACACACACACACACACACACACACACACACACACACACACACAATGAGGGCCACTCAATATATTTTGCCTCCACAAGTTTCTTTTTAAGTTCCAGAAATTTTGTACACAAGTACATACATACCTTTTTTTACAAGTTTTTATTTTTTCACATAGTCTCCATCCTTTTCTATGGCTTTCCTCCACCTCGAAACAAGGGCCTTTATTCCTTGCTGCTTGCTGATAAAAGTCTGATGGGTTCCACTGGAGCCACCTCTTAACCTCCTCAACAGCCTCATTGTCAATGAAACTTTCTTCCACAAATAGTATCCTTCATTGGCCCAAACAAATGGAAGTCTGAAGGTGCCAGATCCCGGGCTGTATGGTGGGTGGGGTAACATAGTCAAGCGCATTTTTGTAATGACACCTCTTGTTTGCAAACTGTTGTGTGGTCTTGCATTATTGTGCAAAAGAAGGATGTCTTCCAGTTTTCTCTCTGGTTGAACTCTCTTCATATGGTACATCTCTGGAGTCTCTGTAGGGTAGCAATATATGCCTCTGAGTTTATTTTATATATATATATATATATATATATATATATATATATATATATATATCGGCCTCAGAGGGATGGCTCCATTTTGATAAGGTCGCGTTCCTCTGCCGAAACCACCTCTCTGCTCGCTATCCCCGATGTCCTGGGCTGCGGGATCACGGTGACTCCCCACCCCCGCCTCAATCAGTGCCAGGGCACAATTTACGCTGCTCGTCTTCTACCCATCCCGGTGGAAGACCTCCAGATTGACCTCGCCTCCCAGGGTGTTGTGAGGGTGTACCGCTTTCCCGACAGATCGCGGTCCCCAACTGCCCCTTCTCCTTGCCTGCTCCTCACTTTCGACTCACTGGTGCCCCCCGTTTCGGTATTCTGGGGCTTTGGTGAGAGACGAGCGTGCGAATTCTCAGTACGACCATACGTGCCAGATCCTACGCGCTGTTTTCAGTGTAATAAGTTTGGCCACGTGAGCAGCTCCTGCCGTCAGCCGGCCCCGTTGTGTGTCCGCTGCGGCGGCCCTCCCCACCCCTTGCCCTGTACTGCTCCGCCTTCCTGCACCAACTGCCATGGACCACACCCTGCTTCATCCCGCTCTTGCCCGTCCTTCCTCTTTGAAAGGGAGGTTCGGGCCCTCTGTTCATCAGAGTTTCTCAGCGCTCGGGAGGCGCGGGAGCGGTTGCGTGGCTGCGAGGCCCGGCGTGGTGCCTCATACGCCGAGGCTCTCCGTTCCCGGACCCCGTCCTCACCGGCTGTTCCCAACGCGCCTCCACCCACCGTGTCCGCTACTCCCAGTCCATCCTCTGCCGCCCAGCGGACTCCTACCACGGCTCCCCGTACTACCAGCGCGTCCCCACGTGCTCCCTCCGCGAACGCCGATGCTTCGTCGGCAACCCCCCTGCCCCTTCTACGCCCTCTCCACCGGCGCCTTCGTCCACCCCATTCCGGATCGTGACCCGCCGTCACCCACGCGGGCCGCACGACGGAGGGATAGGGGCCGCAAGCCGCGCCAGTGGTGACCCCGAACGGTTCGACGCCATAAGCCTCGCATCACCTTCCTCTCCTAAACACAAACGCCCCCTTCGCCCTACCGCCCCGGTGTCCTCACCGTCCCCACTGCGCAACCGTTATGCACGCTCCCCCCTGGGGTCCCCGTCGGCCCTCGTGGTGTGGGCTGAGATACACCCCTCTCCGGCCCGGTCGATGGACCCACTGGAGGGGGAACTCGCCCGCCTGGTCGGCGTGGGTGGGACGTGCACGCCCCCGCGTTTGACCCACCCCATCTCTCTCCTCGACCTGCCAATGCCTCCAGGTGAGGTATTATTTTCCACTCCCCCTCGTAGTCCTGCCTCCCCCGCACCTCCGGTGAAGGGAGGGGCATTCTGGATACCTCTCACATCCCCTTCTCTGCATCGCTCTCCCCCGGACGTCCGGGAGACTCCTTCTCTGGAGGACTTGCCGGCGTCTGGTCCCACATCGCCCCCTCGTCGGGGGGACCCTCGCCTTCGCCCTCGTTCGGCGTCCCTCACTGAACTCCGGGGCTTTCCGATTCCCTCTTTAATCTCGGGCCGCCCGATCGGCCCACCCACCCCATAATCATCCTTTACGCTGGCCTCCCTACCCCTCCCTATACCTCGCTCCTGCAGTGGAACATCCGCGGGCTCCTGGTAGGCCTCGAGAGTCTCTCCTCTCTCCTGGCCTCCAGGTGTCCGGCGTGTTTCTGCCTTCAGGAGACGATTCTGGGATCCCGTTCCCTCCCTCGAGTGTCCGGTTACTGCGGGCTCCCTTCCCCGCCTCTCGATGGGGCGGGGAGGGGGGGCGCCGCGGTCTTCGTGCACCGCTCCGTCCCTTTCCGCCCCCTCCCGCTCCGTACAGTCCTGCAAGCTGTGGCCGTGCGCCTTTTCTTGGGGCGCCAGCTCACGGTCTGCTCTCTTTACCTCTCCCCTAACGTACGCCCTCCACCGATTCTCTCCGTGACTAATTCCAGCTTCCCCGCCCTTTTCTGATTCTCGGGGACTTCAACAGTCGGGACCCGGCCTGGGGGGATGTTTGCTCCACCTTTCTCTCCGGGACCCTTCTCTCCCTTATGGACGAGCTCGAGTTCACCTTTCTGAACGATGGCTCCCCAACCTGCCTTCACTCGGCCCATGACAGTTTCACCTGTATCGACCTTTCCCTGGTTTCCCTCGAAATCGTGACGGAGTTCACCTGGGAGGTCCTGCCGGATTCTTCCGGCAGTGACCATTTCCCAGTGTGTCTTACCCGACCCGTCTCCCCCCCCACCTCTGTCCGCCCGCGCTGGCTGTTCGCCCGAGCAGACTGGGCCTCATACGCGAGGGGCACGGCGATCTCGCCATCAATTCCTGCCTTTCCCTCCGTCAATGAGGCCCTCGCCTTCCTCGAGAGTAAGATCCTCTCGGCTGCCGCCAGTTGCATCCCCCGTACCTCTGGCCCCCAGACCGCGAAGCGTCCCATGGTGGACCCCAGAGTGCTCCCATGCCGTTCAGGAGCGGCGCCGTGCCGGCCGCCGCTTCTACCGGACCCGCCAGCTGGAGCACAAGATAGAATTTCAGCGCCTGAAGGCAGTGGCCCGTCGGGTCCTGAAACTGGCCCGGCGTACCTCCTGGCGGAGTTACGTGTCCGGGATCTCCTCCTCGACTGCCCCCTTGACTGTTTGGCGCAAGGTGCGTAGCTTTGAGGGGACCCGTGTCCCCCCTCGACCCCCGGTGCTTCGGGTCGGGGACGACGAGTTCGTGTCCGATCCCGAGGCCGTCGCGAACGCACTCGCGGCGCACTTTGCAGCCATCTCCAGTTCCGATTCCCCCCACTCCCGCCGCGACCCACCGGAATTTCCACCTCATAGGAATGACCCCTATAATCACCTCTTCCACATGACAGAGCTTCGGGAGGCCCTCCGCCCCCGACGCTCCTCCGCCCCCGGCCCCGATAATATCCCCTATGACTTTTACGGCATCTCCACCCCTCTGCTCTCAGCTTTCTACTGGACCTCTATAACCGGATTTGGTTGGAGGGTTCATTTCCGGACCGATGGCGTGAGGCCATCGTCGTCCCCATCCCGAAGCCCGATAAAGACCCCTCACTCCCGTCGAACTATCGCCCCATTTCCCTAACATGCTGTGCCTGCAAGGTGATGGAGGCGATGGTCGCCTCGCGGCTGTCCTTTACCTTGGAGGCGAGTGACCAGTACCCTGCTACCCAGGCTGGTTTCCGGCGCTTCCGGTCTACCACCGACCCCCCTTCTCCTTAGCCATGACGTGCAGGAGGCTTTCTCCCGGCGTCAATTTGTACTCGCCGTCTTTTTCGACCTCCAGAAGGCCTACGATACTACCCGGCGGAGCGCGGTCTTCGACTGCTTACGCTCCCTGGGTTTCGTAGGCTTTCTCCCTTCCTTTATTTATAACTTCTTGTCCGCCCGTTCTTTCCGCGTCCGCATCGGTTCTGCCCTCTCTGACCGCTTTCCGTTGGAGGAGGGTGTCCCTCAGGGTAGTGTCCTTAGCGTCTTGTGTTTCTCACTCGTGATGAACACAGTCGCTACGGTCCTGCCTACATCCGTTCGTAGCTCCCTCTATGCCGATGACCTGGCTATCTATTGCTCTGGCCGCCTCCCGTCTTTGGCTGAACGTCGGCTCCAGCTAGCCATCAACGCGGTGGTTCGCTGGGCGTCCTCGGTTGGCTATGCTTTCTCACCCTCTAAGCCTTCCAGTATGCTTTTCCGTCCTCGGCGCCTCAGTCTGTCGCATACCTTCGCTCTTACCCTTGCCGGCACTCCTCTTCCCCTCGTCCCATCCGTTAGATTCCTGGGTATGACCCTCGACGGATTTTTCGGTTGGGTTCCACACCTTAGGCGGTTGCGGCAAACATCTCGCCGCACCCTCTCCCTTTTGGGTCATCTGTCCCACACGACCTGGGGGGCGGACAGGCGTACTCTGCTGCGCCTGTACACCTCCCTGGTGCAATCCCGTGTCGACTATGGCTGTGTGGTCTACAGTTCCGCCTCCTCTCCGGCACTCCGTATGCTGGATCCTCTTCTCCACCGTGGCCTTCGCCTGGCGTCGGGTGCCTTCCGCTCGTCCCCTGTCGCTAGTCTTCAGGTGGACTGTGGACACCCCCCCCTGCCCCTTCGCCGGGGCCTTCTCATGGCGAAGTGTTACCTTCGCATCTGCCGCCTTCCGAAGTCCCTACTCTTCTCCGCGATCTCCCAGGCGCTACCCCGGCCTGACACATGGCATTTCGCTGCCTCTATGGCCGAGATTTTCTCGTCCCTGGGGATCCCCTCACCCTCTATTCTGCCGTTCTCCTTCGATCTGTCGCCCCCCTGGCGGACCACCCCTATCTGCCGTTGCCAGGCGCTCCGTGGCCTGCGTAAGGAGTCTCTTCCTGCCGTCCTCCGGTCTTCTTTTCTGGCCCATCTTCCCGTCCATTCGGACGACGTTCCCGTCTACACCGACGGCTCGCGCTCCCCTGCAGGTGTCGCGGCCGCCGTCTTCTCTCCGTCATTGTCACCTACCTCCCGGGGTATCCCCCTGCCGGTTCAGGCCTCCATCTTTTCCGCGGAGCTCTTTGCCCTTCTGGAAGCCCTCCGTCTGGTATCGGGTTGTTCGCGGTCCTCCTGTACCATTTTTTCGGACTCGCTGAGCGCCCTTCAGGCGCTCGAGCGCTATGATTCCCCGGACCCCCTCGTACGCCTTATTCAACAGGAGTACCATGTCCTGCACACCGTTCACCGGATCTGGGTCACCTTCTGCTGGGTTCCCGCCCATGTTGGTGTTTCAGGTAATGAGGCGGCGGACCGCTTAGCCCGGTCCGCCGCCTCGCTGCCTCCCCTCCCCCGCCCGCTCCCCTTCTCAGACTATGTGCAGGTCTTTCGTTCCTTTTACGATCGCATGTGGCAACAGTCCTGGGACGATGCCACCGGAAATAAACTCTGGTCCATCCGCCCCCGTCTGTCATATTGGGTGTCCTCTTTCCACCACTCCAGACACAAAGAGGTCGTCCTTGCGCGGCTTCGCATCGGCCATACGCGCCTCACGCACGGCTATCTTATGTTCCGGCAGGAGGCTCCTCGTTGCGCCTCCTGCCAGTCGCCCCTCACCGTCTCTCACATCCTTGTGGAATGCCCCACCCTGTCGTCAGTACGTCGTCGCGCTCTTCCGTTCCTTTCTGATTTCCCCCTCCCCGAACGTTTATGCCTTATGCTCGCTGAGAGCCCTCTCTTCTCGCTTGACCGTCTTTTCCTCTTCCTCTCCCAATCTCGCATCCTATCTGAGCTTTAGGTGACTTCTCACCTGTAGTCCGCTGTTCTCCCTTTTCTAGTGCCTTTTCTCCGTCTCCGTTTCTCTTTCTCGTATTCCGCCTCGCCATGATATCCGCTACCATATAGCGGGAAATGGCGGTAAACGCCCCAATAAAAAAAAAATATATATATATATATATATATATATATATATATATATATATATATATATATATACCCTCGATTAGGTACTCCGGCTTGCCGTGCCGAGGGGGCTCGTACACATCATGGGTTGTTGGGGTTTCGTCAACTCCTCGCAGGGTGTGGGTGAAGTTACCTAGTTGCGTTTTTTTTTTTTTTTTTTTTTCCTTACCCCTTCCTTTTCTTTTTGCTTCCCTTTTTTTCCATATCCCGGAATTTCTTTTGTCTTGACTCGGTCTTGGGCCTCCATCAATTGTAGTATCCCCCTCACCTCTGTTTGTATTTTGCAGTCATGGGGTCATCAGGTGCACCTGCCGGGGGGCATTGCTCCGTGGCTGAGCCGTGCTCTGGGTATGGTACGGGTGCCCGGACTGCTGCTGCGTCTGGATTGGGTCTTTGCTAGGCCCTTAATAGACAAATCTCCGTAGAGCCAATCTCCTGTTTTTAAAATGACAGTCTGGTTGGGGGGTGGGCTACCCGGGACATTGGGCCTAGCCTTGAAGGATGCAGCGGTGGATGGTGCATTGCCTTGGGTCCGAGGCTGTCTTTTTTTGTAATGCTATTGTTTATGGGTTCAATTTCAAAACTTCAATCCCCCCCTGTTAACGACTCTGGCCCACCCTTGGATTTGGATAAGACTTATACTTCCGGTCGTTCAGCGGCCTCTGCCTCAGCTGGATTGACCTTAAAGCTGTATGGCAGCGTCTGGCTCTCGTGGCTGGATCGTGGTGGCCGTAGGGCAGGGTCTTCATGGCCCTCGCTCTCTCGCCCACTCTGTTACCGTCACACATGGACCTGTCCTTGCTGTCAATTTCTGTCCAGTGGACAGGTTCCTTGTTCTCTGCCCTTCTGCTGGCTCCCTCCTGGGCAACTCGGAATGGGTATTTCAGCATCTTCAGATGGTGGGGGTTCCCTGTTGTTATGATATCCGCCCTCTGAAGGATGGGTCTCTTCTTTTGAAGTCCCATTCTTTGAGGGTGACTGAGTCCCTTCTACAGTTGCAGGATGTTTTGGGTTGCAGAGTTTCTGTGACTCCCCATCCGCAATTGAATAGCTGTCAGGGCACCATTTTCACTTCCCATCTGCTGTCAATCTCAGTTGGCGAGTTGCAGGAGGATCTTACCCCCCAGGGGGTAACGAAGGTCTTCCGCTTTTCATCTTGCTGGGATGGTACTCTTACCCCACCTGCTCATCTGCTCTTGACCTTTGACTCCCTTGTGCCTCCAGCCCAGGTGTTCTGGGGCGTGGGTGATCGCCGGTCGTGTGAGTTTTCGGTGCGACCGTATGTGCCTGACCCAGTTCGCTGCTTTGGCTGCAACCAGTTCGGCCATGTTAGCTCTGCGTGCCACCATGAGGGTAAGCTGTGTGTCCACTGTGGTGGGCCTGCGCACCCTACCCCATGCACGAAGCCCCCGCGGTGCTCGAACTGCTCGGGGGCCCACCTTTCCTCCTCTCGGGACTGCCCCATTTTCAAGTTTGAATTCGAGGTATGGTCCTTAAGGACTACTGAATTCCTTAGTGCGTGGGAGGCGTGCGATAGGGTCCGTGACTGGGAGCCGTGGTGGGGGTTGTCCTATGCTGTGGCTCTTGGCCCTGGCTGGTCCTCGGGCCCCTCCCGTGCTACCCCGACGCCTACCGGAGTGGTGCCCCCCCTGGAAGTTCTGGTTGATGGTCCTCCTGGCGCCGCGGGACCTTGTCCCTCTGCCTCACTTTCAGACATCCCATCTGATTCCCTGCCTACAACTGCCCCTTCTCCCTCTCTGGCCTTGGGGTCTGGATCCTTGCCTACTCGTCTCTTGGGTGGGGAAGGTGATGCCCCGAAGGGGAGGAAGAAGCGTCATTGTGGTCGGAGCCCTCCATACCCGATCATGACCACTGCTCGCCCTGCTTACCCTTCTTCACTGGAGGGGAGAAGCGGTGCGCCGCTCCTGATCTGCTCGGGCCCCCCCCCCCCCCCCCCCCCCCCCCCCCCCCCCCCCCCCCCCCCCCCTATACGGAGGGCTGGTGAGGCATCACCTCCTGGTGCCCCAACTATTGTCTGGGTGTTGGTTGAGGTACACCGCCCCATGACACCCTCGATTATTGACTCGGTTCCCATGGTGGACCCGGTCGAGAGGAGCCTGGCCCTTCTTCATGGAGTCTCTCTCCCTTCGGCTCCTGCTGAGAGTGGTCGGGTCTCTCTCCTGGATCTACCTTTCCTACCTGTGGTGGACCTTTCCTGGATCTACCTTTCCCACCTGTGGTGGACCTTTCCTGGATCTACCTTTCCCACCTGTGGTGGACCTTTCCTCACCCCCCCTATCAGCGCTTGTCTGGTGTGACGAGCCCTCGAACATCTGGTTCTCCCTGGCTCCCCTCTGGTGGGGAGTCGAGGGTTTTGGCTGGGCCCATCTCATTGTCCCCCCCTCAGGGGAGCCCCCCTCTGAACTCCCTGTTCCACTTTCCACCTCATTCTACTACGGGTGAAGCAGCTGCGGGGTCGGTGGCCCCTACCCCCCAGTTCGGGGTGAGTCGGGGAAGCCAATTCCATTCCTGGTTATGGACCGTTGAGTTTGCTGCTCAGCTTGGTCCATGGCTATTTCTCTGTTTTCTCTGCTTCTTATAATGCCACTCCCCCTTACAATTCCATTTTGCATTGGAAGTGTAGGGGGCTTTTAGCTAACTGGGAGAACCTTGCCTCCCTGCTGGAGAGCGAGCAGCCTTCCTGTGTTTGTCTTCAGGAGACTTCTGGCTGCGTGGGGGCTCCCTCGTCTCTCTGGCTATGTTGGTTTTCCTTGCACCCTAAATGAGCACACACGCCGGTGGGGTGCGGTGATTTATGTACATCATTCATTACCCTTGCGAGGTGTGCCTCTTCGTACTTCCTTGCAGGCTGTGCGGCTCTTTTTAGATCGCCAGTACACTGCCTGCTCGATTTATATTCCTCCTCATGACCCTCCTTCTCGCGACGATGCGGTTCGCGAGTTGGTGTTGCAACTGCCTCGACCGTTTCTCCTCCTCGGGGACTTTAACAGTCGCGACCCAGCTTGGGGAGATGTCTGGTCGACTAATGTTGCTGGTATGTTGCTCTCCTTAATGGAGGAACTTTCCTTCGCGTGCCTCAATTCCAGTGAACCTACCTACTTCCACGAACCCACAGGTTCATCTACCTGTATTGATCTCTCCTTGGTGTCCCTCGATGCCTTACTCGATTTTTCGTGGAAGGTGTTGGGGGACTCTTACGTCAGTGATCATTACACAGTCTGTCTTGAGCCGGTCGGACCGCAGCCGGGTGTCTTGTCTCGACCGAGGTGGTGCCTGGCGCGGGCTGACTGGCCATCCTTCAGAGCTCGTTCCATCATTGCCTGTTCGGTGTTGAGCTTTGGCTCTGTGGATGAGAGCTTGGAGTTCTTCGAGCAGGTGGTGATGGGCGTTGCGGAGGACTGTATTCCTCGATCTTCCGGTAACCCGCGGATGCGTAGCGTCCAGTGGTGGACTCCAGCATGTCACCAGGCACCAGGCAGTGTGTGAGAGGAAGAGGGCAACGTGCTGCTTCCACCGCACCTGGCGCGTGGACCACTTGATTGAGATGCGGCGGGCGAAGGCTTTCGCCAACTGGACTCTCAAGTTGGCCCGTCGGGCCTCTTGGTGTGCTTTTGTGTCCGGCATTTCCTCGTCTACCCCTTCTGCTGCTGTGTGGCGGAACGTACATAGTATCAAGGGGATTGGCTGGCCGGGGATTTTGCTGCAGTTTCCCGTTCGCCTTCAGCTGCGGATCGTCCTTTGTCGGATGTTACGTTCCCGCCGCCTGGGAACGAGCCCTATAACCGTCTCTATGATGCGGGAACTTCGGGCTGCCTTGGGAACCCGTCGTTCTTCCGCCCCTGCCCCTGATGACATTCCATATGACTTTATTTGGAACCTGCATCCGATGGCCCTACCCTTCTTGCTGGATCTTTTCAACTGGGTGTGGGTTGAGGGGTCGTTCCCTTCCCGTTGGAGGGAGGCGATTGTGATCCCGATACCTAAGCCGGGGAAGGATCCGGTGGAGGTGGCGGGCTATCGACCTATTGCCTTGACGAGCTGCTTATGCAAGCTCCTTGAAAAGATGGTGGCCATCCGACTTTCCTTTACACTGGAGTTGCTTGGGTTATACCCCCCGACCCAGTATGGCTTTCGTCGATTTCGGGGTACTCTGGACCCCTTTCTCCTCCTTGGTCATGATGTACGGGAGGCCTTTTCCTGCTGGAATCTTGTTCTGGCTGTCTTTTTCGATGTCCAAAAGGCCTATGACATGACCCATCGGGGAGTTGTCATGGACCGTTTGAAGTCTCTTGGTTTTGTGGGCCTTTTGCCCACATTTCTTCGTAACTTCCTCTGCCGTCACACTTTCTGCGTCCGTAATGGGGCGGCCCTATCTGACCTGTATGTTCAGGAGGAGGGGGTGCCCCAGGGGTGTGTCTTGAGCGTCTCCTGCTTCAATCTGGTCATGTCTGCACTACCGGGAGCCCTTCCGCCCTCAGTGTGCTGTTCCATCTATGCCGACGATCTGGCTGTCTATGCCGCAGGGACGAGTCTCCCCCTTGTGGAGAGGCAAGTCCAACTCGCGGTCAATCGGGTTGAACGCTGGGCGTCGTCAGTGGTCCTTACCATGTCTTCCCTGAAGACTTCGTGTGTGGCCTTCCTTCCGTCGAGGAGACGGGGATCCGGCGCCATCCTGGCCTTTAATCTTACATTCGGGGGGTCAGCCTCTGGCCCTCATTCAATCGGTACATTTCCTGGGCATGGTTTTCGACAACCGTTTGAGCTGGGTTCCCCACCTTCGCCGGCTGCGCGAGTCTACAAGACGTACCCTGGATTTGCTGGGACATCTGTCGCGTACTACATGGGGCGTGGATAGGCGGACACTCCTCTGTTTGTACGTGTCCCTGGTACAGTCAAAATTAGACTATGGGAGTGTAGTGTATGGCTCCGCCTCCCGTATGCCCCTTCGGATACTGGATCTGGTCCCCTCTAGAGGACTGTGCATGTCATCTGGCGCCTTCCGCTCCTCTCCGGTTGATAGTCTGCAGGTTGAGTGTGACATTCCTCCCTTGGAGGATCGGAGGTCGTTCCTCATTGCCAAGCACTATCTCCGGATTCTCCATCTTCCCAACTCTCTCTGTTCCAGGTGGTTGAGAGGGCATTCTGCCCGGATGGGGGTTGGTATTTCACCAACATGGTGACCTCCCTCCTTGATGGTATGGGCAGGCACTCCTCCTCCATCCGTTATACCAGTCTCTTTCAAGGGTGTTGCACCTTGGGAGAGCACCCCTGTTGTGTGCTGTAGGGCATTGCGCCCAGTTTGCAGGGCCGATTCTGACTCTGCCTTGCTTCGGTCTCTGTTCCTTCAGCATGCAGCGTGTCACTCTGCATGTGTTGCGGTCTTCACAGATGGCTCGAGGTCGTCTTGGGGGTGTTGGGGCTGCGGCTGTTCCCCAGTCATCTGCCCTTGCTCCCCGATGTACCCGTCTCCCTGATGATGCTTCCGTTTTCACGGCGGAGCTCTATGCCATTCTGAGCACTCTGGAGGTGGTGCGAGAGCATCTGGATGGGTCGTTTGTCATCTATTCGGATTCCTGCAGTGCCCTGGATGGCCTGGAGTGTTTCGACCCTGTCCACCCACTGGTCCTACGAATCCAGCTACTGTGCCATATCCTTGTCACTTTTGGTGGCAAGGAGGTGGTATTTTGCTGGGTCCCTGCACATGTTAACGTGGCTGGAAATGAGGCTGCCGATCGAGCTGCCCGTTCCGCGTGCTGACTACAGGTTTCACCCGTGTCCCTCCCCTTTTCCGATTATATCCCTGGCTTCTGTAGGTTTTTGCGCTCCTGGTGGCAGAGTCGCTGGGATGGCGCTACAAATAACAAACTCTGCAAGATTAAACCCAAATTGGGATGTTGGGCCTCTTCCTTCCATCGGTCATGCCATAAGGAGGTGGCTCTGGCCTGCCTCCGTATTGGTCACACCCACCTGACCCATGGCTATTTGATGGCCGGGGATCGGGTGCCCCAATGTCCCAATTGTAACGTCTCTCTCACAGTTGCCCACCTGGTGGAGTGTCCGCTTTACTCTGCATTGTGCGCAGAGTATTTTCCCTTTTTGGCGAGTGTCGGGCCTTGTGATAGGCTTGGCGCTATTCTATCTGAAGGTCCCTACTTTTTGGTAACTGGGTTGTTCTCCTTCCTCTTTCACTCCTGACTTCTTTACCAGCTGTGACTCCGCTATGATTTGATTCCCCCCCTCCTCCTCCCCGTCTATTGTTCATTTCCGTTAGCTGTTCTATCGTCTTCATCTTGTGTTCACTCTGCTATGCATCTTTCTTTTGGTGGCCATGAGTGGTCATATTTTGAATCTAAAAAAAAAAAATATATATATATATATAACCTTTGGTTAGCTTCCCGAATTGTTCATTCTGACGAAGGTCAAGCTTTTCACTCCACCTTAGACCTACAGTTTAATGTGGACTCCGAACCATGCCCCACCAGTAGCCCAGCGTCTTAACCACTAGGCCACCCAGGGTACCCATTTATCTACCAACCACTTTCTTTATTGTGTGGAAGGATGAACAGCTGGGTTTTGCTGTGCGCTGGCTGCCATCAGTGGGTCTCGAACCTGGGGCTGATGGATTCATAGTCAGTGATGCTAACCACTACACTGAATATTGAATTGAATAACCTTCATTAATAATAAAATAAATAAATTTTTCAATTTACAATGACGAATAATTGTGAAGCTCGATTATTTATTTATTTAATTTGCCCCTTAAACTTTTGGCTTTACTGGGCTCTTACCAAAAATAAACAGCTAGTTATTAATTAATAAATAAATAAATAAGTAAATAAATATTATTAATAGTTAAAACATGTATTAATCTTGAATTTTCACTACTGATATGACAAATACAAGGTCACAATTGAAGGCACTATAGGGTACTGTACCCAATACCATACAAAGAAACCAATATTATACATGAGAGAGAGAAACTGAACAATCCCAAGAAATGCTTTTAATACTAGATTACACATGAGAAATTAATAATTAGTAAACAATAGTAATGGACATTAATCCTAGATTTTTGTTAGTATGCCATTATTAATTGGGATTTCAACTTGGTTTTGAACAAATTTACATTCACAATATTTTTTATATCGGCATGCAAGTCATTCCATAGTTTCAATCCAATGAAAATGGGTAGTTTTTGAGATGAAGACAATCTAAATTGAGGTATAACAAGCTTTGATCTATTTCTGGTCTGATATGAGTGGATTTCTTGACGAGTTACAAAATATCTATTTACCCATTGTAAATTAATGATTTTGTTCTTACACTTGTAAATAAAAATAAAATGTGCCAGTTTGATTCAGGGTTGGCAAAAACCCAACTACCCAGCAAAAAACCAGTTGGGTTTTTGACAACTCTGGTTTGATTACATTGAGCTTTAGTAGGTTTAGCTCTCTAAATAATGCACTAGAGTGATCAAGGAAATAAGCATCAGCTCTTTTTTTGGATGACAAAGATACCGTTTAATACGTTGTTGGTGGAATTTCCCCAAACAAGGGTGCAGTATGTTAAATAGGAAAGAACAAGAGTATGATAGTCAATAAAACTTATTTGTCCTTTCTTCATAATGTCCACCAGAATCACCCCTTTTATGTCCCAGAAGATGGTGGCCATAACTAGGGATATGCCGATAGTATCGGTATCAGTAGTATCAGCCTTTTTTTGGGTATTGGTATCGGCAAGGTGAAAATATGGCTGATACTCTGATACTTTTCTACTTTATTTATTATGTGATTCAGGACAAAGTTATGTTTAATGACAGTAATTGATTAACACAGATGATATTATTATATTATCGTATTAATATCATTAATTATTATAGTGCTCCTACATTAACAGTACTCCTACCCTAACACCCGCTTTCCCAATCCATACCATAATCCTGCAAATATCACTCTTATTTTACCTTCAACTGAAAAAGACAAGAGTTCTATGTAGCACGCAAATTTGGTCCTTATACCATAATAAATAAGGTTCATTTTAGCCTGCCAAACTTGGTCTCAAGTGCCTCTGTAACTCGCATGAAGCAAAGTTCCGACGGTCATTTCATAGACCATTATTGAAATTTTGGCCAATTTATGTTTCAAACCAGTATAATACAGTATTATTATACAGGGTGTACATAAAGTCAGGATCTATTTTTGTGAAGCATTTGGAAATTATATGGAATTCAATCATAAAATGATAAAGTGGTAACATTTATTAAATAATTAAGAGTAGGATTCGACGTGATGCCCATCAGTACTGTCGTCTATCAACATGATGGTGCTCCTTGTCACTATGCCAAAATTGTTCAGGATTATCTAAATGGACATTTTCCAAATCGCTGGATCGGACGCGGAAGCAACAGACCTTGGCCAGCGAGATCACCAGATTTAACCCCTTTAGATTTCTTTGCATGGGGCTTTATCAAATCGCACGTCTATCAGATGAAGATTACGAGTCTTGAAAATGTACGTACATGTATACGAACTGCTGCAGATAACATAACCCTGCAAATGCTCCAGAATGTGTTTAGAAATGCTGCGGAATGATTTGAGCTGTGCAGGGATACTGATGGGCATCACGTTGAATCCTACTCTTAATTATTTAATAAATGTTACCACTTTATCATTTTATGATTGAATTCCATATAATTTCCAAGTGCTTCACAAAAATAGATCGACTTTATGTACACCCTGTATATAAAACAGCTTCTTATGAGATAAATATGGTAAATAATGATGAACATAGTCAGCTGAAAATGATGCCGCACCGTGAATTCCCAACAATTATAGATTAGCGAATTAAAATGAGAAGTGTTTAACCAATGGTGTCCGTGTCACCTATCAGGCTATATCAAATCTAAAAATTGCAATGTTTGCATGTGTAGTATTTATAATTTCCTATAATAATATGGGCATATTAAAATATTGGTTTTATAACTTTTATTACTTTGTGTGCTTACGTATTCTTTCATAGAGCTATGATACAATAAACTACACTGCTAAATTGACCAATGCCCACTAGTGGGGTTTTGGGGAGTGGGAGGAGTGTTATGCGATGGGAAAGTGGAGCTGTCTCACACTGCGTGTTAGTTTGACTGCACCAGCCACAGAGTGCAGTTGTATTATTTGTTGCTGTCACCCATCATCTTATGGCGCAGTGACAAATGTGCCGAGTGCTGAGGCTGATAAATTTGCATTCTGCTTTATCATAGCTTCTACTAGTCAAAGAAGTACATCCTCTCTCGTCTGGAAGTATTTCAACATAGATGAAAATGACAAGTCTAAAGTAGTCTGCAAAGAATGCAAGAAATTATTGTCACATGGAGGAAAAGGGGAGAAATCTTTTAATACAACAAATCTTAAAAAAAACCTGCAAAGCAAGCACAAGGAGAAGAATTAAATAAAGAAGTTTAAGTTAAAGAAGAAGAAGAGGAGGCTACGGAACAAGAGGAAACTGGAGGGATATTTCAACAAACCTGCCAAAAAGAATACTGGCGCATCAACATCAACAAGTTCTACAAATGAAATTCAAATAACTCTGGATGAAACTTATGTTCAGAAACAAATTTGGGACATCAACAATCCCCAGTTGTAAACCATTCACAAAGCCATTGGAGAAATGATTGCTGCTGACTGCCAACCATACTCTATTGTTGAAGATGTTGGATTTGAAAGACTAATGAAGAAGCTAAAACCTAATTATGAGTTGCTGGGAAGAAAGTATTTCTCTACAAAAATTGTTCCTGATATTCATACAAAAGTACTGTATAAGGTCAAGACTGCATTGGAAGAAGCAGAGAATATCAGTTTTACTACTGACATTTGGACAAGCAGCTCAAATACAGCTTTTATTAGCCTAACATCACATTGTATTGACATCAATTTTGAGTGAAAAACTGTTGTACCTGTTGCACCTTTTCCAGGATCCCATATTGCTTCAAACATTGCTGAGGTGATCTAAAGTGTTGTTCAGGAATTTAAAATACCATCCTACAAGATTCACGTTTTTGTACGGGATAATGGAGCTAATATTGTCTGAGGTATTCAAGACACAGGCTATGCTAGTCTCTCGTGGTTCATGACAGTATTTTCTAACAATGAATAGTTAAGGATATGATCGCAAGTTGCAAGCAAATAGTTGGACATTTCAGCCATTCAGCACTTGCATACAACAAACTAGCTGCGCTACAGAAACAGCATGTCTTGCCCAAACACAAACTGATACAAGATGTTCCAACTCGGTGGAACAGCACCTATTTCATGATTGAATGTATGTTTGAGCAAAAAACTGCAATTGCCAACTAGGGCTGTGCCGGATACCACTATCCGGCAGGATATCCGGATAACAGCTATTATCCGGTATCCTGTATCCGGCCGGATAGATGTCAGTATCTGGCCGGATAGCCGGATATTTATGATAGTCTTTTTTGTAATGGGAATACCATCTGGGCCCGCCCCTTTCCAATCTTAGCTTGCATAGCCTTTAGCGAGCAAAAGTTGAATATAGTTGTACAAAAATCTAAAATTAAAATAATTGATAAATAAGCATGTACCACTACTAGTATGTAACTATATTAACACTGCTAAAAAGGCAAAATGTTTGGTCCAGCTAAAAGTGTGATGCATAGCTAAGGTCCCAGCTTCCCTTACTTTTTAATTTTTATTTTTATTTTTTATTTTTATATATATTGCAAATTACAATATGAAAAAATATGAATTAGCGAAACCTTTTATTAAGATTTGAGATATAAAAATAAAACATATAGCCTAATCAAATATACCAGTAAGGTAAGTGAAATTATTAAAATAGCAAAACCTTAAAAAGTAAAAACTCACATTAAACAATAAAAATTAATACTATGTTCAAGACACTAGATTCACAAGTTTAAATCAAATTTTCGTCCATTGTGATGGATAAAAAGAAGCATCTCCCCTCGCTTTGGTAGCAAAGTACTTCTTTTTTCTTCAAAAATATTTCCATATTCGGAAAACATTCTTTCTGAGAAAACTGAAGATGCTTGTGTCACTAGCCATTTTAGAGCAATTTCCTTGAGAGATGGAAAGGATTCTTCATTTTTCCAAATTTCAAGTGGAGATAGTCGTCTGTCTGATATGGTTTTTTTTGCATATTGCTCAATTTCCTCTGCTATTTCTGCGAATGAAGCCATCTTACGGCTTTTTTTAAACTTTTTCTCACCAGGTATCTTTTCTGAATTTTCTTGTGTTAGTTCCCTGAAACAAGCAGAGAGTGGATCATCATCAAACTTTGCCTTTTTTCTTCCTGTTGAGGAGGAAGAAGAATTAGAATCGTCGCTGCTGTGAGCCTGTTCTTCAAAATATTTATCTCTAATTTTCTCTAGGTTGTTTATTTCATTTATTTCTTCAATTAACCATGTCTTAATATTTTCCTTTTGTTGATCTTTGAAAAACAAAAATTTAAGTCGTGGATCAATGACAGTTGCTAGAGCATACTTCCGATTTGTTAAGACATTTAGACACTTTCTTTTTTCATTGCTTTCATTGGCAAAAAATCGTGACCGCAATGACTTCAACAGTTCATCTTTTGTAGTTTGGACTCCTTGATCATCCTGGCCAATTTTTGAAAGAAACCTTTCAAGCGCGCACATGTTTGGGATAACAGTAGAGAGTAAACTATATTCTGTACTCATTTCTTGGGTGAGTTTAAAAAATGGCTGTAAAAGCTTTAAAAGATTTTCAATCAAGTACCACTCATTAGATGAAATAACAAGTAATTCACTATGATCAGCAAGGTATATTTGAACTGATTTTTTCAACTTAACCATACGTTCTAGCATCAAATAAGATGAGTTCCAGCACGTTAAAACATCTTGTACCAATAGAAGAGGAACATGACCCTGTTGTGTTTGGAGAGCTTTAAATTCAGAAGTAGCCAGTGGGGAGTGGTTAAAATGTGTCACTAAACGTCGACACTTTGCCAAAAGATCTTTTATAGATCATTGAGCCATTAATGCATCATTCACCACTAGCTGTAGCAAATGAATTGAACAGTGAACAGAAGGTATTTCCGCAAGGTCACATCCCAAAGCTATGTTAGAAGCTCCATCTCTGACCAATATATTACGCCTTGATCTGTCAATATTCCATGATTGCCACATAGATTGCAATTTGTCTGCTATATTAATTCCTGTATGCGATCCTGAAAAATGAGCTGAATGCAATACTGCATTACAATGAGTGTAGTCATTCATGATCCAATGACCTGACAAGGAAATGAATGATTCATTTGAAGAAGAGCAGGTCCAAATATCGGAAGTGAAGCTAATGTATTTCCCTTCTTTCAATTTATTCATAACAATTTCTTTGAGTTCTTCATAGATTTTGGGTATGACTTTTTCTGAAAAATATGTTCGATTTGGTAGCAAATACCTTGGCTGTACGTGGGCCATCAGTCCTATAAAGCCATCTTGTTCAACTAAACTAAAAGGATGGTTGTCCAGTGCCATCATTAATCCTATCTTTTTATGTAAAGCTTGAGCTTTTGAGTCATTTATATCCCATAATTTCTTAAAGGAAAAACTTTCTTCTAACGTGAGTTGCTTTTCCATGGCAACTAATTTTTTCTCCTTCGGAGCCATTGAGGTGGTCGCTATAGGTTGATTTTGATTTTCAGATGATTTGTTAAGTTGAGACACTTCTTTATATTCTTTTGAATGCAGCATCTTTGCATGATTGTGCAAAGGTTTTGTGCTATAGCACCTAGCACCCAATTTCTCTGATCCCCTTTTAATCTGTTTGGAACATAGGGAGCAAATAGCTATCGTTGGATTAGTCTCATGTATTGTAAATATTTTCCAAATAAAACTAGCCATTTTAGGGGGTAAATAATGTTAAAATATTGCTGTAAGCCTATAACTAATACTAACTAGCTATATAGCTATATGATTTAGGCAATGAAACAATCCTGAAAAGGATAAAATATAGGTAATTAGTAAAGTTATTGAAAGATAGCTATAATTTACATCAAATAGTGATTAAAATT
The DNA here is from genome assembly GCA_023014485.1 of Bathynomus jamesi. NCBI lineage: Eukaryota > Metazoa > Arthropoda > Malacostraca > Isopoda > Cirolanidae > Bathynomus > Bathynomus jamesi. The sequence continues at coordinate 105,297 of JAJOZX010002635.1, read as the reverse complement.
TGATAGTATAGTCAATTAGTCAAGTAATAGCTAAATAATAATATATAAAAAATTATGAATTATTTGAATGATATTATCCGGTATCCGGCCGGATATTTTTTTTTATTATCCGGCTATCCGGTATCCGGCCGGATAGTAAAAAATACTATCCGGCACACCCCTATTGCCAACTACTGCCTTGATACTCCCAACCTCCCTGTATTTGATGCCAACAAGTGGACTTTGATTGGGAAATTTAGTACACTGCTGAAAATATTTCACAAAATTACTGTTTGGTTGAGTGAAAGGTCTGCTACTATCTCAGAAATAATACCTCAATTAAAGTTTCTACAAGTCTTCATAGCAAAAGCATCAACTGACATCAGATTCTTTGGACTTGGAAGTACTCTTTCAGCTATTAACGCATCAATGAAGAGTCGCTTTGAACACTATCTGGATGATTACAATCCAATACTAGCCACATACCTAGACCCCAGATATAAGACTTCCTTGTTGCAAAATAAATCTAGTGAAGATTCCAAAATGCAAGAAAGCAACCTGGAGAGAGCAATGATAGATAGTGTCAAGAAAAGGAGCGAAGCTGTTCAAGAGGAAGAAAGTGGACATACAAGTACTACAAGTGAAGAAGATATGCAAGGAAATAAGCATCAGCTCTTTTTTGGATGACAAAGATACCATTTAATGTGTTGTTGGTGGAATTTCCCCAAACAAGGGTACAGTATGTTATATAGGGAAGAACAAGAGTATGATAGTCAATGAAACTTATTTGTCCTTTCTTCATAATGTCCACCAGAATCACCCCTTTTATGTCCCAGAAGATGGTGGCCATAACCAGGGATGTGCCGATAGTATTGATCTTTTTTTTGAGTATTGGTTCAAGAGGACCGTGATGATAGTGAGGGAAGTGGAACAAAAAAAATTGACTCCAGGAAGTTCATCTAAGAATAAGAAGCACTGCACAACATCATTTCTGATTAAAGATGACATGAACAAGTATTAAATGTTGAAATTACAATCATGGGATGGAGACCCTTTAAAGTGGTGGAAACATAATGCAGTTACGCGCTCAACATTAAGCCGTCTTGCAAATAAGTACAGGTCTGTCTTCTCCCCCTTCATCAATTGAAAGTGAGAGATTGTTTAGCACTGGGGGCAATATTTACACTCCACATAGGAATCATCTAAGTGAAGAAAGAGGCGAAATGTTAATGTTCCTTCACTACAACTTACGAATTTTCGATTTTGAATATTAAGAATATATTTAATGTTTAATTATCCATATGTTTCTAATTTCTATTAATCTTAATAATAATTATTTACTGGAAAATTAGAATTTTTTTTTTTTTTTTTTTTTTATCTTCGTATCTTATAATGGAATTTTTCATTTTATAATTTGTTCAAAATTTTAGTTTTTTCTAATTTCTATTAATCTTATTATTTACTGGAAATTTTAGTTTTTAGTTTTATATACCTTACAATGGAATTTTTCATTTTGCAATTTGTTCAAAATTTTAGTTTTTTTGTGATTAAAGGAAGAAAAAGTTATCTTTTGTTTTATTTATTATTCACACAATGCAGATTAACAAGTCAACTTAGTCAAGAAATATTGTTATTCCCAAGGGTATGCTTGGTAGTTGAGGTCATGGAAACTGTCCTCAGCTCAGCATTGTACTGGAAGTTGTGCTCCTGGGGTCCTGACTCTTGAGCTAAACAAACAGGTGGATACTGGATAAAAGTTCATAAAACTATATTCTACAGGGTGTCCCATAAGTCTGGCATCATAGGAGAAATTCATATTTTTCTCTTTCTACAGGCCATAATGTCTGTGAGCAAGGAAGAACAAATCCAGGTAATTCTACTCATAGGAAATCGGAGTCAAAGAGAGGCTGCTGCTGAATTTAACAGACTGTGAGCCAATAACACAGAGTTGTGTTAGCAGACTTTAAGGAAACAGGATCCATAGAAGATAAACCACACACTAGACCTTCAAGGAGGTCCACTGACGATGATACAGTGACTGCTATCCTGGCTCATTTTAACAGAAGTCCCAATAAGTCTCTTCAGCGATTGTCTGCCGAGACAGGAGTGTTGAAAAGTTGCATCCATCGCATTCTTCAGGCTCACAAATGGCATCCATATAAACTTCAGATCCTACAGAAATTAAGCGAAGATGATCCCGACTGGCAGATGGAATTTTGTGAATGGCTACAGAACAATATGCTCAGGATGCCAATTTCCCATCCACCATTCTGTTCAGTGACGAGGCTGTTTTTTATGGAAATGGTGAGGTAAATCGACAGAACACCCGCTACTGGTTTCAAAACAACCCTCACTGGTATACCTCTTCAAAGGAACAAGGTGCATCTTGGGTGATGGTATAGTGTGGCATTTGGAAGGATCACATCATAGGCCCCCTCTTTTTCAATGAACATGTCACTGGAGGCACCTACCTATGTATGCTCAAGGAAGAAGCATTTCCCAGTGTCTTGAATGAAGAAGGAAATTTTCCAACATGGTTCCAGCAAGATGGCGCTCCTGCACATTACAGCACCCAAGTAAGGGAATACCTGTACCAACAATTCCCTGGTCATTGGATAGGACATTGAGGGCCTGTGGAATGGCCAGCTAGAAGCCCGGATCTTATGCCACTAGATTTTTATCTCTTGGGGCCACTTGAAAATGCTGGTATACACAGAGAAAATGAGGAGTGTTGAACATTTGTGGCAGCGCATTATTGGGGCATGTAACACCATTACTCTTGACATCATTCACTGTGTGCTTGCTGACTGGGTATCACATCTGAATTTGTGTATTGAAAACAATGGTGGACATATTGAGCACGTTCTGTAAATAAAAGCTTGTTTTGCCTTTTTTCATTATTTTTCCTATGATGCCAGACTTATGGGATACCCTGTATTTCAGTTTTGACAGTATGACTGTGTTTGAATTTTTTTGAACTGTTAATTTCATCCAATAACAGTTGTCTCCAACTGGCCCCTATTTCTAATATTAAAATAAAAGTAACTTTATTTTTTTTTTTATAATTTAACAGGTTAAGCATTAATCAAAAAGTATCGGTATCGGCAAAGTATTGGCCATTTGTTAGTATCGGAGTGTCGGTATCGGCCAACATCTTGGTATTGGCACATCTCTAGCCATAACCTTTCCTGCAGAGGGAGCCATTTTGAACATTTTCTTGCATAGGGAGTCTGCGTGATGCCACTCCATGGATTGTCGTTTTGTTTCAGGTTCAAAGTGGTGTACCTAAATCTCATCCCTAGTCACAATTTGTGAAAGGAAGTCATCCCCTTCTGTCTCGTATCGAGCCAATGACTCAGAAATAATTTATTTTCTTTGAGCTTTGTGATCTTCAGTCAGTTCAGAACACACATTTGAGTATCCCAGTTGCTGAATTATTGTATTCACACTTCCTTCACTAATTACTAGCTCCAGTGATAGCTCCTTGTATGTGATGCACCAATTTGATCAAATGATGCTGTTAGCACATTGCAGTGTGACCTGTGAGATGTCACAGCCAATGTTGGGCAACTGCTGCATGGCTCATCATCGAGGCTGGCTCTCCCCCTCTCTGATGGACTCACATGTTTAGACCAGCATCCAACTGTACTTTGAATCAACAACAGCATCTCCGTAAATATTTTGTAGATGTTTGTGAATATTTCCAACTGTTCCCTTCTCTGTGGTTAAGAACTCGATAACAGCTCTCTGTTTATGACGCACATCACTGTCAGATGCCATTTTCGAAACTGCATTAACCATAACCATCAGTTTTATACAAGGAGGGGAGGTTCAAACTGGAAAAATTCAGTTATGTGAAGCGCAGAAAGTTAAAACTTAGGTGCCTAGTGTGTATATATATAATTTAGTGTGGACCAAAATGGGGGGTAAATTATAAAGTTGAAGAAATCCTTGTTCCATATTAATGCCCTTGTTCCATATTAATGCCCTTGTTCCTTTGGACCAGATAGACATGTCAGCAAAATTTTGGTCAAATATGAGAATATTTAGGGGTCCAGAGATTTAATGACTTATAAAAATTTTCCAATGAATAGGCGCGCTTAGAACATCATTGATCAACTCAACTCTTGAGTTGCAACTTATGAAAAAATTTCTTCTTATTTAAGAAATTTTTGGTGTTAATAGAGTACAAAAACAATCTTAGATCATTATTTCAGAGAAAATTATTAATAAGGAAAACAAAAATTTTGGATAAAATATATTATCCTTAATTGGTCAACTCTAAATTAAAGGCTTTGCCTAATTGGCTTGAACCTTTTAGTTATCCTTTTTATCTCCTAATTTAACTGGTTTATTTTACTATTTCAGAAATTTAATTTTTTAAACTAAAAATGGCTACTCGTTCTAAAACTAAAGTTTGGCTCATTGGCCATTTAAATAAAGATATACTTTGTTGCCGCTTACCTACAAAACTGCAAGTTTTGCAAACATATTTCTTCCATCAAAAAGAGGAAAAATTGGGATGAAGATCCATTAATCTTTGCTTAGATGAAGTGATGACCTACTGGGAGAAAGCCAGGATTCCCACAATGCGTAGAGACAGTGCCATCCGAAAGATTGACTCTTTAATAAGCTGTTATGATAAATTGATGAAAAACAGAAAAAGGCACAACAGCATCCAATACCGGAATCCATGCTGGAGCTTGCACTAAAATTGAACAAGAACTTGGAAAAGAGCTTTTATATTTAGCCTGCAGACACCATATTTATGAGATTGTCCTATCTCAAGTCTTCCGGACTTCTATGGGCCATTCCTCTGAACCTGATATTCCAATCTTCAAAAGATTCAAAACTCAATGGGATTTTATGGATCATTCTCAAATCACAACTGCTGTTGATTCCCAAAGCTGCAGAATAATTGAAAGAGTTCAAGATTTAAAAAATCAAACAGTCTTAATCATGAAGGAGGCACTCAACTCTAAACAGCCAAGAGATGATTATAAAGAATTTTTTCAACTTGTTCTCTTGTTTTTTGGAGAAGAAAGCATTTCTAATACTCCCTTGAAGAGACCTGGAGCGTACCATCATGCAAGATGGATGGCAAAAGGAATTTATGCATTTAAGCTTTTTCTTCTCCAAAATCAATTTAAGATGACTAAAAAAGAACTTGATGCAATAACAGAAATTTGTTTATTTGTTGCATTGGTATACGCAAAATCTTGGGCAAAAGCTTCTCAACCAGAGGAAGCCCCAAATGTTGATCTTAAATTTTTGCAAGATCTTGCAATAATGGAGGAAAATTCTTTGATATCAAGTGTTATCAAGCAAGCCCAAAATGCCATTAAACGACATCTGTGGTACCTCTCAGAAACACTTGTTGGATTAAGCTTCTTTGACAAAAGCATATCCCTTGAAGAAAAGGAGCAAATGCGAAATAATATCAAAATGCCTCCAAGAAATAAGGGACTGAAACGTTTAGAAGCAAAGGTAACCCTAGCTTCTTTTAAAGAAAAAAGGATTTCTGATTTTGTTACTTCAAGGACTAAATCTCTTTTTGATGCTCTACATCTCAATTCTCTCTTCACTGAAAATTCTGCATCAACATGGGGAATAGATCCTGAGTACCAAAGAGGCTGTGCTAGAGTTCGTGCCCTTAGAGTGACAAATGACACAGCTGAGCGGGGTGTTGCATTGATTGAAAAATTTAATCAAGCAGTGACAACTAAAGAAGAGGACAAACAATACCTGCTCAAAACAGTTTTCAAGAATCGTAAAGAATTTCCAACAAAAAATAAAGCAGAACTTATGAAAATGAGGAAAAACTAATTTTTTCAGCATTAAAAGGAAAAGTGCAATTTTCTCGGGACCCCTAAAACTTGATGTAGAGGTTTCAAATTTTGTAATTTGATTAAGGTAAGCAAAAGGAATAACATTACTCATGTGGAACAAAGATTTTTAAACCTTCATTTTTTTGGTCCACACTAATATATATATATATATATATATATTTTTTTTAAGTTCGGGAAGAACCGATTCGCCTCTATTTAAAAGGGCATATATCGGCGGAAAAACAAAGAAAAAGTGAGAGGAAAGACAGAGGAAAAAGAAAGGGTGGAGGGGACAGTCGAAGTGGAAAAAGACCAAGGATGACAATGACTGCAGGGTCGAGCCCCATCATCCTTGGGTGCTAGGGCCGGGAGGGCGCACGTGAAACCTCCAGGAACAAGCACGTACAAACGAGCACAAAGAGCACGAACTTAGAACCCCCTTGCGGGGATATATATATACTGTATATATATTAGGGTGGTCCACAACAGCGTTTTTTGGAATTTTAAATTCGGTCACATCTGCCCTTATTCTATTCCCCCACAAGAATAAACGTGCCAATTATCTTTGCTCCAGGACCTTTTTATGCACTTGCTTTAGGTCTTCTTGAGACCAGTTTTAGTCAGCTCTTTGAATTCCTTGCGGTGCTGAGTGACTGCGTGGAGAAGATACTGCTTTTGCACTTCATCCTTCGTGATTGTGCTGTTGAAAGCCTTAATGAGCGCAACTCCTCTTTCTGCGCAATTGTTAACCATGGCCATCTTCTCTACACGTTCCTTCATTCCTTGGTAAGCTGGATCTGTTTTTCAATCATTTGGTGTCTTGGACAAGAATGATTGCACCTGTTCACTTCCGTGCTGCATGACGAGGTTGAAGAAGATTGCTGAACGTTTGATGGCATAGAATTCCAAGGGATTCTCGAGGAGAACATTTTTCCGTCCATGTGCTTGAGTCCTTTTCTTTTTTTGGGAACAGCTACCATGTTGTGAGCAATCCTCTCCTTTGTGGATGTGTGAACTCGAGGATCAAAGAGTGCCAAGGGGATTAAGTGCTCAGAAATGAACCACAAATGGTGCTTCATCGCGGCATTTGGCGCAAGAAAGTGAGGTCATTCAATGGAGCCATGTATGCAACACTGGCCTCGTTCCAGTAGCGGCCGTAAAGGAGCGTGATAAACAGGCTTAGTTTTTCGATGTTCCGTTTCTCAGTCTGAAGCAATGTGAATTGATCTCTGAATAGGAACACCTTGAGCATGTAAATGGCCTTGGCCATCCATCGCGCATGGTGCATGGCTCCAGGGCTTCGATTTCTCACAGGACCATCAAGCTTCCCTCCCAAGAAAAGGAGGCAGAGAAGCATCAGTTCATCATAGTTGTCCTGCTGGCTCTTCTTCTTGACAGCCTCCTTGTAGTATTTCCTTCCTCTGCTTTGCTGTTAAAATGAACAGGCTGTCGGGTGCACTCTCAAACTTGCTGCGATCAATGAAAACCCAGTGCTGCTTGAAGCACTTGAATAGGCCAATTTCAGGTCCACTGGATGTTCCGAAACAAGCACTGAAGGCTGCAGCAAGGACGACTTCTACCACGTGGTGTTGGCAAGCGATCCACACCAGATCAATACCCAACTCCTTTTCAATGAGAGTACAAGCTCCAGCATGAAGTCCCATGTTGGACACAGTTGTATCAAAAACAAGACCTCAAACGTTGCCCCTCAAAGACTGGTTGTCCACAAGCTTCAGGCACGCCTGAGCCTGAGATGCTCCAGTTGCAGCAGCTACCATTGGAACTCCAAGGAGTTTCTCTTCCCCATTACCGGTTACAAGCACAGCCACACGGTCCACCACCTCTAACCCATGGGAGATATCTGTAAGCAGCTTAATATCCCAGTGCAAGAGAAGGGGCTCATGGGTCTTGAAAGTGGCCTGATCTTTGCGGCACACCGCTTCACGTGTACATTGTCTTGCGCGATGAATGGTGCTGTCAGATTGATACTTTGTCCAAGTTGTGCCCCCAGTGATTTAATAGTTGCTGTGACCACTGCCATTCCTTTCCTGTCACTGATGTTGTGGCGATCCAAGGCTAAGGAAATGTCAGGCATGATCACAGACTTCAATCACTTAGGAGTGGAACGTTTTCGTGCTGACTCCTTAAAAACTACGGTATCTGAATCTGATGATTCAGATGTGCTTGAACTAGAAGCCTCCAGTTCTCCCTGGGACCATCTCGCATCCGCCTCGCGCTTGGCCTTCTCCTCTCGGTTCATCTCCACCTCACACCGAATCCTCTTCCTCGTTTGTTGGTCAGCCATTTTCTTGTCAATCGGGCCAAAACTGGAGGAAGTGGGATTATTGAGCTGAGCAACAAGGAATTTCTTGTCCTCCTAATTCATCATGGTCTCGAGGGCATCATGACGTGAAAGATCAAACACATCGTCAAGGTCTCGGCGAAATATGTCCTCCTTCATTCTGTAGGATGGGAAATTCTTTGTGCGGTTCTTCTTCAGCCCCTTGTATTGCTCGTACAGTTTCAGGAGCTTCTTCTCAGCGTATCTGGTATCCGTCATTGGAATGTTTGCTTTTGTCCAAAATGGGATCAAAGCCTCAATGGTCATCACCGCACTGTTATATTATGTCTTCCTCTCCTCCAGATGGTGGAACATGAATTTCTGGAGGACTTGAAGCTTGGTAGGGAGTCCTGCCCTAGTTAACTTCTCCTCCGCCTTCCCTAGTAACCACACCTCACTGCTAGACCATGTTTTTGATTGCTTCGGCAGCATTTCTACACATTCCTACAAAAGAAGAAGCCAAATTTAGTCATACTATAGTAATCAGTCATTAGTGAGACACGTCATGCATGATTGAGCGACCTCTTAATGACACCGTAGACCAGTGGTTCCCAAACTTTACTAACTGTCGGAACCCTTACAGACTTGTTTTTATTTCGCGGAACCCCAACTCTATATATATATATATATATATATATATATATATATATATATATATATATATATATATTAGACTTAGAGCTGTAAAATATTTATTGAGCAATAAAACCTTACATACCTTACTGGCGTACCTTAATATGATTTATGGGCTTGTTTAGTGCAGTAGAGTTGTTGGAAATTTGGTTTGATGTTGGTCAGTTGTAGGCGCATATTCGCTGCTGCATCCACCTTATTACGATACTTATTTTTGGTCGCTAATATCGAGAAAATCCAGCCTCACACATATAAGTTGATACAAAGGGGAAGAGATTCTTCAATGCTCATTTTGTAAGATCGGGATCTTTATTTAAAAGCTTTATCCAGAAAGACAACAAAGAATCCTTATCAAAAGTTGTTTTGAGTGTGAGATCAGTTGAAATATGAATTAGCTGTTCTTTTTAATTTATTGGAAGATTTTGTTGTTTCAAAATATTCGAATCAATAAATGGGTTGCGCAGCCAAGTGAGTCGATCCTGCGACATAATCCCACGATGGTGCCATTTCAAATCAGAATAAGAATATAAAATATTATTTAACAAAAAGCCACAAGGTAAAATTATGTATAAATATTAGGACCTTAATTAGACCTTAATATTAAGACCTCATTAGACTGATTAGAAAACGTGTCACGGAACCCTTGTTAAGCCTCTGTGGAACCCCAGGGTTCCGCGGAACACAGTTTGGGAACCACTGCCATAGACCAACCATACTTCACACAGTTATTCACACTAAGTGTAGGAACAAAAGCAACAATGACCCAAAAGTGAAATCTCAGATGCTAAATTTTCCCTATGCTCGTGAACCACCCTAATATATATCTACTATAATATAAAAGAGAGCTGTGTATATCTACTATAATATAAAAGAGAGCTGTGTGTGTGTGTGTGTGTGTGTGTGTTGTGTGTGTGTGTGTGTGTGTTCCAGCCATAGCTCCAAAATGAAAGCAGTTACAAACATAAAACTTCACACGCATATTGATTAGGTCCGGAGGTTGTGCACCTGGGTGTTGAATGCCCGGTTAGGTCAACTGTACGCCCTTGATGATTGGTTAGGTTAGGTTAGGTTAGGAACGAAAATATCACAACCCAACCAACCAACCAACCAACCCACCCTCCCTTCAATTAACCAACCCTTCAATTAACCCAACCCAATCCAACCCTTCAATTAACCAACCCTTCAATTAACCCAACCCAACCCAACCCTTCAATTAACCAACCCTTCAATTAACCCAACCCAACCCAACCCTTCAATTAACCCAACCCAACCCAACCCTTCAATTAACCCAACCCAACCCTTCAATTAACCCAACCCAACCCAACCCTTCAATTAACCCAACCCAACCCTTCAATTAACCAACCCTTCAATTAACCCAACCCAACCCTTCAATTAACCAACCCTTCAATTAACCCAACCCAACCCAACCCTTCAATTAACCAACCCTTCAATTAACCCAACCCAACCCAACCCTTCAATTAACCAACCCTTCAATTAACCAACCCTTCAATTAACCAACCCTTCAATTAACCAACCCTTCAATTAACCAACCCTTCAATTAACCAACCCTTCAATTAACCAACCCTTCAATTAACCAACCCTTCAATTAACCCAACCCAACCCAACCCAACCCTTCAATTAACCAACCCTTCAATTAACCCAACCCAACCCAACCCTTCAATTAACCAACCCTTCAATTAACCAACCCTTCAATTAACCAACCCTTCAATTAACCAACCCTTCAATTAACCAACCCTTCAATTAACCAACCCTTCAATTAACCAACCCTTCAATTAACCAACCCTTCAATTAACCAACCCTTCAATTAACCAACCCTTCAATTAACCAACCCTTCAATTAACCAACCCTTCAATTAACCAACCCTTCAATTAACCAACCCTTCAATTAACCAACCCTTCAATTAACCAACCCTTCAATTAACCAACCCTTCAATTAACCAACCCAACCCAACCCTTCAATTAACCAACCCAACCCAACCCTTCAATTAACCCAACCCAACCCAACCCTTCAATTAACCCAACCCTTCAATTAACCCAACCCAACCCAACCCTTCAATTAACCAACCCTTCAATTAACCCAACCCAACCCAACCCTTCAATTAACCAACCCTTCAATTAACCCAACCCAACCCAACCCTTCAATTAACCAACCCTTCAATTAACCCAACCCAACCCAACCCTTCAATTAACCAACCCTTCAATTAACCCAACCCAACCCAACCCTTCAATTAACCCAACCCAACCCAACCCTTCAATTAACCCAACCCAACCCAACCCTTCAATTAACCCAACCCAATAACAGCCTTTGAACTACAAAAAATATTCCGGCCCTCTACTTGGATATGTTTTACTACCCGCACGTAGGGCGGGTCTTTAGCTAACAGTCAGTGAAGCGATGGGTACTGTACTAGTGTATATATATACACAATATATATATATACAAAGGTGGGCAGGACTGAGTTCCAAAAGGACCGAACTCCAGGAACTTGGTCCTTTTTAAGGACCGTGAGCAGGAAAGTCAGTCCTTTTCTCAATGAGGAGCGACGGTCCATTTTTAAGCAATTCCGGATGGTCCGGTTTGGACAGTCTTTTTTAGTGATTTTAGTGTGTGTAGTGATTATTTGAAGTTCTAAAGAAGATGGATCGTTTCCTCCAGAAGACTCAGAAAGAGACTGAGACTGAACTGAAACTTGTTTCAACACCTGGAGGAGATGAAGAATCTACTGATGTTAGTGCTTCAACTTCAAGTCAAGCAACTGGAGCTCCTAGCGGAAGAACTGAACCCGGCAATCCCTGGCCATACCTGGACAAATACTTTGAATACCTGGGCCCCAAGGGTGAGCAGAACCTGGAGTACAAGTGCTTGCTGTGCCTGCCGAACAAGAACATCCTCTCGACAAGCAACAAGAGCCAAAACAACCTCAAGCGACATGTCTCCAGGCGCCACCCTCACATCCAGAACCAGTTTGACCAGTGCATCAAGGATGGGGTGGAGCTCCAGAAAAAGAAGCAGTGGTGAGGAGACCCTCAGGAGCACCCCGACGACAAGAGGCAGAGGACCATGGTTCAGCCGACTATACAGGAGGCCTCCTGGCAGCTGCACTACACCCCAAGTTCAAATTGGGCTGGGTGAGGCTGGTGGAGGACGATGTCATGTATGACATCGAGGAGATCAAGGCCAAGGTGAAGAAGCAGATGTCTATGGTGGAGAGGATTCTGGCAAGAGCGGACTCAGGCAAGGACACCAGCAGCAGCGAGGGTGAGAATGACCAGGAGAATGATGACTTCTTTGAGGCTCTCTACGAGGGTGGGGAGAAGACGAAGGAGACTGGGACCAAGTTGGTGGAGACATTTCTCAGCGAGAGGCCTGTGAAATGCTTCATCTTCAACAAGGACTCGTTTCCCAGCCCGGTGTTGAAGGACTTGTTCATCAAGTTTAACACGCCTATCCCATCCAGTGCTGCCGTGGAGAGGCTCTTCTCTTTGGGGAAGGATGTCCTCAAGCCGAAAAGGTCAGGGCTCAGTGACAGCCATTTTGAAATGCGTCTTCTTGAAGGGAAACTCAAGCATTTAACTTAACTTTTTTTCATCATTTATGTATTGTATTAATTATAATTTACGTTAATAAAATTAAAGATTTCCAGTGTCTTTAATTTCCTTTTTCATTTTAATCAAATTTTTCACTTATATTATATATAAGGACCGAGGACCGAGTAGTTCCTAGGTCCTATCTTCAGAAAGGACCATGACCAGGACCGTCGGTCCTTTTTGAGGCCCGGGTGCCCACCTTTGTATATATATATATATATATATATATATATATATATATATATATATATTAGGGTTATTCCATGTGAAAGAGGCTTTTTAACCATTTTGAGCATGACTATCACTGATTTCCTTGAGTTTTTTTTTGTATGGAGGGCTATCTGAGATATGGCCAGAAAATAATGTTCAGACCTGGCTGACCCCTGGCACTCATGTTCTGGGGTTGCAAAATATTGGCACTCTGGCCTGAGTGCCATTTTTCAAATGCATGTATCTTGGGAACCAATAAAGATAGAAAAGTGGTTTTGGTGTCAAATTAAAGAGAAAAGAAAGCTCTATCACTTTTATTAAACAAAGAGCATCCTCTAAAATTAAAAAGTTTGAAGATGACCTTGACATTTGACCTTTGACCTTTATAAAAAAAAATGCCCATCTCTGATTTTTAAGTAAAAATTCTTTTTGGATGCCATCCATTGTGGTTAACAACCTCTGAAAGCTTCATAACTGGCCAAGACATAATAAAAAAGTTACATCCATTCCAATGAGACCATTTCTGAAGATTATTTTCTGGCCATATCTCATATAGCCCCTCTATATAAAAAATGTTTTCAAGGAAATCGGTGATAGTCATGCCCAAAATGGTCAAAAAGTGTCTTTCACATGGAATGACCCAAAAATATAATCCATATTTTTTCAGAGCTATTATATATTACTATTATATTATATATTATATTATATTATATACAGGGTGTACATAAAGTCAGGATCTATTTTTGTGAAGCACTTGGAAATTATATGGAATTCAATCATAAAATGATAGTGATAACATTTATTAAATAATTAAGAGTAGGATTCAACGTGATGCCCATCAGTATCCCTGCACAGCTCAAATCGTTCCGCAGCATTACTAAACACATTCTGGAGCATTTGCGGGGTTATGTTATCTGCAGCAGTTTGTATATGTGTACGTAAGTTTTCAAGACTCGTAATCTTCGTCTGATAGACGTGCGATTTGATAAAGCCCCATGCAAAGAAATCTAAAGGGGTTAAATCTGGTGATCTCGCTGGCCAAGGTCTGTTGCTTCTGCGTCCGATCCAGCGATTTGGAAAACGTCCATTTAGATAATCCTGAACAATTTTGGCATAGTGACAAGGAGCACCATCATGTTGATAGACGATGGGGATAGGATTGTTAGTACCGTCGTCTATCAACATGATGGTGCTCCTTGTCACTATGCCAAAATTGTTGAGGATTATCTAAATGAACGTTTTCCAAATCGCTGGATCGGACGCGGAAGCAACAGACCTTGGCCAGCGAGATGACCAGATTTAACCCCTTTAGATTTCTTTGCATGGGGCTTTATCAAATCGCATGTCTATCAGACGAAGATTACGAGTCTTGAAAACTTACGTATACGAACTGCTGCAGATAACATAACCCCGCAAACGCTCCAGAATGTGTTTAGAAATGCTGCGGAACGATTCGAGCTGTGCAGGGATACTGATGGGCGTCACGTCGAATCCTACTCTTAATTATTTAATAAATGTTACCACTTTATCATTTTATGATTGAATTCCATATAATTTCAAAGTGCTTCACAAAAATAGATCCTGACTTTATGTACACCCTGTATATTATATTATATATATATTAGGTTGCATCAAACGCCCTTAGGTTCTTCGATTTTAATGTCTATTCTCTCAAATGTTACACTTGTTGCTAGAAGTGTGTATGCCAAAAATTAATTAAATCGGAAGTGGTCCTGGGTGGCCACCGGTCACTTTTATATTTTCGCGGCAATTTTCGGGGGCCGCACTATGTAAAAATATCTATTTTTTTTATTTACCAACCAGTTGACTACTTACATTGTTTCTTTTAATATAGAGTTGCTAAGGGGTGATTTACATAACATTTGAGAGAATAGACATTAAAATCCAAGAACCTAAGGGCGTTTGATGCACCCTAAAGGGTGATTTACATAAAACATGTACCATAAACGAAACTTCACTTATAGTCTAATAATATCCTTTATTGTCTTTCAGAAACAATGGAAGCTGTAACAATGGAAGCTAAGAAGACCAGATTAGCAAGTGCCATTTTTGGTCTTGGCAATGCTCTTACAGAAGGAGATGGTACATTGACAGGAGTCCGCCTCCCAACTTGCCGGCAGGTTCTTCGATGCGTGATGTGGCACATCCAGAAAGAAATATGTGAAGGCAAACAAACACAGCCACTCAAATGGAAATCTGCCAGCATAGTCCTTATCCAGCTGAAAACATTCTATACTAAAGCAAATATTCCTATGCTTTCAGACCATCAATGCTGCAAACTAATACTTGACCTTCTTAATGACAATAACAAATTGCGTCAAATACCTGTTTCTCGCAGAGAATCTCCAAACACTTTGGCTAAGTTGCAATCCATGAATGAACATCTTGATAAGACCTTTGGTGTATGGACAAAAGATGCAATGACAAACATTAAGAATGAGGAAGATAGAGCATTTTTAGAGTCAATGAAATCTGACATAGTAGCCTCATTTGGTAGTGTTGACAAGAAGAAAGCTGATAAAGATCGTAGAAAAGAAAAACGCATCTTAGCGGAAGCTTCAAGACGAGAACGTCATGAATCATCCAGTGTACAAGAGATGAAAAGTTCTGTATGCTCTGATGATAGTGCCTCTGCAGATAGCTTGGAAGAAACTGAAGAAGAGGCGATTCCAGAGCTTCAAAGGAAGCGTAGTCACCACAGATCAACATATGCAGGTACGTCTGCCTTTATTCCTCATGATATTCTGAAAAGGCCTTCAGTCGTGTCTGTTGCTACTCGATTAAACATAACTCCTGTTCAACAGGCTGTGCTCACTGAAGCTGTAATTCAAGAGGCAGGAGGTGATCCACGTCGTGTGGCCAAGTCGTATTCAACTGCTGATAAGGCTCGACGATCAATAACAAGTGCTATCGCCAAAGATATTCGAGAAAATTGGATCGCCCCAACAGCTGCAACACTTCACTGGGATGGCAAGCAGATGCATACGCTCACAAACAAGAATGGCAAGGAAGAAAGATTGCCAGTGTTGGTTGGGAATGCCACTGATGTAAAGCTACTGGGAGTGGCTAGATATCCTCGTGGAAGTGATATGTCATCAGGTGACATCATTGCCGAGCACACTTACACGTTTCTACATTCATGGAAGTGCAAACAGTCAGTTGTCAACTTATGTTTTGACACAACAGCATCAAACACTGGACACGTTACAGCTGCCTGTTACCATTCAATCAAAACTGGCCGTGCTCTTCTGTGGTTGCATGTCGCCATCATGTTGGAGGTAATCCTGGATCATGTGTTTGACACTCTCAAAATTGAGACATCAAAGTCTCCAGAAGCATCTTTGTTCCAAAGATTCCAGAAGAATTGGGAACGCATATCGCATGCAAAGGATGAAAGTTTAACCAAAATTGACATTTCAATGTACAATGACGATGCACAACAACTGCTTTTATCCTGCAAAAACAAGGTTTTAAGCACAATCCGCACAAGCGCTTCATACTGTAGGGAAGACTACAAGGAAATGGCACAACTCTGCCAGGTAGTCCTCGATGATGATGTCACAAAACAAGGAACACTCCACAGACCTGGGGCCATGCATAAAGCAAGGTGGATGTCAAAGATTCTTTATTCCATCAAAATATGCCTACTTGAAGAGCAAATTTCTGTACTACCTCGAGGAACTGTAACAACACAACATCAACAGGAAAAACTGAAGGAGTTTGTTGTTTTTGTTGTTTATATTTATTGTGATTGGTGGCTCATATGTCAGTCTGCTTCAAATGCCCCATGGTTTGATTTGTGCTTATACAAGACTCTGCTCAACTATAAAGCTGTCAACTCAATCATTTCAGTCAGCGCTGTGAAAGCCTTTGATAGACATTTGTGGTATTTAACCCCAGAACTGGTTGTTTTGTCACTGTTCAGCAATGCAGTACCTCAAAAGGAGCGTTGTGCCCTTGCAGATGTGTTACTGGCCATACAACCAGATGAAATGCCAAGCACTCCAAAACCCGCTACGGTTCTGGATATGGCAAACCGTCATTTCCAAAAATTACAGAAGCGACAACCCTGGCTGATCTTGTGAATGAGGACTCGTGGTTTACAGTGAACCTTCTTCACCTGGATATGACCTTCCTAACAGAGGATGTTGACAATTGGCAGAACAATGACCACTTCAAGGCAGCCAAGTCCATTGTGGATGGGTTAAATGTTGTGAATGACCCTGCGGAGAGAGCAGTAAAGCTCACAACTGATTTTGTCTCAGCTGCAAGAGGAGAAGACCACTTCCAAAATCTTCTTCAAATGGTTGAATGTGACCGCAAAGCGAGGCCAAATTTGCGGAAATGAGCAAAGTTGGAGTAGTGACATTGGCGTTGTGTTTTATACATTTTCAACTTTCAATCAATGTAAGTATAGTAATACCGAATATTTGTATATTAGTATTATAAGTAATACCGAATATTTGCCGAATATTCGGTGCATCACTACTAAATATATAAAAGTGGCTGGTGGCCACCCAGGACCACCTCCGATTTGATTTATTTTTTGCATACATACTTCTACCAACAAGTGTAACATTTGAGGGAATAGACATTAAAATCCAACAACGTTTTGAAAATCATGGGGCGTTTAATGCACCCTAATATATATATTATATCTAATATACTATTTCAGAAATGAAGCCTCAATATATATATATATAATATATATATATATGTTAACCCCCCCTTTTATGGCCCTTTTTCGGTTCGGATTCGATGGGGGGTTCTGGTTACGGGTCCAAGCAACGGATATTTCTTCTGTTACTTTTCTTCTATAATTTTTCTAATTCTTTCTCTGATACTTTATAACTTATCGACTTTACTAAGTTCCTCTGACGATAGCCCAACTCGAGGGGGAAAATAAAAAGTTTCTCTTACTGTAAATTTACTTCTTAAAAATATACAGGTACTGCTCTGAATTTACAGGGGTAGAGGTTCGACCTCTTTCGACCATAGCTCAGGCCGGAATCTAAAAATATTAAGGAGGCAAGGGGCCTCCGCCCCTCCCCGCAGCGAAGCTGCTAACAAGGGGAGTCTCTTAGCAGTTACCAAAGCAGAGTCTCGTAATGAAGTGTCCTTCATTTTACAAATACATGTATAAAATATGCCTGAATGTTGGGGGATGGCAGTTGGAGGTTAAGTTTCCCCCCGTTTTAAACACGATCAGGTGTTTGAAAGATTCCAATAAAGATTTAAAAAAAAAAAAAAAAAAAAAACTAATTTTTTTTTGCCACGTCTTCATTTCTGAGGCGATTTCATTTCATAGTCGTACACAGTACAATTGAAGTACATGACAGTACATTTTTGTTTGGGTTTATTACAATTATGATTTCGATTATGGATTACTTCCCATTCGCTTATGATTGTCCCTTACAATTCTATTAAAGTACATTCTTACATTATATATAAAGTCATTACATTCAATTATAGTTTCATTGAAGTACATTACGTCGTTAACATTCTTACAGTGTTTTTATATATATATATATGGTTAGATTATATGGTTAGATTATATGGTTAGATTATATGGTTAGATTATATGGTTAGATTATATGGTTAGATTATATGGTTAGATTATATGGTCCGATTATATGGTCAGATTATATATGGTTATTATATATATGGTTATTAGTACAACACAAGTACATGAGACATGACAAGATAATTTATATACAACATAATATGTTATATTACATTATATGTTATAAATTTGGATCAGAGCGAAAGATGTTGTTTATCTTAGAAACGTTCGGTTCTGCTGATTCGCGAATTTGAGCATTTAACTACTGTAAGCCTAATGAATGCCTTGTGAGAGTTGAACGCACTTAAAAAAAAAAATATAAAAAAAAAAATATGTGGACGTATTTTACATGTACATAATCCAATAGGTTGTGTGCGTAATATAGAGGCGTAAAATATGAACTGATAGGTTGATAGGTATCAGTAGACAATAGGTAGGAAACAACATAACTAATGATGTATAGAGAATGGTTTCTTTTTCTTTTTCTTATTATTATTATTATTATTAAAGAATTTACCATACATTCAATACGGAAGATGTCCAAATACTAAACACGTGATTCAGTGTTCAAGGTATGGAAAACGTGAAGAGAATTAAGTTACTTTATGACGTCATAGTTATTGAATTTGCACGTATAATACAAATCATTATTAGGAAGATTTACAAGAACGAATTAGAGACAAGAGTGGGTATTAATGACTAAGAAGTACAACTGTGGGTTCCATCCTGTTATATGCAATGTGTATGCATAATCTAGGACGAGGGGTAAGATGCAAGACAATCATAATTAATTAATAACTTCTATAACAAATAAAATGGATACGACTAAACCATAGGTATGGTAGATCGTAGGGTTTTGACACGATCAAAAATAGGAAGCCACAAGTAAAATTATTATCCAAACTCGCGTTAAGCGATTTTGGTTCTTATGTAAAAATGAATATTGATTATTCATTTCATTTTTACATTGCTCTCACCTTTTAAAAAAAAACGATATTTATACAATAATCTAATAGGGTACCATTAATACAATACAAATGAGAAAATAACATCCTAACTACTTCAAGTTAGATGACAAATTTTTTTCTTTACATTACAAATTTTTATACAGAGCAAGCGAGTTATTATATAATAAAAAAAATTCAAAGATTAATACTTCAATTTTAGACAATTACGCTAGACAAAGAAAGATATTGTTAAAATTTTTTTACAAACTTTTTATTTTTCTGTGGGAAAAAATTATGTACATAATGAATAGTAGGTAAAAGGAAAAAAATATAAATTATTTTCCAAAGTTACCCTGATCGTGCAGTCCATAACTAATTTTATTGACTATTGTAGGTAAAAAATCGAATTACGTAATGGATGATGTATAGACCTGTGGTCTAGTGTGTATTTGTGTGTGTGTATTAGATACAAAGTGTGTATCATAACTTTGAGGGACAGACTAGCGGAGAGGATTCTTAAATTAACTGAATAAATGCCTGAGCAAAAATTTGTATATAGTAAGCAAAAAGGCTTAGGACTATATAAATAGCAGAGTTAGCACCTACACGCTATGAAATAGTTTGTGATATCGAATGATTTTAGAATAAGGTTTGTATATATAGTAAATATAGTGTGCATACATGCGTGTGTATGTGTAGAGATTTGGAAGGTTTTTGAATTAACAAAGTTTAAAAATAATGTATAATAATTTAAGATGGGTTTTAGGGTTATAAAATCTTTTGAGTCAAGTATTGTTGTTATTATTATCATTATTATCATAAAATCCTTTAAGTTCAAGGTAGTATTTAAGTTTAATTAAATCAGTTACACGTATTAAGGTAATAAAAAGAAATGTACTTAGAGGACTTACAATTGATGAAAGTAAATCTCACGGTTTAAAAATTGAATTTTTGAAGATGGAATTAAATTCGACTAGTAACATTCCTAGCTATATATGAACTATATAAACATTAACCAGAAGTATCGGTACGATAATTGAATTAAGAAAGTTAAGAATACAAATTAAAAATATAAATCAATTTATGCATTTTAATGAGCTAAACATAATTTTATAATATTATTAAAAATAAAGTAAATCGAACCTTAGATGAGTTTCGGCCAAGAATAAAAGTGTTATTGAAATGGAAGGAAAGCATTTCGAACAATCTTTTCTTTTAATAATTTCAGGTAAATTTTACATTAAAAATTATTTTTTATATACTAAAAAAAAATATTAAAAAGGTTTAATAATTTTTTTTGCATGTTAAGTAGAAAAATCATACTCTTTCGTTGAATGTTGATAGAATTTGAATTATTTGATATTTTAGTCTGAAAACTTGTTTGCATATGATAAATACATATGTTTTATTGTGTAGAAGTTTTATTAAAATTAAATGACAAAAAAGAATAAATACAACTGAAATTTAGGGCCATGTGCGGTCCTACGGGTAAATTTCCCGACCATACAGAGCAAGATAAATTAGGTACATGATCGATTAATTATTACACTATTTCTGTCATCATATAATCGCAATAATTATAAAACTCGTTACCAACATTTGTAAAAACGGTTTTGGTTGCCAACAATAAAATATGTCATTTTACCTATGGTATATATTTTTATACGCAACAATGGCATAAAAAAGAAAAGACAAATCGGTCCATTTCCCTCTTACAACAAAACAAAGAAAGGTTCTCTTTACAACACAAAAAAGGTTGAATTAAATTCTTAAATTACATTTTCTTAAATTAAATTCTCTTAACTTACAAAGAAAAAGTTGAATTCAATTGACTGCATTGAAATGACTTGGGACTTAAAAACTGACTTCTTAAAAACTGACTTCTTAAAAACTGACTTCTTAAAAACTGACTTACTTCTTCAAAACTGACTTACTTCTTCAAAACTGACTAACTAACTTCTTCAAAATGACTAACTAACTTCTTCAAAACTGACTAACTAACTTCTTCAAAACTGACTAACTAACTTCTTCAAAACTGACTAACTAACTAACTTCTTCAAAACTAACTAACTAACTTCTTCAAAACTAACTAACTAATCTTCAAAACTAACTAACTAACTTCTTCAAAACTAACTAACTAACTTCTTCAAAACTAACTAACTAACTTCTTCAAAACTAACTAACTTCTTCAAAACTAACTAACTAACTTCTTCAAAACTAACTAACTAACTTCTTCAAAACTAACTAACTAACTTCTTCAAAACTAACTAACTAACTTCTTCAAAACTAACTAACTAACTTCTTCAAAACTAACTAACTAACTTCTTCAAAACTAACTAACTAACTTCTTCAAAACTAACTAACTAACTTCTTCAAAACTAACTAACTAACTCTTCAAAACTAACTAACTAACTTCTTCAAAACTAACTAACTAACTTCTTCAAAACTAACTAACTAACTTCTTCAAAACTAACTAACTTCTTCAAAACTAACTAACTAACTTCTTCAAAACTAACTAACTAACTTCTTCAAAACTAACTAACTAACTTCTTCAAAACTAACTAACTAACTTCTTCAAAACTAACTAACTAACTTCTTCAAAACTAACTAACTAACTTCTTCAAAACTAACTAACTAACTTCTTCAAAACTAACTAACTAACTTCTTCAAAACTAACTAACTAACTTCTTCAAAACTAACTAACTAACTTCTTCAAAACTAACTAACTAACTTCTTCAAAACTAACTAACTAACTTCTTCAAACTAACTAACTAACTTCTTCAAAACTAACTAACTAACTTCTTCAAAACTAACTAACTAACTTCTTCAAAACTAACTAACTAACTTCTTCAAAACTAACTAACTAACTTCTTCAAAACTAACTAACTAACTTCTTCAAAACTAACTAACTAACTTCTTCAAACTAACTAACTAACTTCTTCAAACTAACTAACTAACTTCTTCAAAACTAACTAACTAACTTCTTCAAAACTAACTAACTAACTTCTTAAAAACTAACTAACTAACTAACTTCTTCAAAACTAACTAACTAACTAACTAACTTCTTCAAAACTAACTAAACTAACTAACTAACTTCTTCAAAACTACTAACTAACTAACTAACTTCTTCAAAACTAACTAACTAACTAACTAACTTCTTCAAAACTAACTAACTAACTAACTTCTTCAAAACTAAACTAACTAACTAACTAACTTCTTCAAAACTAACTAACTAACTAACTAACTTCTTCAAAACTAACTAACTAACTAACTTCTTCAAAACTGGCGCGGTTGTCCCTCTTGCCAAGTATTTCTATGTCTCTGGGGGCGGTTGTCCATCTTGGCGCAACCTTCTGACTTCAAAACTTATTTGCAACTTATTTTCAACGAAAACTGACTTGCAATTTATTTGCAACTAAAACTGACTTCAAATATCTCTAAATCTATAAACTCTCTCTAAACACTCTTGATTTGCAAGTCAATTCAATTCAGTAATTGTTAAAAATTTGCAAACAAAAATATAAAATGTAAACGACATTTCACTCTAATGTACACGAAGGTACGATACTATTATGTTTGATACATAAAATAAATTATTCTATACTGAATATAACTGAAAATAACTGAATTACTCTTTTGAAATTAACTCTTTTGAAATTAACTCTCTTTGAAATTAACTCTCTTTTGAAATTAACTCTCTTTGAAATTAACTCTCTCTCTTGAAATTAACTCTCTGTACAATAACTCTCTGTTACAATTAACTCTCTGTTACTTAACTCTGTTAAATTAACTCTCTGTTACAATTAACTCTCTGTTACAATTAACTCTCTGTTACAATTAACTCTCTGTTACAATTAACTCTCTGTTACAATTAACTCTCTGTTACAATTAACTCTCTGTTACAATTAACTCTGTTACAATTAACTCTCTGTTACAATTAACTCTCTGTTACAATTAACTCTCTGTTACAATTAACTCTCTGTTACAATTAACTCTCTGTTACAATTAACTCTCTGTTACAATTAACTCTCTGTTACAATTAACTCTCTGTTACAATTAACTCTCTGTTACAATTAACTCTCTGTTACAATTAACTCTCTGTTACAATTAACTCTCTGTTACAATTAACTCTCTGTTACAATTAACTCTCTGTTACAATTAACTCTCTGTTACAATTAACTCTCTGTTACAATTAACTCTCTGTTACAATTAACTCTCTGTTACAATTAACTCTCTGTTACAATTAACTCTCTGTTACAATTAACTCTCTGTTACAATTAACTCTCTGTTACAATTAACTCTCTGTTACAATTAACTCTCTGTACAATTAACTCTCTGTTACAATTAACTCTCTGTTACAATTAACTCTCTGTTACAATTAACTCTCTGTTACAATTAACTCTCTGTTACAACTAACTCTCTGTTACAACTAACTCTCTCTGTTACAACTAACTCTCTCTGTTACAACTAACTCTCTGTTACAACTAACTCTCTGTTACAACTAACTCTCTCTGTTACAACTAACTCTCTCTGTTACAACTAACTCTCTCTGTTACAACTAACTCTCTCTGTTACAACTAACTCTCTCTGTTACAACTAACTCTCTCTGTTACAACTAACTCTCTCTGTTACAACTAACTCTCTGTTACTAACTCTCTCTGTTACAACTAACTCTCTCTGTTACAACTAACTCTCTCTGTTACAACTAACTCTCTCTGTTACAACTAACTCTCTCTGTTACAACTAACTCTCTCTGTTACAACTAACTCTCTCTGTTACAACTAACTCTCTCTGTTACAACTAACTCTCTCTGTTACAACTAACTCTCTCTGTTACAACTAACTCTCTCTGTGACAACTAACTCTCTCTGTGACAACTAACTCTCTCTGTGACAACTAACTCTCTCTGTGACAACTAACTCTGTGTGACAACTAACTCTGTGTGACACTAACTCTGTGTGACAACTAACTCTGTGACAACTAACTGTGACAACTAACTCTCTGTGACAACTAACTCTGTGTGACAACTAACTCTGTGTGACAACTAACTGTGTGTGACAACTAACTGTGTGTGACAACTAACTGTGTGTGACAACTAACTCTCTGTGACAACTAACTCTCTGTGACAACTAACTCTCTGTGACAACTAACTCTCTGTGACAACTAAACTCTGTGACAACTAACTCTCTGTGACAACTAACTCTCTGTGACAACTACTCTCTGTGACAACTAACTCTCTGTGACAACTAACTCTCTGGACAACTAACTCTCTGTGACAACTAACTCTCTGTGACAACTAACTCTCTGTGACAACTAACTCTCTGTGACAACTAACTCTCTGTGACAACTAACTCTCTGTGACAACTAACTCTCTGTGACAACTAACTCTCTGTGACAACTAACTCTCTGTGACAACTAACTCTCTGTGACAACTAACTCTCTGTGACAACTAACTCTCTGTGACAACTAACTCTCTGTGACAACTAACTCTCTGTGACAACTAACTCTCTGTGACAACTAACTCTCTGTGACAACTAACTCTCTGTGACAACTAACTCTCTGTGACAACTAACTCTCTGTGACAACTAACTCTCTGTGACAACTAACTCTCTGTGACAACTAACTCTCTGTGACAACTAACTCTCTGTGACAACTAACTCTCTGTGACAACTAACTCTCTGTGACAACTAACTCTCTGTGACAACTAACTCTCTGTGACAACTAACTCTCTGTGACAACTAACTCTCTGTGACAACTAACTCTCTGTGACAACTAACTCTCTGTGACAACTAACTCTCTGTGACAACTAACTCTCTGTGACAACTAACTCTCTGTGACAACTAACTCTCTGTGACAACTAACTCTCTGTGACAACTAACTCTCTGTGACAACTAACTCTCTGTGACAACTAACTCTCTGTGACAACTAACTCTCTGTGACAACTAACTCTCTGTGACAACTAACTCTCTGTGACAACTAACTCTCTGTGACAACTAACTCTCTGTGACAACTAACTCTCTGTGACAACTAACTCTCTGTGACAACTAACTCTCTGTGAAACTAACTCTCTGTGACAACTAACTCTCTGTGACAACTAACTCTCTGTGACAACTAACTCTCTGTGACAAACTAACTCTCTGTGACAACTAACTCTCTGTGACAACACTCTCTGTGACAACTAACTCTCTGTGACAACTAACTCTCTGTGACAACTAACTCTCTGTGACAACTAACTCTCTGTGACAACTAACTCTCTGTGACAACTAACTCTCTGTGACAACTAACTCTCTGTGACAACTAACTCTCTGTGACAACTAACCTCTGTGACAACTAACTCTCTGTGACAACTAACTCTCTGTGACAACTAACTCTCTGTGACAACTAACTCTCTGTGACAACTAACTCTCTGTGACAACTAACTCTCTGTGACACTAACTCTCTGTGACAACTAACTCTCTGTGACAACTAACTCTCTGTGACAAACTAACTCTCTGTGACAACTAACTCTCTGTGACAACTAACTCTCTGTGACAACTAACTCTCTGTGACAACTAACTCTCGTGACAACTAACTCTCTGTGACAACTAACTCTCTGTGGACAACTAACTCTCTGTGACAACTAACTCTCTGTGACAACTAACTCTCTGTGACAACTAACTCTCTGTGACAAACTAACTCTCTGTGACAACTAACTCTCTGTGACAACTAACTCTCTGTGACAACTAACTCTCTGTGACAACTAACTCTCTGTGACAACTAACTCTCTGTGACAACTAACTCTCTGTGACAACTAACTCTCTGTGACAACTAATCTCTGTGACAACTAACTCTCTGTGACAACTAACTCTCTGTGACAACTAACTCTCTGTGACAACTAACTCTCTGTGACAACTAACTCTCTGTGACAACTAACTCTCTGTGACAACTAACTCTCTGTGACAACTAACTCTCTGTGACAACTAACTCTCTGTGACAACTAACTCTCTGTGACAACTAACTCTCTGTGACAACTAACTCTCTGTGACAACTAACTCTCTGTGACAACTAACTCTCTGTGACAACTAACTCTCTGTGACAAACTAACTCTCTGTGACAACTACTCTCTGTGACAACTAACTCTCTGTGACAACTAACTCTCTGTGACAACTAACTCTCTGTGACAACTAACTCTCTGTGACAACTAACTCTCTGTGACAACTAACTCTCTGTGACAACTAACTCTCTGTGACAACTAACTCTCTGTGACAACTAACTCTCTGTGACAACTAACTCTCTGTGACAACTAACTCTCTGTGACAACTAACTCTCTGTGACAACTAACTCTCTGTGACAACTAACTCTCTGTGACAACTAACTCTCTGTGACAACTAATCTCTGTGACAACTAACTCTCTGTGACAACTAACTCTCTGTGACAACTAACTCTCTGTGACAACTAACTCTCTGTGACAACTAACTCTCTGTGACAAACTAACTCTCTGTGACAACTAACTCTCTGTGACAACTAACTCTCTGTGACAACTAACTCTCTGTGACAACTAACTCTCTGTGACAACTAACTCTCTGTGACAACTAACTCTCTGTGACAACTAACTCTCTGTGACAACTAACTCTCTGTGACAACTAACTCTCTGTGACAACTAACTCTCTGTGACAACTAACTCTCTGTGACAACTAACTCTCTGTGACAACTAACTCTCTGTGACAACTAACTCTCTGTGACAACTAACTCTCTGTGACAACTAACTCTCTGTGACAACTACTCTCTGTGACAACTAACTCTCTGTGACAACTAACTCTCTGTGACAACTAACTCTCTGTGGACAACTAACTCTCTGTGACAACTAACTCTCTGTGACAACTAACTCTCTGTGACAACTAACTCTCTGTGACAACTAACTCTCTGTGACAACTAACTCTCTGTGACAACTAACTCTCTGTGACAACTAACTCTCTGTGACAACTAAACTCTCTGTGACAACTAACTCTCTGTGACAACTAACTCTCTGTGACAACTAACTCTCTGTGACAACTAACTCTCTGTGACAACTAACTCTCTGTGACAACTAACTCTCTGTGACAACTAACTCTCTGTGACAACTACTCTGTGACAACTAACTCTCTGTGACAACTAACTCTCTGTGACAACTAACTCTCTGTGACAACTAACTCTCTGTGACAACTAACTCTCTGTGACAACTAACTCTCTGTGACAACTAACTCTCTGTGACAACTAACTCTCTGTGACAACTAACTCTCTGTGACAACTAACTCTCTGTGACAACTAACTCTCTGTGACAACTAACTCTCTGTGACAACTAACTCTCTGTGACAACTAACTCTCTGTGACAACTGACAAACTCTCTGTGACAACTAACTCTCTGTGACAACTAACTCTCTGTGACAAACTAACTCTCTGTGACAACTAACTCTCTGTGACACTAACTCTCTGTGACAACTAACTCTCTGTGACAACTAACTCTCTGTGACAACTAACTCTCTGTGACAACTAACTCTCTGTGACAACTAACTCTCTGTGACAACTAACTCTCTGTGACAACTAACTCTCTGTGACAACTAACTCTCTGTGACAACTAACTCTCTGTGACAACTAACTCTCTGTGACAACTAACTCTCTGTGACAACTAACTCTCTGTGACAACTAACTCTCTGTGACAACTAACTCTCTGTGACAACTAACTCTCTGTGACAACTAACTCTCTGTGACAACTAACTCTCTGTGACAACTAACTCTCTGTGACAACTAACTCTCTGTGACAACTAACTCTCTGTGACAACTAACTCTCTGTGACAACTAACTCTCTGTGACAACTAACTCTCTGTGACAACTAACTCTCTGTGACAACTAACTCTCTGTGACAACTAACTCTCTGTGACAACTAACTCTCTGTGACAACTAACTCTCTGTGACAAACTAACTCTCTGTGACAACTAACTCTCTGTGACAAACTAACTCTCTGTGACAACTAACTCTCTGTGACAACTAACTCTCTGTGACAACTAACTCTCTGTGACAACTAACTCTCTGTGACAACTAACTCTCTGTGACAACTAACTCTCTGTGACACTAACTCTCTGTGACAACTAACTCTCTGTGACAACTAACTCTCTGTGACAACTAACTCTCTGTGACAACTAACTCTCTGTGAAATAACTCTGTGACAACTAACTCTCTGTGACAACTAACTCTCTGTGACAACTAACTCTCTGTGACAACTAACTCTCTGTGACAACTAACTCTCTGTGACAACTAACTCTCTGTGACAACTAACTCTCTGTGACAACTAACTCTCTGTGACAACTAAACTCTCTGTGACAACTAACTCTCTGTGACAACTACTCTCTGTGACAACTAACTCTCTGTGACAACTAACTCTCTGTGACAACTAACTCTCTGTGACACTAACTCTCTGTGACAACTAACTCTCTGTGACAACTAACTCTCTGTGACAACTAAACTCTCTGTGACAACTAACTCTCTGTGACAACTAACTCTCTGTGACAACTAACTCTCTGTGACAAACTAACTCTTGTGACAACTAACTCTCTGTGACAACTAACTCTCTGTGACAACTAACTCTCTGTGACAACTAACTCTCTGTGACAACTAACTCTCTGTGACAACTAACTCTCTGTGACAACTAACTCTCTGTGACAAACTAACTCTCTGTGACAATAACTCTCTGTGACAAACTAACTCTCTGTGGAAACTAACTCTCTGTGACAACTAACTCTCTGTGACAACTAACTCTCTGTGACAACTAACTCTCTGTGACAACTAACTCTCTGTGACAACTAACTCTCTGTGACAACTAACTCTCTGTGACAACTACTCTCTGTGACAACTAACTCTCTGTGACAACTAACTCTCTGTGACAACTAACTCTCTGTGACAACTAACTCTCTGTGACAACAACTCTCTGGTGACAACTAACTCTCTGTGACAACTAACTCTCTGTGACAACTAACTCTCTGTGACAACTAACTCTCTGTGACAACTAACTCTCTGTGACAACTAACTCTCTGTGACAACTAACTCTCTGTGACAACAACTCTCTGTGACAACTAACTCTCTGTGACAACTAACTCTCTGTGACAACTAACTCTCTGTGACAACTAACTCTCTGTGAAACTAACTCCTGTGACAACTAACTCTCTGTGACAACTAACTCTCTGTGACAACTAACTCTCTGTGACAACTAACTCTCTGTGACAACTAACTCTCTGTGACAACTAACTCTCTGTGACAACTAACTCTCTGTGACAACTAAACTCTCTGTGACAACTAACTCTCTGTGACAACTAACTCTCTGTGACAACTAACTCTCTGTGACAACTAACTCTCTGTGAAACTAACTCTCTGTGACAACTAACTCTCGTGGACAACTAACTCTCTGTGACAACTAACTCTCTGTGACAACTAACTCTCTGTGACAATAACTCTCTGTGACAACTAACTCTCTGTGACAACTAACTCTCTGTGACAACTAACTCTCTGTGACAACTAACTCTCTGTGACAACTAACTCTCTGTGACAACTAACTCTCTGGACAACTAACTCTCTGTGACAACTAACTCTCTGTGACAACTAACTCTCTGTGACAACTAACTCTCTGTGACAACTAACTCTCTGTGACAACTAACTCTCTGTGACAACTAACTCTCTGTGACAACTAACTCTCTGTGACAACTAACTCTCTGTGACAACTAACTCTCTGTGACAACTAACTCTCTGTGACAAACTAACTCTCTGTGACAACTAACTCTCTGTGACAACTAACTCTCTGTGACAACTAACTCTCTGTGACAACTAACTCTCTGTGACAACTAACTCTCTGTGACAACTAACTCTTGGACAACTAACTCTCTGTGACAACTAACTCTCTGTGACAACAACTCTCTGTGACAACTAACTCTCTGTGACAACTAACTCTCTGTGACAACTAACTCTCTGTGACAACTAACTCTCTGTGACAACTAACTCTCTGTGACAACTAACTCTCTGTGACAACTAACTCTCTGTGACAACTAACTCTCTGTGACAACTAACTCTCTGTGACAACTAACTCTCTGTGACAACTAACTCTCTGTGACAACTAACTCTCTGTGGCAACTAACTCTCGTGACAACTAACTCTCTGTGACAACTAACTCTCTGTGACAACTAACTCTCTGTGACAACTAACTCTCTGTGACAACTAACTCTCTGTGACAACAAACTCTCTGTGACAACTAACTCTCTGTGACAACTAACTCTCTGTGACAACTAACTCTCTGTGACAACTAACTCTCTGTGACAACTAACTCTCTGTGACAACTAACTCTCTGTGACAACTAACTCTCTGTGACAACTAACTCTCTGTGACAACTAACTCTCTGTGACAACTAACTCTCTGTGACAACTAACTCTCTGTGACAACTAACTCTCTGTGACAACTAACTCTCTGTGACAACTAACTCTCTGTGACAACTAACTCTCTGTGACAACTAACTCTCTGTGACAACTAACTCTCTGTGACAACTAACTCTCTGTGACAACTAACTCTCTGTGACAACAACTCTCTGTGACAACTAACTCTCTGTGACAACTAACTCTCTGTGACAACTAACTCTCTGTGACAACTAACTCTCTCTGTGACAACTAACTCTCTGTGACAAACTAACTCTCTGTGACAACTAACTCTCTGTGACAACTAACTCTCTGTGACAACTAACTCTCTGTGACAACTAACTCTCTGGACAACTAACTCTCTGTGACAACTAACTCTCTGTGACAACTAACTCTCTGTGACAACTAACTCTCTGTGACAACTAACTCTCTGTGACAACTAACTCTCTGTGACAACTAACTCTCTGTGACAACTAACTCTCTGTGACAACTAACTCTCTGTGACAACTAACTCTCTGTGACAAAACTAACTCTCTGTGACAACTAACTCTCTGTGACAACTAACTCTCTGTGACAACTAAACTCTCTGTGACAACTAACTCTCTGTGACAACTAACTCTCTGTGACAACTAACTCTCTGTGACAACTAACTCTCTGTGACAACTAACTCTCTGTGACAACTAACTCTCTGTGACAACTAACTCTCTGTGACAACTAACTCTCTGTGACAACTAACTCTCTGTGACAACTAACTCTCTGTGACAACTAACTCTCTGTGACAACTAACTCTCTGTGACAACTAACTCTCTGTGACAACTAACTCTCTGTGACAACTAACTCTCTGTGACAACTAACTCTCTGTGACAACTAACTCTCTGTGACAACTAACTCTCTGTGACAACTAACTCTCTGTGACAACTAACTCTCTGTGACAACTAACTCTCTGTGACAAACTAACTCTCTGTGACAACTAACTCTCTGTGACAACTAACTCTCTGTGACAACTAACTCTCTGTGACAACTAACTCTCTGTGACAACTAACTCTCTGTGACAACTAACTCTCTGTGACAACTAACTCTCTGTGACAACTAACTCTCTGTGACAACTAACTCTCTGTGACAACTAACTCTCTGTGACAACTAACTCTCTGTGACAACTAACTCTCTGTGACAACTAACTCTCTGTGACAACTAACTCTCTGTGACAACTAACTCTCTGTGACAACTAACTCTCTGTGACAACTAACTCTCTGTGACAACTAACTCTCTGTGACAACTAACTCTCTGTGACAACTAACTCTCTGTGACAACTAACTCTCTGTGACAACTAACTCTCTGTGACAACTAACTCTCTGTGACAACTAACTCTCTGTGACAACTAACTCTCTGTGACAACTAACTCTCTGTGACAACTAACTCTCTGTGACAACTAACTCTCTGTGACAACTAACTCTCTGTGACACTAACTCTCTGTGACAACTAACTCTCTGTGACAACTAACTCTCTGTGACAACTAACTCTCTGTGACAACTAACTCTCTGTGACAACTAACTCTCTGTGACAAACTAACTCTCTGTGACAACTAACTCTCTGTGACAACTAACTCTCTGTGACAACTAACTCTCTGTGACAACTAACTCTCTGTGACAAACTAACTCTCTGTGACAACTAACTCTCTGTGACAACTAACTCTCTGTGACAACTAACTCTCTGTGACAACTAACTCTCTGTGACAACTAACTCTCTGTGACAACTAACTCTCTGTGACAACTAACTCTCTGTGACAACTAACTCTCTGTGACAACTAACTCTCTGTGACAACTAACTCTCTGTGACAACTAACTCTCTGTGACAACTAACTCTCTGTGACAACTAACTCTCTGTGACAACTAACTCTCTGTGACAACTAACTCTCTGTGACAAACTAACTCTCTGTGACAACTAACTCTCTGTGACAACTAACTCTCTGTGACAACTAACTCTCTGTGACAACTAACTCTCTGTGACAACTAAACTCTCTGTGACAACTAACTCTCTGTGACAACTAACTCTCTGTGACAACTAACTCTCTGTGACAAACTAACTCTCTGTGACAACTAACTCTCTGTGACAACTAACTCTCTGTGACAACTAACTCTCTGTGACAACTAACTCTCTGTGACAACTAACTCTCTGTGACAACTAACTCTCTGTGACAACTAACTCTCTGTGACAACTAACTCTCTGTGACAACTAACTCTCTGTGACAACTAACTCTCTGTGACAACTAACTCTCTGTGACAACTAACTCTCTGTGACAACTAACTCTCTCGTGACAACTAACTCTCTGTGACAACTAACTCTCTGTGACAACTAACTCTCTGTGACAACTAACTCTCTGTGACAACTAACTCTCTGTGACAACTAACTCTCTGTGACAACTAACTCTCTGTGACAACTAACTCTCTGTGACAACTAACTCTCTGTGACAACTAACTCTCTGTGACAACTAACTCTCTGTGACAACTAACTCTCTGTGACAACTAACTCTCTGTGACAACTAACTCTCTGTGACAACTAACTCTCTGTGACAACTAACTCTCTGTGACAACTAACTCTCTGTGACAACTAACTCTCTGTGACAACTAACTCTCTGTGACAACTAACTCTCTGGTGACAACTAACTCTCTGTGACAACTAACTCTCTGTGACAACTAACTCTCTGTGACAACTAACTCTCTGTGACAACTAACTCTCTGTGACAACTAAACTCTCTGTGACAACTAACTCTCTGTGACAACTAACTCTCTGTGACAACTAACTCTCTGTGACAACTAACTCTCTGTGACAACTAACTCTCTGTGACAACTAACTCTCTGTGACAACTAACTCTCTGTGACAACTAACTCTCTGTGACAACTAACTCTCTGTGACAACTAACTCTCTGTGACAACTAACTCTCTGTGACAAACTAACTCTCTGTGACAACTAACTCTCTGTGACAACTAACTCTCTGTGACAACTAACTCTCTGTGACAAACTAACTCTCTGTGACAACTAACTCTCTGTGACAACTAACTCTCTGTGACAACTAACTCTCTGTGACAACTAACTCTCTGTGACAACTAACTCTCTGTGACAAACTAACTCTCTGTGACAACTAACTCTCTGTGACAAACTAACTCTCTGTGACAACTAACTCTCTGTGACAACTAACTCTCTGTGAAACTAACTCTCTGTGACAACTAACTCTCTGTGACAACTAACTCTCTGTGACAACTAAACTCTCTGTGACAACTAACTCTCTGTGACAACTAACTCTCTGTGACAACTAACTCTCTGTGACAACTAACTCTCTGTGACAACTAACTCTCTGTGACAACTAACTCTCTGTGACAACTAACTCTCTGTGACAAACTAACTCTCTGTGACAACTAACTCTCTGTGACAACTAACTCTCTGTGACAAACTAACTCTCTGTGACAACTAACTCTCTGTGACAACTAACTCTCTGTGACAACTAACTCTCTGTGACAACTAACTCTCTGTGACAACTAACTCTCTGTGACAACTAACTCTCTGTGACAACTAACTCTCTGTGACAACTAACTCTCTGTGAAACTAACTCTCTGTGACAACTAACTCTCTGTGACAACTAACTCTCTGTGACAACTAACTCTCTGTGACAACTAAACTCTCTGTGACAACTAACTCTCTGTGACAACTAACTCTCTGTGACAAACTAACTCTCTGTGACAACTAACTCTCTGTGACAACTAACTCTCTGTGACAACTAACTCTCTGTGACAAATAACTCTCTGTGAAACTAACTCTCTGTGACAACTAACTCTCTGTGACAACTAACTCTCTGTGACAACTAACTCTCTGTGACAACTAACTCTCTGTGACAACTAACTCTCTGTGACAACTAACTCTCTGTGACAACTAACTCTCTGTGACAAACTAACTCTCTGTGACACTAACTCTCTGTGACAACTAACTTCTGTGACAACTAACTCTCTGTGACAACTAACTCTCTGTGACAACTAACTCTCTGTGACAACTAACTCTCTGTGACAACTAACTCTCTGTGACAACTAACTCTCTGTGACAACTAACTCTCTGTGACAACTAACTCTCTGTGACAACTAACTCTCTGTGACAACTAACTCTCTGTGACAACTAACTCTCTGTGACAACTAACTCTCTGTGACAACTAACTCTCTGTGACAACTAACTCTCTGTGACAACTAACTCTCTGTGACAACTAACTCTCTGTGACAACTAACTCTCTGTGACAACTAACTCTCTGTGACAACTAACTCTCTGTGACAACTAAACTCTCTGTGACAACTAACTCTCTGTGACAACTAACTCTCTGTGACAACTAACTCTCTGTGACAACTAACTCTCTGTGACAATAACTCTCTGTGACAACTAACTCTCTGTGACAACTAACTCTCTGTGACAACTAACTCTCTGTGACAACTAACTCTCTGTGACAACTAACTCTCTGTGACAACTAACTCTCTGTGACAACTAACTCTCTGTGACAACTAACTCTCTGTGACAAAACTAACTCTCTGTGACAACTAACTCTCTGTGACAACTAACTCTCTGTGACAACTAACTCTCTGTGACAAACTAACTCTCTGTGACAACTAACTCTCTGTGACAACTAACTCTCTGTGACAACTAACTCTCTGTGACAACTAACTCTCTGTGACAACTAACTCTCTGTGACAACTAACTCTCTGTGACAACTAACTCTCTGTGACAACTAACTCTCTGTGACAACTAACTCTCTGTGACAACTAACTCTCTGTGACAACTAACTCTCTGTGACAACTAACTCTCTGTGACAACTAACTCTCTGTGACAACTAACTCTCTGTGACAACTAACTCTCTGTGACAACTAACTCTCTGTGACAACTAACTCTCTGTGACAACTAACTCTCTGTGACAAACTAACTCTCTGTGACAAACTAACTCTCTGTGACAACTAACTCTCTGTGACAACTAACTCTCTGTGACAACTAACTCTCTGTGACAACTAACTCTCTGTGACAACTAACTCTCTGTGACAACTAACTCTCTGTGACAACTAACTCTCTGTGACAACTAAACAACTAACTCTCTGTGACAACTAACTCTCTGTGACAACTAACTCTCTGTGACAACTAACTCTCTGTGACAACTAACTCTCTGTGACAACTAACTCTCTGTGACAACTAACTCTCTGTGACAACTAACTCTCTGTGACAACTAACTCTCTGTGACAACTAACTCTCTGTGACAACTAACTCTCTGTGACAACTAACTCTCTGTGACAACTAACTCTCTGTGACAACTAACTCTCTGTGACAACTAACTCTCTGTGACAACTAACTCTCTGTGACACTAGTGTCTGAAGTGTTCACTGTGTTTCTTGTAAATTCTGACTTAATACTCATTATTAACTGTTAATAATACTGACTTTTCAAGTGTTTATAAATTACTTAAGAAAACAAAATGTACTTAACAAAATTTTCTATGGGGAAATCCAAAGCTGGGCACAAACCGTTAATCCGTTAATCGTTAATTAACGAAGTTAACTTTTTCGTTAACGATTTAACTTTTAAGTTAACTTTGAAAATCATTATCGGACTAATTAACTTCCGTTACATTTAACTTCCATTAACTCAAGTCCGTTAACCCAAAACATTCATAAATAAACGTTTAAAAGTTTATATTATTTTCGGTGCTGAGCAGGTGCGCAATTAATCCGCCACTGTTAATAGTGATGAACGAATTTCCATTTCCGCAGTGCAAAATCAGGCGATATATTTGTTTCCATCGCCACAATTTGTGTCCTACCAAATATGGTAGTTATTTATGGCATTGGTTTGAGCAAAACATGGTCAACTGTAAAATCAGGCGGAAAGATTTGCCATTTGAGTTGAATGTTTCAACTTCTTTCAAGAAATATCACGAGCATTTTAAGGCACTTTCAATAATATATATGTAACAATTACAACAAATAACTACATTCGTTTCATTTGCAGTCTGTCTCTTGCGCAACATGTTTGTGCTAGTGAATATTTAAAAAATAATCGTTGTCAAGTAAGTCATGTATATTTATAATATGTCTGTGAGTACCTTATTAGTAGTCTCCTTGATACATTTCAAGAACCATAAAACTGATCAGGTAAGATTTCAATTCTCATGTCACTTTGATGACATAAATTAAGTCAGTTGATGTCTTACAATGGGAGCGTTTTCACCTTAACCCTTTATGTCCTGGCGGTACTTCTAGGTACCACATCTTTAAAATCTCCATAATATTTTTCTACCGGTTGATCCTGCCGGTACTTTCAAGTCCCAATGTGAATTAGTTTCTTTATGAGATAATAGATGGCGTTGAGAAGTAAATGTGAGTGTGTGGAGCCAGAGGCTGTTTACTCTTTAGTATCTCTGCTGTGAAGACCGAAAAAATTTCAGTGCAATTACTTCCCGAATATTCTGTGCCATATCTTTCATGAAGGGCAACATGCATCTCATGGACAAAATGGAGAACGAGAAGAAGAGGGAAAATTAAATTATATATATATTGTGTTTTTCATTTTTTTTATAATAAAAGTTAACGTTAACGGTTTATCGGTAACTTCCGTTACATGTTTAACGGATTAACGGTTAACGAAGTTAACTTTTTGGTTAACGGATTAGCGGTTAACGAAGTTAACTTTTTGGTTAACGGTGCCCACCACTGGGGAAATCCTTGAGACGTGTCCTGAAGACGTCTTGTTGGCTACTTCTTCTTGGATGAAAACTAGGCGTGAAGAACTTGGAGTCGTGACACACCGGTCAAGGGTGGATGTTACGAACTAGAAGTTGTGACACGCCGGTCAAATGGTTTTATCCTGATAAATCTTCTTTTATAAGTCTTCTTCTTTTATAAGTCTTCTTCTTTTATAAGTCTTCTTCTTTTATAAGTCTTCTTCTTTTATAAGTTCTTCTTCTTTTATAAGTTCTTCTTCTTTTATAAGTTCTTCTTCTTTTATAAGTTCTTCTTCTTTTATAAGTTCTTCTTCTTTTATAAGTTCTTCTTCTTTTATAAGTTCTTCTTCTTTTATAAGTTCTTCTTCTTTTATAAGTTCTTCTTCTTTTATAAGTTCTTCTTCTTTTATAAGTTCTTCTTCTTTTATAAGTTCTTCTTCTTTTATAAGTTCTTCTTCTTTTATAAGTTCTTCTTCTTTTATAAGTTCTTCTTCTTTTATAAGTTCTTCTTCTTTTATAAGTTC